>CAWUFW010002720.1:0-362500 GCA_963921515.1 Calotriton arnoldi
TCGGTGTCAGTGGGTGTACAGCCACCCCACGACCCACTACACCCCCCACCCCCACAGACCTGCAACATGGAGCACCCCCGCTAAGAGCCATGTGGCATCCAGTACAGTGCACGCACGAACAACTTGCAGGTGGGAAACTGGACAGGGCTGGATTACTGGAGGCATGAGGACCATAACACCACCAACACATGGGACATGTCACGTAGCACACGAACACGCAGCACCGCCCACCGTCACGAACAAGTGAACAATGTGCACACGGACATGAACAGCAGACTCACACCCCACATGACCCATCACAGACATAGCAACACCCAAGGAGCCACGTCTGCATGCACAAGCCACACTGAATATAGTCCCACACGGCAGCCACTGTGCAACTCATCACACACAACCGAAACACCATTGAAGTCCTGTCCATGTAGCCCCTACTGCCTGTCAACCACACACCCCACAACTACGCCTATGTAAGACAAACAACACTAGACGCAACAGAGCGGAACAACAGAAATGCACACGAACACCACTGAACCCATCAAACACACAGACACACCATGCACATACAACATACCATCCATCCCATCCGTCAGCCCCAGTCTCATGAAAGGCATGTCATCCGCACAGCTGCCACACATACAGCAGTCACGCTAAGACACATGCCCATGACCAACCATGTGCCAGAAGTCAATTAAGCGCACGACACACTGTGAGCAACAACACACAACATGGGCCACACCCCCCCGAGCACTGCAGTGATGCACATGGCACAGGGCAGCACGCACACCAAGGAGATGGGACAACTGCAATACGTTGGCTGGCACACAACTATCACTCACTCATAACGATGCGTCCAATGCCATGTCCAGTAACCACAACAGACAGCAAATATGCAGGGCATGTCAGGCATGCACACACCTCAGACCATGCACTGTCATGCTGCCACAACACATGTCACGTTCGGCACCCATGGCTCACAGCATGTACCCCAAAAGCATATACCCTCCCAAATGCGAATCTGGGGCATGGCCCCCATGTTGCCATATGCGTTCCTAAGCGTTCCATTTGAACTCCAAAAGCAAAGTACAAACCAGACCCAGGATGGGCCAGGAGCCCGCATACACCAGAGTCACAATGAGTAGGGGCAAAGCAACACACCCATCGGCATGGCCAATCCGTCCCATGCCACATGTGCACAGCACACAGTCCCATTGCCTAGCACACACAACTACAGATGCCACAGCCACACACTCGCCTCCGGGAAACCCATGTACGAGATTGCACGAACTGCCAATGTCAGACGACTAATACATACTTCGCCAGGTGCAACACAATAACAAATCTCATTCTCTCCACAGGTGACGAACTGCTGGACGCTGGGGATGGAGACAGCAGCCAGCACAGCCAGCCTACAAGCCCCCAACGAGGACACACGGATCTGGAGGATCTGTCCACCTCTTCGGACACGGACCACCAAGCTGGCCCATCTGGCGTGGCAGGGCCCAGCCGCTCCCCAGGACCCCTCCTACCCACCAACCCATCATCCAGGGATGCTGAACAGTCCCAGTCCCCTGCTGCCACTGTCGTTGCGGCCACACCCACGGTCATTGCGGCCACTACCACTGCCGCAACCGCCACCATCGCCGCACCGACCACCACCGCCTCCACCACCACCACGTCTTCGCTGGCACCAGCCCCAGCGCAGGTGGTGGCCCGGCCGACTGGATCCACCCTGGGAGCCACAGCGAGGACCGTGGTGAGCAATGTGGCTAGTGGGCAGGCCGGTGGCAGCAGGACTGGTAGGAGGAGCAGGGTCAGGGAAACGCCAGCCTCCCCTGGGAGCCATGCCCTGCCTCAAATGGCCAGAGTCCTTGGGGCCTATGAAGAGGCCCAAGGACAATGGGCCAGGTCTGCTACTGACACGCGGGAGGTGCTGGGGGTGCTGAGGTCCATGGACGCCCATATGGGCCAATTCGTGTCCCGTATGGACCAACTCGTGGACCTCATGGGCCAGCTGGTGGTGGCGGTGGGGTCACAGGCAAGGCCAGCAACACCACCTCCGCCACCACCTGCTAGGGCGCAGGGTCGGCCAGCAGTGTCCACTTCCCCTGCGTCCACAGCCAGTGAGCACACCTCACCCACCACCAGCAGGTCGCCACCACACACCCCCTCCCAAACGTGGAAGGGGCCGTCCAAAGAGGAAACAGATCTCCCGGGAGGACTTCGCACGCTCCAGTCGCAAGTGAGGCAGCCAGCCAGCCTTCCGCCAGCCTTCCTTGACCAGCCACTGCATTGACTTGCTCTACGATCCCACTCCACACAGCCAGCTGGATGGCATGTGTGTGTTGGACTATGGACATAGAACCAGTGGGTACACCCTGATCATCACGCAGCCATGACCGACAGCTCATTGTCACTGCACGCACCACTTTTGTCATCACCTTACACACAATCACATGTCACAGTTTGTAATAAATGCACCTTTTTCACTAACTGCTGTTTGTGCCCTGTGTCTTTATTGTACGGAATACAACGGCCACCTTGGGCGGAAAGGCACCTGATGCGTGGCATGGAAATGGAATACGGAGGGCCTGTAGGGACCTAGGGGTGGGAGACAGAACAGGAGCACATTCAATGCGTGTGTCACACACCCATCACACAGTACATGTCAACAACTACAAGCAATGTACACACATCGCACAGAGCAATAGGGCACAATGCCACAGCCACCAACAGTGGCATACTACCCTGGCCATGGAGCGTTGACACACTGCACGCAGTGAACATACGGCCACCCTGACACAGCACACACACACCTGCATAGATACAGACACATCATCCGTCGTACATGGACACTCACCGTCAAGTGAAGTAGCGGGCGATGAGCTGCTGGCGCACATTCCCAGCTTCCTCCTCTCCGCTGTCCACCTCACTCGAGCTGTCCTGGTCTGCGGGCTGGGGCCCTGGTTGATCTCCGTCATCCACAATGAGGGGGATCTGCTTCCGAATGGCCAGATTGTGCAGCATGCAGCACGCCACCACTATCTGGCACACCTTCTGTGGGGAGTACGCCAGTGCACCCCCGGTGCGGTCCAGGCACCTGAACCTGGACTTGAGGAGGCCAAAGGTACGCTCGACCACACGTCTGGTCCTCCCATGTGCCTCATTGTATCGATCGTCTGCTGGGGTGCGAGGATTCCTCAATGGACTGAGCAGCCATGCCCCATTCGGATACGCAGAGTCACCTGGGTGTGAGGGACACAGAGAACCGTTGCTATTCCAACTGGACAGGGGACAGCATCGCACAACCAGCACGCTACACCACTCCACATACTCACCGACAATACAGCCACGATCCTGTTGCAGATTGGCCATCAGTAGTGGCAAGATGCTGTTGCGCATTATGTGTGCGTCATGGGCCGAGCCTGGGAACTTTGCACACACGTGGGTGATCACCATGTCCGCAAGGCACACCACTTGCACATTCAGGGAGTGCGTGTGCTTCCTGTTGCGGTACAGGTGCTCAGTGGCCTGTGGTGGAACAAGGCCAACATGAGTGCAGTCAATGGCTCCCACGACGTGTGGGATTCTGCCAAGGGCATAGAATGCACCCTTCACTGCCGCCAATTCACGAGCCCTGGGGAATCTGATGTACCTGTTCCGGTACAGCATCATGGCTGCCAGTACATCCCTCAGCACCTTGCTGAACATGGGCTGGGACATCCCTCCTCCACTGCCCACTGTGTGCTGGAATGACCCAGTGGCGAAGAAATGCATGGCGGCCATCACCTTAGCCGTGGGGGTGACAGCAGTCGGATACACCCTGCGGGGACGGAGATGGGGCTCTAACATGGCACACAGTCGATGCAGAGTTGGCCTGTCCAGCCGAAACTTCCTGATTACCTCTGTATCGTCCATGTCCGCCAGCAATTGGTATGGGCGGTCAATGTTCGGTCTCCGCCTGGGTTAAATGACAGAGGACACATGTCAAAGCAACACGGCACATAGCAATTTCGCATACACATCACTGACATGACTGAGCAAGCACATGAGCCACAGCCCAGCTGTCAAGCTGGGACGGCACGGCCACAATACACTTACACAGGTCTCCCAACAATGGCAATGGCAAGTGAGACATACCACTGCCATGTGCATGCACATGGGGATCTAGGCCCCAATGACTTGCGGGGCGTGCTGATGGGGACTGACTGCATATTCGTCAAGCGGCAACGCCACGGCAACATGAGTGTCTGCTGAGCATGGTACTGCTTCCGAGGCTGGATGAGTATGGCACACGACGACGACGATGTGGGCACGGGCTGAGCGGCCAATACAAGTGGGACCTGTGGCACGAGGGGATATGAGACAGTAGTAGGTGTCAGCACTGCACCCTATGTACAGCACTGTACGGATCACAGCTCCCGAAACATTGACTGGTGTCCACATTGACAGCCCCATGCCAAGACGGCTGTGTGCTTGCAGTCACACGTCACAGGTGAGAGGTTACATTGCACGTGCCAGGTGGCAGTCGTACATAGTGGGAGCTGGCATGTGTGTGCATGTGTCTCCTGTTCAGGATCCACCAGATGGGCGCTGACTCTGTACTGACCATTGGACACAGCATGTTCCGTGGAAGGCTTGTGTGTGTGGGATGGTGGCACTGGATGTGCCTCCGTTGGGTGGGGGGCCATGCACAGGGCGGGTACGTCGATGATTGCGCATTGTTGGTCACGGTGGGTGCACCAGCTAAGATGTGTTGCCCTGTGTTCAATTCCTATGTCCGCATGATGATGGACTGTGGATGTGGGCAGACTACACATTGGTCGATGTGCTGTCTATATGCATGTGCCTTCACACCAGGCACAGCTGCCCCTGCACATGTGACCCCTGCTGGACTCGCTGCTGGGTCTGTGGAGCTGATGCACCTTCTGCGCGTGGGGCGGACAGCTCTCCTCACTTCCCTCATTGCGCATGTCATGTCTTTGCCGCAGGTGACATGGATCATGGAGGGCCCACATGTACGCGTGGGTAGGCTACACATGATTGTTCACTGGTCGCCACCCCCAGTCAGTGTTTCGAATGGGAAGGTTGTCGTGCTGGTGGTATGTTCGATGTGGCGGATGGGCGGGCCTAGGTGCGGGCTTACATTCCGGACATGGGGGGTAGTTGGATTGGCGACTAGTTGCAGTACACACGGGACACGTCTCTTCCTTTCCACATCTGGGTCATCCCTTGTACTAACTGACAGTGATACAGTCATCTTCGCCCCAGCCCTCATGTCCTCCCCTCGCCCCCCAATATTCATGCTCACCTGCGAGGCTAGCGCTTGCACAGGCAGCCCCAAGCTCGCACCAGAGAGGGCAAGGAGTGTATGTGTGGGTCCAGTTGCACGAGTGGGCTGTCTCAGGGTATGATGTGTGGCGGGACACCGTCCACCTGCGTGGTGCCCCAAATGGAGACCCGGCCTGCATGGACTATGCATCACAGTCTTCGCCTTCCGGATCCGCCACCTGTGACACCCAGTGGCTGTGGCTGCCCTTGCGGCCATGCCGCGTCCGTCTGTGGCTGATGGCCCACACATTCACTCTTTGGCCTCTCTGGGGAGGGCTCAGGGGTGGTGGCGCACGCGCTTGCACTTAGTCGCAATGGCATGTGGCGTGGTTGGTATGATGGGCAATGGATGGGATGGTGCGAGCCACCTCCCGTGACGTCAGTGCTGCTCGTGCTGTGGTGCGTCCCCTACACTTCCATTTGACTTTTGCCTTGCTGGACGTTGAGGTTCTATTGCCTGCGTGATATGACCAGGAGGAGCGCGAGGAGACCTCTCACACACCATGCTCCACTGCCATCCCGTGCCCTGTATCGCCTGTGCGGATTGACTATGTTGGGGTTACACCTGGTCGACTGGGGCTGTGTGTGCCTTGTCAAGGGGCATGGCGGGCGCACAACAGGATCCAGCTCGTCCACAGAGGGTGGGCTGAGGTGCGCCTGGTACCGCTTTGTACGTGTGCCCGGCTGCTGTGCACACACGTGTTCACTCCCCCCGACAGGTGTCCTCTCACAATGCCCAGGGAAGCGGTGGTGTACTGTTCATGAGCCCTCCCAACACGGCGTGCTCCAACTTGGCATGTGCGCATCTACCCGTCGCACCCACCCACCTGAGCACTGCGTCCATACGACTTCACACGACACATGTGTGTCTTCCACAGTAGTGCTACTCATTTGCGTTGACATCCAATACCAGTGGACTACATGGTCATGTCACGACTGCCGTGTACTTCACATACTCTCATCCTCTCTCATTCGTACTTGTGAAATGAGTCAGCGGAGACAGTTCTGGTTTCAAACATTATATTGAGTCTTCTGTCCTCTGTGATGCAGTATAGTGGACACTACTGGCAGCGGAATACATATTGAGGATATACTGAGCATGATTACAAATGGGATAGGGTGTGGGGTTACATCTGCTTGGCCAAGGCTGTGCTAATGTACATTTACGTATAGCTGCGGAGCTGCGGACTTTGACACAGACGGTATACATGTAGCCTACCAGACCGCTCGGCATCATGGGCACAGTCCATCTCAGTTCCATGTGACAGGTTTGCTGCGGTTGTTCCTCATGCACGCGTGCATGTGAGATGACATCAGGGCATGTGCTTGCGTGCATGCAGCGGCGTGCCACTTGTTGCACTGTGGTGGTTACTGGACATGTCACAGTCACTGGGGTCGTGTTGTTGTTGTATGCACTTGTCGTCCATGCAAAGGTCCTGGTATGGGATTCCCGGGGCGGGGGTGGGAGGGGTGCAGCACCCACAGACTCCAGGCGACCTATTCATGTCCACTGAGCGGTGTGTGTGTCCATGTGCGCTGGATCCATGTCGTGTCCTGGTTGTTCGTGCAGTTCCGTCCATGTGGGTGCGATGCACAGAGCCCATGCCACTGCCTCCCACGATGCATGCGGTGTTCCTGGATGTGATGGGGAACAGTGTGCATGTCCCGGTCATATCCGATGTCATGGCGATGTCGTTGATGGTGTGGTTACAGTTGCCGGTCGTTTGGTATGGCTGTTGTGGTGGTGACTGGCCAGTCCGTGCGGAAGCTGAGCATGGGTGCGGGGTTGGACTTCATAGGTCACTCGGGGAACCTGCGTTGTGGTCCGACGTATTTACAGGTTGTCAGGTATGCGATGCCGTCCAGCAGGGCTTCCATGTCATTGGTGGTGTACATGTTTGCCAGCCAATGAAGCGGATGGTGGCTGTCAAGGTGTTGTTCGTAGGTTGTCCCTTGGAGGACCATGATGGGGCATGCTGGGTGACATTCGATGTAGCTGTTCTCGATGATCCGTCGTGTGGAGGCACAGTGGTTCCATTTCAGTGCGCGTGCGATGTTGGCCACATACGCCATGCCCCCATAGGCAGAGCAGGCCCTGTCGTGTGCGTCCAGAGGGAGGAGTAGTGGTAGCAGGTCCGCCTTCAGACATGCCGGGTTGGAGAGGCATATCTCGACGGGATGCTGGTAGGGACACCTCCGACAGTAGAAGACGGGCATGACGCAGCTGAACAATGTGATGCGGTAAGTCAGTCGGTAACTTACGTTCAGCAGGGACAGGAGATCGCATCCCAATGTATGTATCGTGCTGGTTTGGTACAGCTTGAGCTCTTCGGCGTAGTTGGGTAGGTGTGTTGCGGTTGCCATTTCGCAGCGGTGCGTTGTGGTGGCGTGCTCCGGCTGTGTGTGCAGTCTGAAATGTGCACGCTCCGAGGTTGCTGTGAGCTCTGTGTAGTCGTAGGGAGACAGGACTTGTGTTCTGTTGGCTTGTTTGGAGGACACGGGCCCTCTTCCCACATGCTTCTCAGACAGTTCAAGGTCAGTGCTGTGTGACTCCTTCCAATTAACTTGCATGTGGCCGACATGGGGGAGTGTTTTCTTCTTTCTTCCCCGTCCGTTGTGTGCTTCTGTGATATGCGCTATCTGCCGTGTGGTCGGTCTCCTCGGCATGCCTGTGTTGGTCTATTCTTGGACAATGGCTGTATTCACCGGCTTCTGTCGTAGGGCTGTGGTTTCGGAGTTGGAATGGAAGGTCATTCAGTGCTGTCTGCTCTCCCTTGTGTGGGCGGCAGGCTGCCTTTCCGCTCTGCGTTGGGCCTTGTGTGTGGATGTAATTCTTGGGCCACCTGTTGTCGGTCACCGGGCTCTTTGGTGTTCCGTTTCATGTGTCTTGTTCATATGTGCAGGGTGGTATGGGTTTTTCAGTGTGGTACTGGCGTTCCTCTTCCCGAAGGGGCCCTGCTTCTCCTAGTTGGTGTTGCCGCCGCTGTGTGCTTCGCCATGTTTGTTACACTGGGGTGTGTCCTGCTGTTGCGTGACTTCACTGACATGTGTGCGTCGGTTGTGTGGCGTTGGGTGTTGTCCGTGAATTGGGCGTTGGGGACATGTCTGTGGCCGGCCTGTCACGTGTCATGTGCGTTCGGGGTGGGGCTGGTGTGTGTGCTGCTTGGTTGTGTCCCTGTGTCTGTGTGCGACGCATGCATGGCGCTGCGGTTGGCCTCTGCGTTGTGCGCATGTGTGGCGGCGTCATCGGCGCTTTGGGGCCGTGACGGGGTGGTTGGTTCCTAGTCCCAGGTGGTGTGTACACATGTGTTCCGCGATGTTTGGATTTGGCCTGTGTGTCATATGTGGATGCAATGGTGGATGTGTAGTGTGCACGCGCTGGTGGGGGTTGTCCGCTTTTTCCGCCCTTGCACTGTGTGCGCTGTTTGCGTGCACTTGTTGTGTGTGTGCCTACCTGCGTCTCCGCGGTACGTTGCGTCCTTGGTGGTGCATCAGCAGAAGCATGGGAAGGGCCTGCAGTGCTGGATTCATGCCCGGGGTGCCGCTTCTTCGTTGTCCGTGCTCTGCGTCCGTGTTTCCGCCTCTCTTTCACGTGCGGTGTCTCTTTGCCGTGGGAGCCGTTTGTTTGCGGCATCGTAATTTATGCGCCGGGCGGGACGTGTTTCGTCGGACGGTGTGTGTCAGTTGTGCTGCGCCGCTACGTGTGCGGGCGCACTTTGATGGCGGACGGTGTTGCTGGCTTGCCGGCGGTGTTTGGCCTGCTTTTCGCATCGTAATTGGGCGGGCGTGTGGACTGCTGCGTGCCGGCGGTAACTGGTGGTTTTTGCATCCGCCAGCACGGCGGTAGTGCTTCCGCCCGCCATCGTAATGGGCCCCTAGGAATCTAATTTAATCAGTTAAATTAGTTATGTTAGTAATAAAGGAATCAATAGCTCTACTATTGTCAGATATGCAGGTACAACACCTCTTAGCCTTAATTACTTTACAAACTTCACCTTCTTTCCAAAACAGAATACCTAAAGCAAAAAGATTCTGTATGCCCAATGCTTTAATTGCTACCATCTCTATGTTCACTATCTTAAAAAACCCTGCTACATTCACTGCAAGTATATCTACTATTGTAGCCAGTCATATAATTTTTACATCATTCATTGCCACTCCCATTGAAGGCATATTAGCTCCTAAAATATCTAAAACTACTTGTCCAAAACTTTGTTTCATTCTTCTCAAACTATTTTCATCAGCCAACTCATCTACATGATAACTTCAAGTAAAAACTGAAGCCAAATAATATGAACCCACCCATTTTCTTGGCAGGGTAAAATAGGCAGTCTTTCCACAAATGTATTTAATTCTCCTCATTATGGGTTTTCATCCAGACAAAAGATTTCCACTAAAATCATAAGACTTGTCACATATACTCTCACCTACAAATTCTACTTTCTCTTTTTTCATAGGAAATTGCCTTACCATACACATTTTAAGTCTTGTCTTCTGTTCCATTTTCAATCTAGGATGTAAACCTGAAAGTCTAAATGCCGCTTCATCTTATATTTCTTCTTAATTTTCTGCTACTCTAAATTTCACATAATTTTCAATCCTTCTTCAATATATTCTATATTAAAATCATGCTATTCGCCACTCAAAAGACACAAATAATCTCCATCCAGGTAAGAATCATGCCTGTTTTGTGCAATCACTCTCAAATACTCACCATATTTAATTTCCCTAACATTCTAATTAATGAGCAAATTTTCAAAAGAGACATTAAAATCAGTGAAATAAGGAGAAAAAAAATTCTTCATGATTAAAAATTGCAATGAAAACATTAGATTATAAGGCAAATGAAATCTCTAACAGGATATGTGTCAAACCTGCCCCGACTGAAGTGGGAAGGTAATTACTGACATAGCAATTACTCATTTTCATTATATCTAAAAATCCCTAATCATTTTAGTCTAGACATAATCCTTAGGTGCATTAGCTATATATTCTTCAGGTACTGGTATCATTTGTTTAAATTCATCACAATTAGTTCTAACTTTAACATCGCTATATATACGAGCTGGAGCATTTCCCATAGGAGTCAGTAAAGGCAACAACAGGCCAACTAATACTAGAAGTGTTATGATTAATAGCATAATTCCTACAATTTAACAGCATCTGCCTGTTTCCAATCCTTTTTTTTGAGATAATCACTATTGTGGCCAAGAAACACAAAATGAACACAAATGTTCTTTAAAAATAAAATATTTTTCTTCTTATTTCATTAATACAATAATCCTAAACAAAATTTTAAAGCAAAATCAGTGTCAGCCTTTTCAAACTAATATTGGTCTATCTCATAACAACTTCTATCATCTAGACTCACTAGTTATTTCATTCTTTACACAAACATTTTTCTGATTCTGTTCATGTCTTTGATATTCAAAGTCTCTATTTTACTCTCAAGGTGGCTCTTCCTCAGCTTCAGTCTCGGGCCTGATTATGATTTTGGCAGTCCTCCTGCAGGACCGCCACCGGCAAACCCGCAGGAGGACTGCCAAAGCTGTAGTGAGCCCACCCACTGGATTCCAAGTGGAATCCAGGTTGGGCGAGCGCTGCGCTGGTGGTCTCATTGCAGTCTGCATGTTAGGCTCAATAGAGAGCCTAACATGCAGACCCGTGCTTCCAAAACGCCGACTTCACGTTTCTGCATGGTGTGGCATACACCATGTTGTGCATGCCACCTTGTGCAGGAATGAAGGTGCAGTTCCAGGAGGGCAAAGCACGTGCCTCCCTGCATGCACCCACAGGCCCAGGAGCCTCTCCACCACCCTTTTCGTGGTGGGCTCACCGCCTTGAAATGGGCAGTGGACAGGCAACTTGTAATATGATCGGCAGTGCCGCAGCGGCACCGCCATCATATTAGCCATTATATTACTGCTCCTGACCGCTGCACCACCACCGAGGGATGCTGGATCCCAGCAGATGCAGTGGTCCTGTGGCAGTCCAACTGACACACTCCTAATGCGGTGGATGGTGCCGCAGGTGTGGCGGTGGTTGGACTGCCACCGCGAGTATGGCGGTCCATGGACCTCTGTACTCGTAATGAGGCCCTCAGTCCCTTAGCTACTCTCAAACCTGTATTAGCACTTGATCAGCTGAAAATAATCCTCTTTAATTTCACCTGCTTTGTCTTCTGATATTATTGCTAAATACATCTACTGAAGTGAGGCATATTTTCGATTTGGTACTCTCCTTATAGTGGATTTTTTCCAACTGGCAATTCAGTACCACTAGCTTCTGAGTTCAAGTGTCTCTCAAAATCTCTTTCTGGCACAAAAATGCTTTCGTTTGCAAGTTTTCCTCCTTGGAGTGTGTTCACAACAGTTTTTAGTTTTTTGTTTTCTTCAAGACTTTGACTTGAGGCCAATACTGAACTCTGACTTGAACTCAAACTTATATTTCGATCAGTTGAGTCTCCATCTGCTTTATTCACAGTGAGTATCTTTCTTTCAAAAAGGGTCTTTGGCACTTTCATTTTCGACTTATCGTTGCTTTGGTCAGATGCTACTTCTTCCTGCTGCCACTCATGCTTTGCTCTTTTGCACTGTAACAGCTCTTCACTCTGATCACTCTGTAACTGGGCTTTAGGAATTTTAGGTTCTTCATCAGAACTTTTGCTCACTTGAAATTTTAGCTTTGGTCCTTGGCTTTATCCTCAGCAGTTCCAGAAAAAATCTTCACCCCTCCCCCCCTGGATTCAGGCTGCAAACTTGGACTTTGCTTTAAAATTGATCAGCAGACTATGGGTATATTTATCACAGTTTTGCGTCGTCCTTGTGCCATGCACGGTAACGCAAGGGTGATGCAAAACCTAGACGACATTTACAGAGTCACACAAGGCCACCTTCTGTTGCCTTGCGATACTTGGTAAATCTGGAGTAACGCAAGGCAGCACAAGTGACTGCCTTACGCTACTCTGCCCCAGGGAGGCTTTCCATGGGTGGAGCGTGGGTGTTAACACGCATCGACCCATAGATTATGGCTCATTCCCAGATTTACCATGAGTGGAAGACCTGGGAATGCATCAAAATGCTACACATGCCTAAGGGAGGCGCAACGATGAGAAATATCTTTATTTCACTTTGTTTTTTCCTCTTTCTACATTTGGTGCATTCTGTATATCTCCCTACAGGTTTGTCAGCCAAGGATGGCAACATACCAAGTCGGATAGCCAGTAGCTTCTTCTTTAAATACAATGAATACGTTGTGCCAAGATATGCTGCTGGCTGTAGTGTATTATACGTTTGCACTGCCATCCAGGCATGTAACTGAGCAGAAAATTTGTATTTGTCGTCTATGAGAGAGTGAATTTGTATTTGTCGTCTATGAGAGAGTGAATTTGTATTTGTCGTCTATGAGAGAGTGAATTTGTATTTGTCGTCTATGAGAGAGTGAATTTTTGCTGCTTTAATAATGGCACAACAAAAGGTCAGATGCGGTAGATTTAACCCATATAAGTCAGTTGTATTTGTATTTTCCAGGGACAACCTCCAGTATTTGCTGTAGTTGGAATCTGCATCATTCCTCAAAGACTGCCATAGAGTACTGGCCAAAGGGCTAGTTTGATTGATTCGTATTTTGTACCAAGCTTTAATAGTGTGGTATCTTCTTGATGTAATTTGTGTTAGCTCAAATTCCAGATGGACTTGCGCAGGTGAGGAGTTCTGTGGGGAAGCCCAAAAACTAGCTTGTAAGTGTTTGTTTGGAGTTTATCCAAAATCAGAGAGTTGTTACCGTGATTGCATAAGCCTGCGTTGGAAGCAATTTTGCAGTGATGACAGCTAGCAGTGGCTGAAAGGGCCATCCAATTTCTTGGCAAGAGTACAAAAAGCGTAATTGAATGCGTTATCTTTCCACACCATATACTGCTTCTGTGTTTGGAAATTCAATTTCTTATCAAAGTACAGCCCCAAGTATTTGTAGTTGTTGTCCTCTTCTATACTTTACTAATTTATTGACCTTGGCAAAGTCTGCAAGTTCTTCGAATGATCTTTGAAGATGCACTCTAGTATGACTCAGCAGCACAATGTTGTCAGCGGTAATGGACCTAGTCTCAGAGGGTGTGAATTTACCTGGTCAAGATGAGGCATTAAATCAGGCATGAAAGGTTAAATAAATGTGGGGCAAGAACACACCCTGAAATGAAATGAAATGAAAAAAACATTTATATAGCGCAATAGCTACCCTGAGGCATCCCAGCGCTGTGGACGAAACGCAGACAGAAGGAGGACTCAGTGGTTATTAAAGAGAAAAGTTTTTAGGAGTTTGCGGAAGGACAGGAGATTAGGTTCCGTCCGCATACGGAGGGGGAGTGCATTCCAGATCTTGGCAGAGTTATAGGAAAAGGATCGTCCGCCGCATCTGGCTCTCTTTATAGTAGGCAATAGGGCGAGGGAGGAAAAGGTTGATCGGAGATGCCTGTTTGGTTGGTAGGGTGTTATCAGGGACTGACTGATTAGCGAGCCGGTCTTCCTAAAAGCCTTGTGCGCAATGCACATGGCTTTGAATTGAATTCTCTCCCTGACTGGTAACCAATGGAGACTCCTTAGAGCAGGGGCTGCGGACTGTCGGGGAGGGGTCTGGAGGAGAGTGCGGGCTGCACAGTTTTGGATTACTTACAGCTTGCCAATGGTGGATTGCTGGGCCCCCAGGTACAGAGCATTCCCATAATCCAGGCGCGATAGGAGTAGACCTTGTACCATGATTTTTCGTGCTTGAAATGGAAGGAGGGGAAGTATCTTGCGTAGCATCCTCAGGAGACCAAAGCAAGTGGCCGAGAGTTTCGCAGCCTGGTGGTTAAAACTGAGGGAGCGATCCAGCCAAATGCCCAGGCTTTTGATTTGGTCGGAGGGTACTGGAGCGGGGCCAAGACATTTTGGCCAGAATTGCTCCGTCTTGAGAGAGGGGAGTTCCCGAGAAGCATAATCTCCGTTTTATCCCCGTTAAGCTTCAGGCACGAGTTTTCCATCCACTTAGCCACCTCGATGAGACAGCTCTCAAGATTATTTGCAAATTTTTTGGGGTTGTTTAGTGCCACCACCAGCTGAGTGTCGTCAGCATAGGTGATGATTTTGATGTTAAATGGGGAAACGATCTCTGCTAGGGAGCTCATGTAAATGTTAAATAATGTGGGGCTCAGGGAGGAGCCCTGAGGCACACCACAGCTTAAAGGCATTTGTTCGGAGACCACGTCGCCATCAAAGACCTGAAAGGACCGGTCACTTAAGAAGGAATGTAGCCAGGCAATGGCATTGCCTGATACACCCATGTTTTTAGTCTCAAAATCAGCGTGCTGTGGTTTACAGTGTCGAATGCGGCACTGAGATCGAGGAGGATGATGGCCGCAGAGCCTCCCTGATCCAGGATCCTCCTTGCCTCCTCTGTTACGGCAAGGAGGGCTGTTTCGGTCCCGTGTTTGGGACGGAAGCCAGTCTGAGAGGGATGCAGTAGGTTATTAGATTCTAAAAACTCTCCCAGCACTGAATTGATGTGCTTTTCTAGTATCTTGCTCATCCACGGGAGTAGGGAAATTGGGCGGTAATTGCTCAGGTTATTCTCGTCTAGGTTTTTTTTTTTTTTTTTTAAAAGGGCCTTTACCATTGCACATTTCCAAGCCGGGGGAACCACTCCGGCGGAAATGGAGGCGTTCAGTAGGTCAAGGACCGTAGGTAAGATGCTTGCTGTGACTTGTAACAAAGCGCGGGAGGAGCTGGGTCTAGGGGGGAACCTGATTTTACCCGGTGCATGATGGAGTCTAGGGATGTGGAGTCTAAGGGAGGAAATGATTTCAATGTGGCTTGAGTTCCACAGACTGACCAGTTTGTGGAGTCAGGCTGGATAGGGGTAAAGGTAGAGTAAATGTTTTGTACTTTCTGATGGAAAAATTCCACCAGATTGGTGCACCGGGATAAGGCATCATCAGAGGTGGGTTGCTTCTGGGGCAATTTTAAGAGAGTTTTAGCGATCCGATAGATCTCCTTAGGGGAGTTGGAGGCTGCCTTAATTTTCTCTTCATAAAAGCCAGCTTGGGCGAGTTTGATTTCTAATTTATAGGTTTTTATAGCTTCCCTGTATTTGGTTTTGCTCGGGACTGCATAGGTTTGTCTCCATTTCCTCTCAAGCTTTTTACAATTTTGCTTGAGCTCCCGTAATTTCGGGGAGTACCAGGGGGACATCTTTGCTCTACCTTTAAGATGGATGTGCCTTATCGGAAGAATAGCATCGAAGGAGCTTTGGATCCAATAATTAAAGTTCTCATTGGCTAGGATAGGGTTAGGGTCTTTGTTAGGTCTGGAGTTTTCAAGGACTGAGATCCAGCAATGCCTGGAAAGCTTGGACCAATTACGTTCCCGTCGGGAAGATGAAATGGAGGGAAGAGGGTATTTCGGGATTTCCCAAGTTATGGGAATCAAAAAGTGATCGGACCAAGGAAGCGGCGAAGGCTTACCAGCTGTAAGTTCAAGGCAGTTGCTAAAGACGGGGTCAAGTATATGGCCTTTGATATGGGTGGGAGTGGATACTAATTGCTTTAGCTGAAGTGCGGAGAGGCTCAAATTAAGTTCAATTGTGGTGTGATCGGAGGTATTGTCCAAATGAATATTAAGATCTCCCAATATTGTGAAGTTGGACGATGAACAAGCTAGATTAGCAGTAGTTGTCGGAAGAGTGTTAAGGAATTGTCCTAGGGGGCCAGGTGGGCGGTAAATTAATAGCCCAGAGAAAGTGACAGTGGGGGAGAAGTCTATGGAGAAAAGTAGACTCTCACAGTCTGAGACCTGAGCTGGGGAGATGCGACACTTAAGGTGGTCTTTGACGATAATTGCTAAGCCCCCCCTCTACCTTCTTTGCGGTCTTTTCGTTGTATAAGGTAGCCGCCCTTGTTTACCTATGGCTGTAGGTATTCCCCTGGACAGTCTTGTTCCATCTGCCACCTTAATTTGGATCCATCAATCGGTGTTTAATAATTCGATAGCACGTAGGGTTTTTTCTTGGGGGTCCCACTGTCTTAGTTTTTTCTCACAAGCGGGCTCTATCAATTCGATCAAAAGCAGCTATTAGATCAATAAAACATAGAAGCAGTTTTTTCTCCAAGCGTTTACATTTCTCAGCGGTTGTTGTCACTGGTTACACGTTGATAGTGGTACCATAACCTTTCCAGAACCCTGTCTGGTGAAATGGAATTAGGTTGTTGGTATTAGACCATTAGATCACTAGTCTTCCAAGACTAGTGAGGCTTAATATTTAGTTTCCGAGTCAAGAGCGCAATTAATCTATAATTCGCTGGATGAGCTCTATCCCCCCCAGTTGCTGGGGATTATTCCCATAGACTCCACCTAATTAAACAATGCCTGCACACCTGTCGCTAAGATCACCTGGGAGGGCCTCCCCACTTTTCAACAAGACAGCCTCTACAAACTTGCTTGCATATTACCACCCAATCTCCAGCATTCAGCCCATGGCAGGGTGTATCTTTGTAGTCCTCGATTGCCACATTCACCTGATGAGAAACAGATTTCACCATACCAGTCAGACCTTTACAATAATCCAGAACAATGTCCTCAGTTATTGCAACTAGTGCAGCCAAAGGTAGATGTGCAAGTTGCATTACCTTTCCCATCAATATGCTGTGAGGGGAAAAACCAGTTTTTCTGTCAGGAGTACGTCTCAAGTTCATCACTACAAGAGGAAGAGTGTTAGGCCACTTGAGACTAGTCGAAGCACAAGCTTTCACCAGTTTATTCTGGAAAGTGTCATTTGTTTGTTCCACAAAACCTGATTATTATGCTCGATAACTACAATGAAACCACTGATTGATCTCAGTAGCTGTGCAAATTATCTGCAACACCTCATTCTTGAAATGTGTGCCACGATCAGTCTCAATAGACGTTGGGAGGCCAAATTGCGGAATCAACTCCCTTAACAACAATTTTGCAACTGCAAGGCTATCTGCTCTCCTTGTGGAAATGCATCCACCCATTTGGGGAACAGGCAGACAATTACTAGGACATATTTCAAGCCATTACAATGTGGCATCTCAATGAAGTCTGCCTGAATTTCATAAATGGGTCTTCCGATTGGCCAATGAGATTCATAACTCTAACAGTGTTCTTAACCTGGTTATTTAAAATGACATATCAAACAACTACACACAACTTCAGCAACATGCCAGAATCCTGTGTTCTCCCAATATTTAAAAACATATCCTAACCAAACTACCTCTGCCTGTATGAGTATGAATATGCAAATATTTACACATGGACTGCAGCGCTGAATCTGGTATGAAATATTTCTGTTCTGAACTTACATACAAATCCTGATAATTATTTTTGTAGCCCAATCTGTTCTAGTTTCTTTTCTCATTCTCAGGAGCACTCTCCTGGAGATCCAATTCACTCAAAGATGTTTGTATCAAATTCATTAAGAAACAATTCACATTATTTGAACCCTACATAGTATTGATTGAAAACTCATAATTTTCATCTTTTGAACATTTGAATCTACTTGCAAGGTACAGTATCTTGCTCTCTGATTTGCATATATATTGCCTAAGGTAAACATGTCCTTGCCAGCCTTATGGGCTGTGTGCTTAACAGCTACTTCCTTGGGTTTCTGAATTGCTCCAAATAAATCCATTATATCAGATCTGCTGCCAATGTCATGACTCCTTTTTGAAACCACAGCTGGCTATCTGTATAGATTGTCACATTCAAATGTTCAGGTAAGCAGCAAGCTCTTGTTAAAGCAATCAGTTCAGCCACGTGCGCTGATGTTACATTTGGTAAGGAGGACGCTTCTAGTATCTCTGAGACAGAGCATACTGCATAGGCAGCTTGCAGTTCTCCACACTGGTCTCTTGGACAAGAGCAAGTAACAAATAATGTCAGATCAGCCATTTCTAATGGATCTTCTTTTATATCTGGTCTTTGTTTTGTGCAGGATTCAACCCCTTCTATACAATCATGTTCCAAATCATTATTAAATTCATCCACCCTGTCCTCAAAATTCTCATCTGGAATTAAAATCAGTGTTGCTGGGTTTAGCACATTGCATCTTCAAATGGAAATATCCTTTGCTGCAAGTATCATCTACTCATAACGAATTAGCCTACTGTTGGTTATATACTGAGCCCTTGTCCTTGTTAAAAGAATCTCAACTGAATGAGGGACATAAACAATGAAAGTATCGCCCATCACAATTCTTTCACTTTGTTCAAATGCCAAACAAACAGCTGCAACCAATTTCAGACAACCTGAGAGACGAACAGATACTGGATGCAATATATCTGGAAGATACACCACCGAACACATTAGTTCTCCATATTTCTGTGTGAAATTGAAAGTGCAAATCCATCTTTTTCATCGAAAAACATCATATTGTAATCAGGCATCCTCAGTGTGGGTGCAAGATACAAACTCTAGTTTAAGTTTTTAAATGCATCAAGACACTCTTCATCTAATGGTAACAGGTCCTGTACATCATTACATGTTGGCCTTGATAACAGTTTAGCAAAAAGGAAAGGTTTGGAAACCACTGACGACAGTACCCAAAAATTCCAAGATACATCCAAACGTCCATCTGAGTGATTGATGGACTCAATTTCAGAATTGCAGAAATGTGTTCTTTAGAGACTTCCCTTACACGCTTTTCAATGTGGTTTCCGAGATAAATGATTACTCTTTTGCAACACTGCATTTTAATTCAGGAGACTTTAATGCCCATTTTCAGCTACATTGTTCAACAAGGCAATCATATCCAGTTTACAGTCCTCTTTCGTTTTGGAAGAAATTAGTAAATCATCAATATAGTGGACTAGGACTGAGTTACATGGCAATTTTAAACTCTATAAATCTTTCTTTTGTATTTGTGAGAAATTGAAGAGCTTTCAGTATACCCTACCGCACACAAAAAATGTATTCAAAAATTGAAATACAAGGAGGAACAGTGAGTTCTCATGCAGTGGAACTGAGAAGAGTGCTTGGCATTAGTCAATGACTGTATACCATTCTGCATCTGATGGAATTTGAAACACCCTTACTGCTGGATTCGGTACCACTTTACAACAAGGAAAAACTATGTTGTCTATCTTGGAGATCTTGTATGATTCTGCATTTGCCATTCAGCTTTTTAATTCCCATCACTGGGCATTGCAAGGACTACCAAGCACTTCTTGGAGAATTTCCTTCTCAATTATTTTCTCTATCACTGGTTTCATTCCTTTCTGTGCCTCGCTTGTAAGCCTGCAAAGTCTTGTTCTAGGGAATATTGCGTCTGGTTTAATCATTAATTTCACTGGTTCTGCTCTTTTAAGCAATCCAATCTCTTTACCAGTGTAATCCCATACTTCTTCCTTGACAGTATGTCTTAAATCCAGAGGTAGATCTTCTTTTGTCCAGACTGGGTACAGCTTGACTCTTAAATCTCCTGAACTAAGCTTAAAATCTGAATTCTCATCTTTTGTTTCAATTGCAACACCATCCGTTGTGCAATTAATTATGAAATTAATTCTGCAGAAGAGATCCCTTCCAAGTAAATACACAAGTCTCGAATCACATAATATAAACTAATGACAAGTCTCCATTTGACCAGTTTTAACTGGAACACCTGCTGTACCTGATTAACAGTTTGTTTGTTGCTGATTCCGACTTCTCTTCTCGACAGGGGTAGGTTTGGACTTCCATAGAACGGCTGTAGAATCTGTTGCCTCCATATCAATCATGAATGAAACGGGGTGGCCATTGAGTTCTCCGTCAAAATATGGCCACTGTGGTTTAAATCTAAGACTGCTCCAAGCAGGCAATCCTCCCCCCTCCCCCTCAGGTACCGTCACTGTGAACTACGCCCTACAATCTCATCATTCAATATCATAGTATTCTGATAGTACCCTTCATTATATGGCATTTTATTTCTCATGTTTTGTTGCATTACTGGGGCTATTAGCATTGGCATTCAAAATGATTTCTGTATTCTGCATATTCTGTTCTGAAGTCTGAATGTTCAACCACTCTGTTGAAATTGATCTGTATTTACTTGACTCCTATTAGGATTTTTTCTACACTCCTTTGCCCGTGTCCGATCCTCCCACAGCGATGACAAGCTGTATTCTTTTTCAACATTTACATTCACCCCACACATACCATCTCATTTATGCCCTTGCATTTCCTGATTCATTCCATTCGGTACAAAATTCATATTCAAGCCCATTTGATTCCGTGACCCTTTCTCAAGTTGTTTTGTCTGTGCGATCATCATCTTTTCCTTTAACTTCATTTGCCACGTCTCAAAGTAATCACTACTATTTTTCACAACATCAAGATCTCAGCTATGCCCTTTGTCTGCCAGCACAATTCACTCTGTTGAATATGATAACAGATCTCTGACCTCAATCCATTCACAAAAGCAGAAACAAAACCGCTAATTCTATCTTTTTGGGGATTTTTGACTCTGCTATGTTTTTTTATAAACATGCATAAACCTCTCATAAGAGGAATGCCCTTATTCCTTAGGTTCTTACGTTGTTCTCAAAATCTTATCCCATTTTATAACCCTTTCAGGAACTCGCTTTTTCAAATACTCAATCACAGCTTTTTATTTGTCTGCTAAAGTAGGACTAAGTCTAGCTGATTCTTGAGGGGTGGAGCTTGCTTGGCCTTAAGATGGCCGCTTGATCGAAGAGCTCCCCGTACGCCGTTTATTTAATACTGCAGGAATCCTAATAATTGGCGGTTGTAACTGTGCAAACTGGTAGGCTTCTGTTCGCGCTGTGCAGCAGAGTCGGGAGAGCGCTGTTGGAGGTCTGTCACTGTGAGCACTGCGGAGAAAGGACGACAACGAAATTTGGAGCACGGCGGTGGCATTGCAGAGACTGCGTGCTCGCACCCAGGCCTCCGGAGTGAAGACGTGCGGAGGGAGGCACACTGAGAGCGGCCTCCGAACAAGCTGTCTACTGTCCCATACGAGCGAAGTGCTCTCCAGGGGTCATCGCCGCTGAATTGAGGCAGGTGGAGCGGACCTGTGCATAAGTCGACCCGGGCATTAGAGCCGCGGCATGTGTGCCGCGTACATGATAAGCGGCCTGGATCGGGCTCCGTTAACTGCACGGAGGGACGCGCAGGCCGGTGCGCGGACGGTAACTGATTTGATTTTACTGCTACTGGGTGCCTGGTCGGGAGCTGCTGACCCCACAGATGTAGGATTTGTGTTGCAGAACTGTGCGACGCCGCGTGTTGCGGCCTAGCGACCAGTGTTGCGCGGTGCACGTCTGAGGCCTAGGGGCTCTTCACGCTGACACATGTACCCCATAAGGTCCACCTGGGGCAGTTTGGTGGCAAAGGATCAGCGGTGTGCACCGCAGCTGTGATAACGAAAGGGGAAATATCTTTAAATGCAGTTATACAAAGGGTAGGGCCATAACCGGAGTGACCCCCGTAGAATCCCCATATGGGCGCTGGCGCAGGAGGAGGATAGCGGCAGGCAGGCGAAGTGCAGCAACGGGTGTGGAGGGGGGCATCTCGACAGAGCAATAGAAAGTTGTGCATGCCAGGAGGCTCAGGTGCAAGGATGGGGAAGCCCGATAAAACGCAAACCAGATTGCAATTCGACCAACGCAAGTCAGGCAGGAACAGGGATGAGGAAACTGATAATGAGGCAGAAGAGCGCGGAGCCTCGGGTCTGAATTGGGTGATGACCTGCGCAAAATACTCGAAACTATGCAACAAAGTCTCTCAACTATTGATGGAAAAATCGATTCACTCTCATATCGAATGGATCGCATGTCTGAGATAATAGACAAGCATGCAGAGAGGCTAGATATGGTTCAACGAAGGGTATACGAAGTCGAGGACCAGCAGATAGAAACCACTAAAGCACGTAAACAGCTTGGGAAAATGATGGACACCCTGCAATCCAAGACCGAGGACTTAGAGGCGCGTTCACGGCGCAACAACTTGCGCATACTTGGCGTGCCGGAGTCCACGTCCATGGGCAACACAGAGATTTTTGTGGAGAAACTGCTTGGTGAATTGTTGGGAAGAGATACCTTCTCTGATATTTTTGTGGTAGAAAGGGCACACCGCTCTTTGGCCTCCAAACCGCCGCCTGGAGCCCCCCCATGCCCTCTCATTGCAAGACTGGTAAACTATCGAGATAGAGACGCAGCCCTGCGAAAGGCAAGAGAATTGAAGGTACTCAAGTATGAGGGGTCAGACATCTCGCTCTATCCGGACTTCACGGTAAAGTTCAAGAAGCACGGCAAAAATTCGCCCCAGTGAAGAGGAAACTCAGAGACCTGCACATAGACTATGTAATGCTCTATCCTGCTCGTCTGAAAGTTACAATCAACGGTAAAACAAGGATATATGCAGACCCTACCAGCCTACAGCAAGATCTCAAGCATGTAAAGAAGCCCACACACAGCGGGCAGCAGTCTGTGGTGAATGCAACCGAGGAACAGAACACTGATCCACTAGATAACAACGATTGAAGGGGACGGTATCTTAACAGGACATTGTTGTGGGCTTTGTAATTCATTGTTGATAAGGGGCCTGGGTTCCGGAAGTTAAGTGCACAAATTGGTAGATATAGTAGGGCCCCTCATTCAGCAGAGGTTTGGTCTGCACCCCGTTGGGTCAGATAGTAATTGGTACAACAGGGACTTCCTGCAACTAAATTGGCAACATATAAAACCAGAGGAGAAGCACAAGTATAATTGTAGTTTGCGTATGTTTAATATATGATACATGTATAACTGAGTTAACGGTCACAATATATGCTTGATAATGGTGGCGGTAACAGAGCTGTGGGAGTGGTCGGGCAATCTCCCCCCTGACGTGTAACACACTGCTCCAGGGGGTATTAAAAAGGGATAAAGCTCGGGTGGGGAAGAGGGGGGTTACTGCTCAGCATGTTGTGGTTCGGGGAACATGCCGTGGGTGGGGGATTACAGTATGTACAGTATATTCTACAAGTAGCCCAGAGAAACGGAAAGAGAACTCACATGGTTATCAGTGATGGTATGTTGATGTTGCTTAATTATTATGAGCAGAAACATTGATAGCGGCCCGTCAGGTGAGTGGCATGGTACCTCGTTAAATTTTCTAATGTGGAATGTACGGGGACTGAATGATATGTGCAAAATTCGGAAAGTGGTATCATACCTATACAGACACCATATAGATGTAGCGATACTCCAAGAAACCCATCTCACGCCCCATACTGGGTTGCTCACGAGGAAAATAATGAAAGGGGATTGCACAGCGGCAGGTTTTACATTGCACGCATGGGGTGTGTTAATATGGATCAAGCAGGGCTCTAATATTAAGCTACAGACTCTTGAAGTAGTTGCAGGTGGAAGACATATAGTGGCGCAATGTCGCAGGGGCCCCTTTTGTGTGACTGGTGGGATTGTATGGTCCTAACTACGACGACCCTCAATTCTACTTGCATAACAAAATAGCCACGTACACAGTAATGCCAACTCTATGGCGGGGCGATTTTAACTGCGTGCAGTCACCAGAATTGGACAGGTCTAAGGGACCGGTTCGGCAATTCTCTGCAGCGGCTAAAGCCATAGTTGCTATTGCGGAGGCAGACGATTTGCACGCCGTATGGCAGCATTGTCATCAACAGGGTAGAGAATACACACATTATTCCTCCGCCCACGATATCCATACACGGATAGACTATTGGTTTGCTTCCCGAGACCTACTCCCATAAATAGCTGAGTGCAAACATTTAACCAGTGCATTATCGGATCACTCCTCGATAAGCATGCAGATAAAGATACATAAGATAACATGCAGGACTCGATTGTGGAGTTTCTCAGTACTCACTGGTGGACACTGTATTTAGAGAAGAGTTGGCGCAGGAAATAGAACAATATTTCAGGCATAATCTTGGTAGTGTTTCGAAGATGGCCACCATCTGGGAGGCATTTAAATGTTACATTCCTGGGGTGGTAATCTCGAAGCACTCTGGAGTACTACGATCTATCAGGGGCAGACTCCAAAGATTAGGAGCAGAAATAGCGGTGCTAGACAAGGAATTGTTCGAAACTCCCTCTCCTGAGGTACTGGGCTGTATCAGGAAAAAGATAGATGAATACAATGAGGAAGCACTGTCTGAGGTGAACCATCTGGGCAAGTATGCGACTGCCAGGGTATATGGGGAGGGCGAGAGGCTCAGCGCCACTTTGACTGCACTGACTAGGCACATAGAGGTGCAAATGAGATCACAGAAATAGCTGACATCCACGGAAGGCCTATATACGATGCGTCTAAAATAGCAGACAGGTTTACAGAGTATTACACAGACTTATACAATTCACTGCCACTGAATGCGACAGAAACGGCAGAGGAATATCTATCATACATAAAAATGGGCTGGCTGACTGACACACAGAGGGAGAGGTTGCTGGCCCCTTTGCGCCCATCCGAGATTGCAGCCGCCCTCAAAGATATGCCTAGCCAGAAATCTCCGGGCTCTGACGGGCTTACAGTGGCCTTTTACAAGGAATATCAGGACTTGCTAGTTCCTCACTTAGTAAACTTATTTGAGGAAATGACTAGCGATGGAATTATGCCCCCTACCATGAGGGAAGCAATTTTGATCACTTTGCTTAAACCTGGAAAAGCCACTGACCAGTGCTCCCCTTATAGGCCTCTGTCATTGCTCAACACGGATACGAAGATTTATGCGAAGGTGTTGGCAAATAGAATAGCCCCGCTACTCCCTCTAGTCGTGGCCCCTGAACAATCTGGGTTTGTCCCTGGTAGGTCGCTTACCAGTAACCTGTGTACTATTTTTTGCACAATCAATCGCCTCAGCCCGCAGATCAAAGCAGCAGCGGTCTTTCTGGATGCAGAAAAGGCCTTTGATTCGGTCGAATGGGGATTCTTGATGGCAGTGCTTCACAGGATTGGAGTGGGGGAGATATTCATACAACTGGTGCGAGGGCTATACACTGAACCTACAGCGAGAATACATGTAAATGGATTGCTCTCTCGATCCATACAGATCACCAGAGGCACCCGGCAGGGGTGCCCCCTCTCCCCTTTGTTGTATGCGCTGGTGGCGGAGCCATTGGCTTGTGCCCTTAGGGAATATCACTCTCATTGTGGCCTAAGGTTCCCACCATACACTTTAATAATATCTGCGTACGAAGATGATACGCTGCTGTATGTGCATGAGCCCGAAAGTAACCTAGCTCCTATTTTACAAGAGGTGGTACGTTTTGGGCAGCAATCAGGACTAAAAATAAACTGGAATAATTCCCAAGTGGTCCCGCTTACTGCGGTCACCACTCCACACCAAGCGGACTACCCAATAACGTGGACTACGGACCCCGTACGATACTTGGGAGTGCAGATCCACACAGATCCGGAAGTGACAGTGCGTGAAAACTATGGCAGGGCTATACAGATGCTCACTGAGGGGATTGAAAAGTGGATCAGACCACCGCTATCATTATTAGGGCGTATAGCATTTATGAAGATGATTGTCCTGCCAAGGCTGCTGTTTTATTTTGTAAATATTCCAATCCCTCTGCCTAAAACATTTTTCCGCACACTGTGCACCCTGCTGGTAAGGTTAGCCTGGGCTGGTAAGCAACCACGAGTCCAGTGCGAGTCGCTGATGAAACCGTCCTCAGCAGGGGGTCTAAATGCACCGGACTTCGAGGCGTATTATTGTGCAGCGCAACAAATACACACGGCTTATTGGATGCAAAGTTCCCAAGTTGCCCCGCACATTTCAATAGAGAGCAAGGAGGTGAGCCCCATGACACTCCCGCAATAATTGATGCAGAAGCCACTAAGGCAACACCACGTCATAGACACAGTTGGCACCACTCGCTATCAGTTTCATAGAACTGCAAAACCACAGAATATCGAGCTGATTTACTCTCCGGGAATGCCCATAGAATGGTACGCATGGTTGCAGATCAATGAATATAAGGCGTTCCATCAGGCAATGCACAAGTTCAATATCAAAACTATGGGCGACTTCTTCACGGATGGGGTGGTCAAGAAATGGGATCAGTTGCAGGGGACTGTGGTGGCAGTCACCCAGCTCGAGAAATATCATTATCACAGGGCAAGACATGCATTACGAGGGGCATTAGAAGATAACATGCAGGAACCACCGGAATACACAATATTAACCTTTCTTTTACAAACAAGCACACTGCGAAGGTCAATATCAGTGCTCTATTCGCTTGCTAGAGTCGATAAAACCCCCCCACCCCCCAAGCTAAGGCCCTGCAGGAATGGTGTGCCGAATTGGGAATAGACATAACAGGTGACCAGTGGCAATACTGCTGCGCTAGCACTAAAACCATTTCCCAGAATGGCAGACATCGCCTCATTCATTTTAAGTTTTTACAGAGGGTGTACTATACGCCCGCCAGGCTACACAGATTTGGGCTGAGAGAGGATGATAAATGTGACAGATGTGGTATTGAGGGGGCTCACTTCACTCACGTGGCGTGGCACTGTCCAGCAATTCAAGAGTACTGGTCTGAAGTCATTGGGGCACTACAAGACATGACAGAAACTCATGTACCAAGGACACTGTTAGTGGTGCTGCTGGGTTACGTTAAGGCCATCCCCAAAAGCGTTAGACAGCTGATTGCACTGGGGATTTTACTAGCAAAAAGAAGGTTGGCTATGAGGTGAATGAGGGGTCCTGCCCCCACTTTTACAGAGTGGTGTACTGATCTCTCATATTGCAACACTCAATCTGACAACTACAATGCTCTTATACCAGCACGTTGTAGGCCCAAGGATATATGGGGGCCATACCAAACATACCTATCTCGCAGAGCTGCTACTGACACTACCGCAGAAGGCCTAAACGCCACAGGGATTGGTTAAAACTGCAGCGGTTATGGGTACAGCCTAGATGCTTATATATAATACAGGCAGGAATCACTATGGGACGTTCGTCAACGTCAATATGTGTGACATCAGGGGTGTGATACTGATATGGATGGAAACAGGCAAGAGATGGGGAGGTCCAAGTACAGTACACCAAGAAAGTCATTCTGCTCGCTACGTATGTAGTAATTGCACTGTATTGGTTGTAGATGATATCCTGTATTAATGAAGCTGTATAATGATAATATGTGAGTGATGGGCTACTGTAACGTATGTTTTCTTTTTGACAAAAAATTCAATTAAAAAAAAAAAAAGTCTAGCTAATTCTTGTATTGGCCATTCAACTCCAACCTTACATTCTAATCACGAATCTCCAGGAAATACAATTTCAAACAGTGTATTTAAATTGGTCAAAAACATCGGGAACATGTGCGTCAACTTATGTATTTCATCATATCATTTTGTAAGGGCTTCTCGCAACTTTGGAAAATTATGTGTAAAAGCATAAAAATCAGTCCTTGTACTTGGGACATGTATGTAAATTCCTCCATAAACTTATCTTGTAGGAAATTCCAAAACCAAATGTGTCCCTACTTCTAAATTGTTTGCAACATTTCTTGCCTTTCCTTCAATCCCTCTCATTCTTTTTCATTGCTGTCCTTTTCTTGCATCTCTGGCAATATTTCTTCAAATCATTCCAGTCTCGCGTTTTCTCAATTATATCTTTAATGTAAGCTCTCACAGTGATCAGACCCATCTCTCTAATTTCACCACGTGTTAAATCCATTTTATAATTTCACATTTTCATTCTGCTGATATCAATTTCTAATTCATCGGCTAATTCTTCTAATTTGTCATGTGGTTCAACATCACATCTAGCAGCTTCTTTTATCAAATATCTCATTCCATCAGCATTAAAAGTCAAAAGTCTGTTCAAATCCATGTCCCCTTGCAACAGTTCACCAAATTTTATTTTCAAAATTACAATACAAATTTCTTTAGGTGGTGGCACTGCTATCATGGCTCTCACAGGAGTATCCTATGACTGATCCACTTCCACTTGTGCTAGGCATTGCCATTATAATTTATGTAATGTCTTTATCCTGCTTTTTCAGTATGTATAGCAGGTAAAGTCTTTATACATTATATCCTTTCTCCAACCTTTCTCTTGGTATTTAATTTCCTCTCTAGACAACTTATAAATGACTTCGTATTCCTATCTTTCCTTTCCCTGTCCTTTTCAGTTGCCATATGATCCCATTTATCAAGCGCTTTAAACTGAGTAGTTCTGGGGACTAGCTTCATGCCGTGCATGGTTTGTCTCAGAAAATCTAGTATTTTTAAATTAAAAGGGCCTTTCAATGGAAACTGTAAAGCTTCATATGTTCTGTATATTTATTCCAAGATAAATGCTACAGTGTGTTCTGTTGGGTAAATCAATTGCAACAAGTCAGCGACAATCACACATTTGTTATGAAAGTAAAAGGGTAAGTCAAAAACACACCAAACAAAGGACATACTTAATATGTATTATTTATATATCATTTAAATGCATCATGATATATATGGCTGTACCACAGTTAATTCACAGAACAAAAACGATATAACGTGGAGTCACAATGACGTGGAATGACACTATTCAGTGCATATTCACAAAGACTGACACATACAGAGACATTTAAAAAACAAAGCATAAATTATTTTGAAAGATCCGTCCTATAACATTATATATAGTTCAACTTGCACCCTGTTGTTGAAGGGATTCTGCACAAACACAGAACTATGTGCAGGATTATAGGACCTTTGTGTATAGGGACTGGGTCTTCCTACCACCTTAGTACCCACGAGCCCAGGATCGACTAGCTATAGTGTCTCACTTGCTCTCCTTCTCACTCACAGAGAAACAAATGATTAGACAAACCAGAACACAACACTCCCAGATCTCTCAGGAAGCGCGGTAACAAGACACACCCTTTCGCTCTCACTCTTGTACTTGTTCACAATAAGATCTGACAGAGACACAAAACAGTTTAAAATATTTATTTTAACTAACGTGCCCTAACATGCAGTATACGTGCCACAACAAGCAGGAAAATACATAGTACAAGTATCGTCAGCATAGCAGCGAGTCCATAAATCATGAAGGGAGATGTCATCATGGAAAGACAATAGAGCCTAACCTCCCTCCCCTTGCTATGGAGCAGTATTATTATATGTTAGAAGATCTCTGGGTTTTGTCAGTAGACCCCATACCTGAGCGAATAGATGGCAGATCTACATCATAGGTGCTGGCTCGCTATTCACTCTGGAAAGGTACCTCTCCAAGTGTCTGCTACCTATTCGTGTATCCCACTAAAAAACCAAAGTACGTTGTCCAAACAACAGCTGCACCAGTATGTTTTGTCTAAGGGCTAAGGTCTGGCCGGAACAAAATAACAAGGGGCATTGTTGTTTGACCTTGCACATAATGTTCAGTTAAAATCCCAGGAACATGCAGAGAGCGAACACAGCGAAGAGTTCTCATGTGAAAGCAGACATTGAAAGAATGCATAAAAATAAAGACATGTAGTAACGTGGGCAAAGCAGCAGTCAGGCTGCAACGTGCTCATGCTAACTGAGTAAAGACGACAATGTGCCTATGGGCCACATGTAACTGTCTTGACTTTGACAATGATTTACAAGGTGAAGTGACTTTAGGACGTGGATGGATTAAGCGTCGACGTTTCGACCCAGAGAAAGTGTGTTATTGTGTAAACATCACGATGGGTCTTCTTCAGGACTGGTATGCAACCTGCAGACAGCCAAGGTGAATGTATTCCCAGAGATGAACTCCTCCTAGTCTGAGTGAGGTAAAGGAGCGAGGATGAATCGCCGGCGGATGTATGTAGATAATGAAGACAATGAATCCCCCATTTTTAATTTCGTGCGACTGGAATTGCAAAAAGTACTCCTCCAGGCCTGGATGGAGTACACTAGCAGGACAATTCCGTCTGTTGATTCCTTGGGTTTAATTTCAGGGGAATGATGTAGTATTCTAAGTCCGTATCCAAACTGTGAATTCAGTCGCAAACAGATGGTGGCTCAATGAATCAGCCTCAATGTAACCTTAGTGAAGACTTGCAGTGAATGCGAAAATCTTCTGCCAGTTCGAGTTTTGCATTCACTGCAAGTCTTCACTAAGGTTACATCATTAAGAGCTCAAAAACGTACAAAAACAATTTTGGGAACCCCTTTAAGAGGAGGTGCTAACCATGCTCTTCTAACAAATTTGTGGGAGCCCAAACATCAATAATTTAATGTAGCCCAATATTTACTGTTCCCCAATTCTTACCTCAATTAGTCTGGCTCCCTGATTTCAAGTTGATCTAACAGTAAGAGACCACCGAGACCACTCTTCCCAACAGTAAGCCCAATAATAAGAAGTGTAAAATTCAAATAGAATCTGGGTTCACACAGGTCCTGCATTTTAGATCAAACTTAGGTTTAAATGGTTTAATACAGAATTGTTAACAACATGATACAAGAAACATGCATAGTTTGCCATAAAAGTGGAGACACAGAATAAAAAAATTGTAAATCACAATAAAATTCCCTATTAAGCAGTTCAATCGTTCCAGATTCTAAGTGTCAAGCTCATAAAGAATACTGACAGCATCCTGAGGGAGACGGAGAAAGTCTCAAAATAATCAGACAGATTCTTGGGAAAAAAATTAGAAGGCATCCCAAACATTCAAAGCTAGGAGGTTTTATACTTAGTGTAGGAGAGTAGGATCTGCTTCACATGGGTACCCCCACTTTTTGCTGATGCTTCACTGTTTTTCGACTCTAGTCTGGCTGGGGCCCTGCTAATCAGAACCCCAGCCTAGCTGCTTCCTCTCTAAAATGGTTTCCATGTGCCTTAGGCACATCTCTGATTGGAATCTGGAGTGCCCTTGTAAGTCCCTAGTATATGGTATACTATGTACCCAGGGCATAGGTACCTCAGAGGCCTGCCAGGGGCTGCAGCATGTATTGTGCCACCCCTGGAAGGCCAGCCAAAAGGACACCACAGGTCTGCTACTGCAGCCTGGGTAAGGTGGTGCATGCACCCCTTACTGTGATATAGGTTACCTATATCACCACATACATACACACATATAAACCTATAAGTCACTCCTATGGCAGGCCTTATCAATCCTGAAGGCAGAGTGCGTGGTTCCTATGTGAGAGGGTGCCCCTGCATGAGCAGGGCCCCTCTGCAGCGTTCGGAGACCCTTCTCTGATGCTGTTTGTAGTGCAGCCTGACCATATACTCTTAAGCGCATTATAACCTCGCGTTAAAATGCTAACTTTGGGATGGCTGCACGGAAACAGGTCGTATTTTGTGTCAAACATCTTGGAATACTACCCCCCCCGCCAGTTCTGGTGGCGGGGGTAGCATTCCACCCTTCTAGAGGGAGAGACATGTACACACCGGCCTGCCCGGTAACTTCTTTCCAAGCCCTGGCATCACAAAATGGATGCCGCTTCCACAGACACGAGTCTGGCCTCCTGCTGCTGACCGAAACTCCGGCACGGGGAGGCCTAGACAATAGGTTTCCTGTCCCAGGGAGGTGTAACCACCTCCCCAGACAGGATAGTGTGTATTGGGGCTGGGCGGGAGCACTCTCTGGTGCTTTGAAGTCCTGCACTGGGGGCACATTTGGTGTCCCTGTGCATACCCCAGTTCAAACCGGATCAGGGGCTTCCAGCCCCTGCTCTGGCGCGAAACTGGACAAAGGGAAAGGGGTGTAGCCACCCCTCTGCCCTGACCCTCCCATAGGTGGGTCCACAGAGTATGTCCAACCCCCTACCTTAGTATAAGTATGGGACCCCAGTCCTTAGGACTTTAGATTTACCTGGATGAAACTGACACAGAATCCTGGACCTTCGACGCTCTACTTCAAGATTAGAGGACTGAAGAATCTCCTTGGGGTCAAGGAGTGACTCCCTGCTTGGCAGGCACCAAAGAAGCAATTGTCCGGTCTGCATCGCTGAAGCTCCCGCCGGACGCCGAAGTCTTTGCATCACCAGAGGTGAATTTCCAGACTTCCCCGAGGCTGCCCTGAGTCCCCAGCAAAGCTGAGGCCCGTAGCTGTCGTGGGTAACGTGGAACCGTGACCCCTGGACACCGAGCACATTTGCAAGTGCATCCTCTTTCTGGGCTCCCACGAAGTTGTGCTTTGGGCTCCGAGTAGCCCCCGCCTCCAGCACCGACTGCACCGAAGATCACTGGCCTCCACTCCACGAGTGTCCCGTGAGCCAGCTCCAAGTGCGTCCACTTGAGGCTCCTTCGCGGTCGCTAGTCCGTTGGCTAGTAGGCCCTCCCGAAGGCCAATATTATCCTGCTTGGGCTTCCCTGGTTGCTCCAGGCGTGCCCTGACTTACCTTCGCTGGGTGAGTCCCTCAGACCTTGCTGGTCTGCACCACCGTCCTTCTTCTATTTCCACGAGACTTGCCGTTGCCAAGGCTTGTTGGGTCCAATCCGGTCGCCGACACCTCAGCAAGCGACAGACGTCGTGGGACAGCTCGAATCCAGCTCCTGGTCGTCATCGACGCCTCCTGGACCTCGTGGCTGAAGAGTCAAGCCAACCATCAACCTACCTGAAGCACCCGACATCGGTGGGCATTCGCTCATCGCCTTCCTGGTCATTGGCTAGTGACCCAGACTCTGTCCCCTCTGCTTTCAGGTTCTTCAGATCTTCGATCCACCTTTGGATCCACCCGAACACTTTCGTCTTGGTCGCCAGCAGCACTTTGCAGCAGATCGCCATTGTAAACGATGGCGAAACCCGACCCCGAAAGACACCTATGCACCCGGCTTCCCTGGGTGAGGTAACTCGAGTACTCCGGTGCTCCCGTGGGTATAGACTCTAGAACGACCTAGTTCTAAAGGGGTTTGCTCCAAATCCTCCTCTAAGTGTCCCTTTTCTTTTAAATTCTAATCGCGACTTTCCCCATAGAAGTTAACGGCGATTCGCGGCTGTGTTCATACACTGCACGCGTCCCCCGTGGGTCCCCTGTGTCACTACCTTGGGTGGTTCCTTGTGGTCCAAGCACTTCTACAGGCTCTAGGCCTTGTGTCTAGCTCAGTCGTGGTTCTTATACCACTTTATTGGTATATGGTTTGGTACGCCCCTAGGGCTCAAACGTGTATTTGTGCTATTACTGTTAATAGCTAACTTATAACTTATGTACTTCGAACTCTAGCCTCATAAAGAGACTAGAGGGGTGTGTTTAGCAATATATACATATATTTTGAATATATACCTGGTGTGGTCCTCTTTCATTTGGTCACTCAAGAGATTATAGACTGGTAAAACAAGCTGCTTTACATTCCTTCAAGACTTAGCCTGAAGGCTGCTCTCCATAGCTACCACTAGGATAGCTTTCAATAAAGGTTGTCTTTAACCTATCTCCAATAAGGGGTTGTTTGGACTGGTGCAAGGTGCCCACTATAATTAGTGGACAGCATATACCAGGCCAACTTCTCACATTGGTGTGCAGCGTGTGGGATTCCAGCTTGCTATTGTTTTACCAGATAATCTCAATTGAATTGATCAACTGAAAACCACTAAGGGTACCTAAGGTACATATAAATCAAGCTTAGTAATACAGTAAGTTCTACTGAACTTAGAGTTGTGTGTTAAGGGATAGCACACTCTTTCTACAACTCAAGAGAGTTTAGTAGGCCACACTAGAGTAGGTAGTGCATACACCACACCTCACTAGTAATGTCTTCAAAGCCAGGACCCAGTGAGTCCTTGCCAGAAGCCAGTGGGCTTCTTCCCTCCAAGTATGATAAACTCCCATTCTTGGAATTGAGAGCATTATGCAATACTAGGAAGTTGAAGGCAGGCAAAGTGCTAGCACCCAACACCTCAGGGAGGTGTTACTAGCTGATGATCTCAGCAGGCCCCTAGGGTCTGAAGGGGTAGGCAAAGAGGGTGGGGCAGAAGATGAGGAAGGGGCCAGGGGTGAAGAAACCCAGCCCCCTCTGAAACTGGCCAGGAAGGTGAAAATGACCTTGTCCTGGAAAACCCAATTCCTCCTGTGGAGGAGGAGGAGGGAGGATCAGACTGACTTCCCCTTTGTCCCCCCAGGAAGAGTTCTGAGTGTGCCCAGAAGGTCTAGGTCTCCTTCTCAGGAGTCTAACCACTCTGACACCTCAATAGGGACCTCTGTCTCCTCTCATAGGAGGGAATCCTCTCATGAGAGGAGAAAGAGACTGATTCAGTATGAGCAAACTCAGCTGGAACTCAGGAAACAGCAATTGGCTATAGACAGGGAGTCCCTAGATCTCTATAGAGAGAGACAAAAGTTGGGACTAGAGTCCCATGGTGGCAGCAGTTTCCCCAAAGATAGGGAAATGTCTTATGACCATAGAAACCTGAGCAAGATTGTCCCTCCCTACCAGAGTGGGGATGACATCCACAAATGGATAACTGCTCTAGAGAGGGCCTGTAAAGTACAGAGGGTCCCTCAGGAGCAGTGGGCAGCAATCTTGTGGCTCTCCTTTGCAGACAAAGGTAGAGACAAGCTCCTCACTGTAAGAGAAGAGGATGCTGACAATTACAAGGTCTTGAAGAGTGCTCTGATTGATGGGTTTGGCCTAACAACTGAACAATACAGGTTAAAGTTCAGAGATACCCAAAAAGCACAGACTCAAGACTGGGTAGACTATGTGGATTGTTCTGCTGAGGCTCTGGAAGGTTGGTTGATGGGCAGTAAGGTGTGGGACTTCACAGGATTGTACAATCTTATCATGAGGGAGCAGATTCTTAATAACTGTCAAAATCAGCTGTTGCATCAGCACCTGGTAGACTCTGATCTGACCTCTCCCCAAGAATTGGGAAAGAAGGCAGACAAATGGGTCAGAACCAGGGTGAAGCAGAAGGTACAGAACCAAGGTGGTGACCCTAAGAAGCAAGATTCTAAAACCTCTGATAAGGGTGGGGAGAAGGGTAAAGATCAAAAGTCTTCTCAAGGCCCCCAAAAATCTTCTTCAGGTGGGGTTTCACAGTCTACCAAAGGGAAAGGCCAAAGGAAACCATGGTGCAAGGTCTGTAAGCAAAAGACCCACTGGACCAGTGATTGCACCAAGTCCAAAGACTCTACTCCAGCCCCCACCAATGCTCCTAAGGCACCTGCTCCCCCTAGTGCAGTTACAGTTGGTGGTGGGAATACACAGGCCAAGGGTTTAGTAGGGTTGACCCTGGGTAAGGAGATGAGCTCTGACCTAGTCAGAGAACTCACTCAGGCTGTCCTAGTCTGTGATGGAGGCATGGATGTGACCTCCTCTGTGAGTCCCAGTAATCTGGGCAAGTACAGACAACAGCCCTTAATCAATGGAAGAGAGGCTTTGGCATTTTGGGACACAGGGGCAAGTGTCACAATGGTGACACAAGACCTTGTGAATCCTGGGCAGATTATACTTGGTGAAATGTACCAAGTGACCAATGCTAGCAATGTCAGAACAGACTATACTCTGGCAGTTGTTAACTTCTCCTGGGGAGGGGTAACTGGCCTTAAGAAGGTTGTGGTAAGTGCAGACCTACCCGTTGAATGCTTGCTTGGCAATGACTTAGAAACTTCAGCTTGGGCAGAAGTGGAGCTCAGGACCCATGCAGAAATGCTGGGGATCCCTGCAGATGTGTTTGCTGTGACCAGGTCACAAGCCAAAATGTCTAACACTGAACAGGCCTTGGATTCTGGAATAATGGACCAAGTGCCCTCCAAGAAGAGGAGTAGTAGGGTAAAGGCAGTGCCTTCCCCCTTGGCTCAGAAGGAAGATCAGTCCCTTGAGGGGATGATCCCAGTCCTGAGGAAGGAACTGTCCCAGAGGAGCTTGAAGCTGACCAGGTTGAGTTCTTGGGGACAGGGGCCCTTCCAGGGCAGATCTGAGCCAGGAGCAGCAGAGCTGCCCCTCTTGAACCCCTCAGACAGCAAGCTGCTGCTGAGGCTGCTGGGAAAGCTAGTGGTCCCCATACAGTGTATTGGGATGATGGACTCCTGTACTCAGAGAGTAGAGACCCCAAGCCTGGTGCTACCAGGAGGTTGGTTATACCTTTGAAGTTCAGGGGCTTCCTATTGACCCTAGCCCATGATATTCCCTTAGCAGGTCACCTGGGCCAGAACAAGACTTGGGACAGACTTGTCCCTCACTTTCACTGGCCCCATATGTCTGAAGACACCAAGGAGTTTTGTCGCTCCTGTGTAACCTGCCAGGCCAGTGGCAAGGCAGTGCCACTACCTATGGTGGGGGTTCCCTTTGAAAGGGTGGGGATTGACATTGTTGGTCCCATGGATCCCCAAACAGCATCTGGGCACAGGTTTATCCTGGTGGTAGTGGATCATGCCACCAGGTACCCAGAGGCTATTCCCCTTAGGACCACTACAGCACCTGTGGTGGCAAGGGCCCTCCTGGGAATTCTCAAGAGTGGGCTTCCCTAAGGAGGTTGTATCAGACAGGGGTGCTAACTTTATGTCTGGATACTTGAAAGCAATGTGGAAGGAGTGTGGAGTGACTTACAAGTTCACCACACCCTATCACCCACAATGCAATGGTTTAGTTGAGAGATTCAACAAAACCTTTTAGGGCATGATTAAAGGGCTCCCAGAAAAGCTTAGGCGAAGATGGGACATACTCTTGCCCTGCCTTTTATTTGCATACAGGGAGGTGCCTCAAAAGGGGGTTGGCTACAGCCCTTTTGAACTTTTGTTTGGTCACCCTGTCAGGGGTCCATTGTGCTTGGTGAAGGAAGGATGGGAGTTACCTCTCAAGCCCCCAAAGCAAGACATAGTGGACTATGTACTTGGTCTCCGCTCCAGGATGGCTGAGTACATGAAAAAGGCAACTAAAAACCTTGAGGTTAGCCAGGAACTTCAAAAAGCCTGGCATGACCAAAAGGCTGTACTGACTGTTTACCAGCCAGGACAGAAGGTGTGGGTGTTGGAGCCAGTGGCCCCAGCAGCTCTCCAAGACAAATGGAGTGGACCCCATACCATTGTTGAACAGAAGGGTGAGGTTACCTACTTAGTAGACCTAGGAACACCCAGGAGTCCCCACAGGGTTCTCCATGTCAACCGGTTAAAACCATATGTGGACGGGCTAGACATGGGCTTGCTCATGGCTACTGATGAGGGACAGGAGGAAGAGAGTGACCCACTCCCTGACCTGCTCTCACAGAACCCTGATGATGGGTCAGTGGATGGTGTAGCCTTGGCAGGCAGCCTCACTACCCAGCAGCAGACTGATTGCAGACAGGTGCTCAATCAGTTCAGACACATGTCCTCACTGACACCCAGTCAGACCACCTGGTGCACTCATGAAGTGGACACTGGGGACAGTCTGCCTATTAAAAATAAGATTTATAGGCAACCTGACCATGTCAGGGACTGTATCAGGACAGAAGTCCAGAAAATGTTGGAGTTGGGAGTTATTGAACCCTCAGATAGCCCTTGGGCTAGTCCAGTGGTCCTTGTGCCAAAACCTCACACCAATGGTGGGAAAAGAGAGATGAGGTTTTGTGTGGACTACAGGGGTCTCAATGCAGTCACTAGTACTGATGCCCATCCAATACCTAGGGCAGATGAGCTAGTAGACACTTTGGCATCAGCCAAGTATCTAAGCACATTTGACCTGACAGCTGGCTACTGGCAGATCAGACTAGCTGATGATGCACAGCCAAAAACAGCATTCTCAACCCCTAGTGGGCATTATCAATTTGTGGTGATGCCCTTTGGTCTGAAGAATGCACCTGCCACTTTTCAGAGGTTGGTGAATACAGTCCTTACAGGTCTGGAAGCCTATAGTGCAGCATATCTAGATTATATTGCTGTCTTTAGCTCCACCTGGGAGGATCACCTGGTCCACCTCAGAAATGTTTTACAGGCCCTGCAGAAAGCAGGCCTGACTATCAAGGCCACCAAGTGCCAGATAGGGCAGAGTCAGGTTGTGTACCTGGGCCACCTTGTGGGTGGAGGCCAGGTTCAACCCTTGCAGAGCAAGATCCAGACCATCATGGACTGGACTGCTCCAACTACCCAGACTCAGGTGAGAGCCTTCTTAGGCCTGACTGGGTACTATAGGAGATTTGTCAAGGGGTATGGATCAATAGTGACACCCCTGAATGACTTAACTTCCAAGAAAATGCCCAAAAAGGTTCAGTGGACAGTTAGCTGTCAAAAGGCATTTGATGACCTGAAGCAGGCCATGTGCACTGCTCCCATTCTACAGAGTCCTGATTACTCCAAGAAGTTCATTGTCCAAACAGATGCATCTGAATTGGGGGTAGGGGCTGTACTGTCACAATTGAATGATGAAGGTCAGGATCAGCCAGTAGCTTTTATTAGCAGAAGGCTGACCCCTAGAGAGAAACGTTGGTCAGCCATTGAGAGGGAGGCCTTTGCTGTGGTCTGGGCTCTGAAGAAGTTGAGGCCATACTTGTTTGGTACTCACTTCCTTGTTCAAACAGACCATAAGCCCCTCTTATGGCTAAAACAAATGAAGGGTGAAAACCCCAAACGGACTTCACAGTGGAACATAGACCTGGGAGTAACCATGCCAATGCAGATGGACTCTCTAGGTACTTCCACTTAGAACATGAAGACTTAACTGGGCAAGGTTAGTTTAATGTCCCTATGTTTGGAGGGGGGGGGGGGTTGTGTAGGAGAGTAGGATCTGCTTCACATGGGTACCCTCACTTTTTGCTGATGCTTCACTGTTTTTCGACCTTAGTCTGGCTGGGGCCCTGCTAATCAGAACCCCAGCCTAGCTGCTTCCTCTCTAAAATGGTTTCCATGTGCCTTAGGCACATCTGATTGGAATCTGGAGTGCCCTTGTAAGTCCCTAGTATATGGTATACTATGTACCCAGGGCATAGGTACCTCAGAGGCCTGCCAGGGGCTGCAGCATGTATTGTGCTACCCTGGAAGGCCAGCCAAAGGACACCACAGGTCTGCTACTGCAGCCTGGGTAAGGTGGTGCATGCACCCTTACTGTGATATAGGTTACCTATATCACTACATACATACACACATATAAACCTATAAGTCACTCCTATGGCAGGCTTTATCAATCCTGAAGGCAGAGTGCGTGGTTCCTATGTGAGAGGGTGCCCCTGCATGAGCAGGGCCCCTCTGCAGCGTTCGGAGACCCTTCTCTGATGCTGTTTGTAGTGCAGCCTGACCATATACTCTTAAGCGCATTATAACCTCGCGTTAAAATGCTAACTTTGGGATGGCTGCACGGAAACATGTCGTGTTTGGTGTCAAACATCTTGGAATACTACCCCCCGCCAGTTCTGGCGGCAGGGGTAGCATTCCACCCTTCTAGAGGGAGAGACATGTACACACCGGCCTGCCCGGTAACTTCTTTCCAAGCCCTGGCATCACAAAATGGATGCCGCTGCCACAGACACGAGTCTGGCCTCCTGCTGCTGACCGAAACTCCGGCAGGGGAGGCCTGGACAATAGGTTTCCTGTCCCAGGGAGGTGTAACCACCTCCCCAGACAGGATAGTGTGTATTGGGGCTGGGCGGGAGCACTCTCTGGTGCTTTGAAGTCCTGCACTGGGGGCACATTTGGTGTCCCTGTGCATACCCAGTTCAAACCGGATCAGGGGCTTCCAGCCCCTGCTCTGGCGCGAAACTGGACAAAGGGAAAGGGTGTAGCCACCCCTCTGCCCTGACCCTCCCATAGGTGGGTCCACAGAGTATGTCCAACCCCCTACCTTAGTATAAGTATGGGACCCCAGTCCTTCGGACTTTAGATTTACCTGGACGAAACTCTGACACAGAATCCTGGACCTTCGACGCTCTACTTCAAGATTAGAGGACTGAAGAATCTCCCTTGGGGTCAAGGAGTGACTCCCCTGCTTGGCAGGCACCAAAGAAGCAATTGTCCGGTCTGCATCGCTGAAGCTCCCGCCGGACGCCGAAGTCTTTGCATCACCAGAGGTGAATTTCCAGACTTCCCCGAGGCTGCCCTGAGTCCCCAGCAAAGCTGAGGCCCGTAGCTGTCGTGGGTAACGTGGAACCGCGACCCCTGGACACCGAGCACATTTGCAAGTGCATCCTCTTACTGGGCTCCCACGAAGTTGTGCTTTGGGCTCCGAGTAGCCCTCGCCTCCAGCACCGACTGCACTGAAGATCACTGGCCTCCACTCCACGAGTGTCCCGTGAGCCAGCTCCAAGTGCGTCCACTCGAGGCTCCTTCGCGGTCGCTAGTCCGTTGGCTAGTAGGCCCTCCCGAAGGCCAATCTTATCCTGCTTGGGCTTCCCTGGTTGCTCCAGGCGTGCCCCGACTTACCCTCGCTGGGTGAGTCCCTCAGACCTTGCTGGTCTGCACCACCGTCCTTCTATTTCCACGAGACTTGCCGTTGCCAAGGTTTGTTGGGTCCAATCCGGTCGCCGACACCTCAGCAAGCGACAGACGTCGTGGGACAACTCGAATCCAGCTCCTGGTCGTCATCGACGCCTCCTGGACCTCGTGGCTGAAGAGTCAAGACGACCATCAACCTACCTGAAGCACCCGACATCGGTGGGCATTCGCTCATCGCCTTCCTGGTCACTGGCTAGTGACCCAGACTCTGTCCCCTCTGCTTTCAGGTTCTTCAGATCTTCGATCCACCTTTGGATCCACCCGAACACTTTCGACTTGGTCGCCAGCAGCACTTTGCAGCAGATCGCCATTGTAAACGAGGACGAAACCCGACCCCGAAAGACACCTATGCACCCGGCTTCCCTGGGTGAGGTAACTCGAGTACTCCGGTGCTCCCGTGGGTATAGACTCTAGAACGACCTAGTTCTAAAGGGGTTTGCTCCAAGTCCTCCTCTAAGTGTCCCTTTTCTTTTAAATTCAAACCGCGACTTTCCCCATAGAAGTTAACGGCGATTCGCGGCTGTGTTCATACACTGCACGCGTCCCCGTGGGTCCCCTGTGTCACTACCTTGGGTGGTTCCTTGTGGTCCAAGCACTTCTACAGGCTCTAGGCCTTGTGTCTAGCTCAGTCGTGGTTCTTATACCACTTTATTGGTATATGGTTTGGTACGCTCCTAGGGCTCAAACGTGTATTTGTGCTATTACTGTTGATAACTAACTTATAACTTATGTACTTCGAACTCTAGCCTCATAAAGAGACTAGAGGGGTGTGTTTAGCAATAAATACATATATTTTGAATATATACCTGGTGTGGTCCTCTTTCATTTGGTCACTCAAGAGATTATAGACTGGTAAAACAAGCTGCTTTACATTCCTTCAAGACTTTGCCTGAAGGCTGCTCTCCATAGCTACCACTAGGATAGCTTTCAATAAAGGTTGTCTTTAACCTATCTCCAATAAGGGGTTGTTTGGACTGGTGCAAGGTGCCCACTATAATTAGTGGACAGCATATACCAGGCCAACTTCTCACACTTAGGTCATGCTGGCAAATCAAAAGCAGCCATGTAATAATAAAAAATCTGTTATGTTCCATATAGGTACCCCAATATAGGCTCAGGTCGTCACCTAACCTTTCATCTATATTCTCCCCTACCATTACACTACATAACGGTTCTTGGGACTGACCTTTTACCTAGTTACGGTACTGCTTACAGGACGTGGGGTTTTCCCTGCAAACTAGCCTCATCCATTATGCGCGAGGATTCTTGGAAACACAGCAGGACTACCATCTCATGCATAACAACTATGTACAAGGGTCATTCCTTCCGTCATCCTAAGTCTGACATGACACAGCAAGGTAGAACCCCTGTGGGTACCACTTTGGGTATATAAACACCATATCTTGCTGAGGTAGTCAGAGGAGAAAAGGACTTCCATGCCGACACACTGACACGAGACGCTGAGGTACCTGCACGCAGACACTCCAGCTCGCAGTGGTCTGACATCCCTTGCAGGATGTCCATGTAGGAAGGTGGAATCTGACTATATGGTTGCCCCCACTTTTTAATGGTGTTTTGCTGGTTTATGACTTAGTTGGACTGGGACCCTGCTATTCAGGGCCCCAGTCTATCTGCTCTCTCTAAACGACATGGAGTGCACTCTAGGTGCACTAGTGATTGGATACTGTGGTGCCTTATGAGTCCCTAGTATATGGTACCTTAGGTGCCAAGGGCATAGGTACTTCACAGGCCTACCAGGGGCTGCAGCATGTGTTATGCCACCCTTGGAAGCAGTCTAAATCTGACACCACAGGCCTGCTACTGCAGCCTGGGTGAGGTGGTGCTAGCACCCCTCACTGAGATATAGGTTTCCTATATCTCTCCAGCACACACATATAAACCTATCAGTCACCCCTAAGGCAGGCCCTATCAATCCTGAGGGCAGGGTGCTTGGCTTCTATGTGAGGGGGTGCCTCTGCCTGAGCAGGGCCCCTCTGCAGCTCTCAGAGTCTATTCTCTGGTGCTGTTTGTGGATGCGGTTAAACCATATACTCTTAAGTGCATTATATCCTCGCGGTAAATGCTAACTTTGGAATGGCTGCATCAAAACATGTCGTGTTTGGTGTCAAACATCTTGGAATACTACCCCCCGCCAATCTTGGCGGCGGGGGTAGCATTCCACCCTTCTAGAGGATAAGACATGTACCTGCTGTGGAAACGCAGTAGAATCCTAAAGAGCCCTGGCATCACAAAATGGATGCCACCAGTCACAGACACTGGGCTGCCCTCCTGCTGATGACCGAAACTCGCAGTGGAGGAAGCCCAACAATAGGCATCCTGTCACAGGGAGGTGTAACCACCTCCCAGACAGGGTTTAGTGTATTGGGGCTGGGTGGGTGCACTCTTAGAGTGCTTTGAAGTCCTGCACTGGGGGAGCAGAAGGCTCCTCTGTGCATATGCCAGTTCAAACCAGCTCAGGGGCTACCTGCCCCTGCTCTGGCGCGAAACTGGACAAAGGGAAGTGGGTGTAGCCACCCTCCCTTGACCCTCCCATAGGTGGGGTCATAGAGCTAGTCCATCCCCTCTTTTAGTATAAGAGGGGGAACCTTCGCCATTGCAAAGCAGATAACCCCTGGACGACACTCTACAGAAGAATCCTGGCCCTTCGACGTTCCACTACCTTTGGAAGACAGAAGAATCTCCCTTGGAGTCAAGGAGTGACTCCCCTGCTTGGCAGGCACCAAAAACGACAACGACGGTTGCAAACTACGCCGCTCCCGCCGGAGTCCGAAATCCCTGCAGCCCAGGAAGTGGATTTCCTGACCTCTCCCAGGCCATCGTGAGTCCCCAGCGAAGCTGAGGCAAGTGGACCCCACGAGTAACGAGGAACCGCGACCCCTGGGTACCGTGCACTATTGTCGAGTGCAACCCCTTCACAACGTTCTACGAACCTGTGCTTTGGACCACGTGTGGTCCCGACCTCCAGCAGGAATCCCTCCGAAGATCAGAGGCCTACACCGTCCCGAGTGACCGTGGGCCCCTGTTGAGTGATTCCGCCCGAGGTGTCTTCGCGATCCCTTGTCCGCTGGCTTGTGGGTCCCCAGAAGACTTCTTAAAGAAACCAAAGAGCTCCCTGGTTGCTCCAGGCCTGCCCTGACTTACCCTCGCTGGGTGAGTTCCACAGACCTTGCTGGTCTGCGCCATCGACTTTTCTTCATCTCCCCGAGACTTGCGGCTGCCAAGGCTTGTTGGCTCCAATCGAGTTGCCGACACCGCAGTCAGCTGCAGACGTCGAGGACACACCGAATCCAGCTCCTGGTTGTCGACGCCTCCTGGACCACGTGGCTGAAGAGTCAAGGCACCCGCAACCGACCTGAATCACTCGACGACGGTGGGCATCCATCTTCCTTGCCCCGAGTCACTGCCAAGTGACTTTGAACACTGTCCCCTCTGCTTTCAGGTCATCCTTCTTCAGAATCCAGGCTTGGATTCCACCGGACACTTCTTCAGCTCCCGCAAGCAGCAAGTCTTCTTTGTTCGCCATTGAAAACGACGCCGCGACCCGACACCAAAGGACACCTGTGCACCCGGCTTCCCTGGGTGAGGTAACTCCAGCACTACGGTGCTCCTGTGGGTGTGGGCCCTAGAACGACTTACCCTGTAAGTGACTTGCTTGTAGGTTCTATAGAAGTATCCTAAAACTCTTTATTTCCAACCGCGACTTGCCCCATTGAAGTCAACGGCGATCCGCGCCTGTGTATCTACACTGCACGCGTCCCCCGTGGGTCCTTTACTTACCTGCCTTGGGTGGTTTCGTGAGGCCCCAGCACTTCTGAAGGCCCTAGGCCTTGTCTCCCTGCAAGTCGTTGTTTCTAAGTCTCTTACTTAGTATATGGTCTGGTACGCCCCTAGGGCCCCAGCCATATTTTGTGCTTAACTTATTGTGAAACGTTGATTTGTGCATATGTTTGTCTTCTAATCTCATAAAGAGATTAGTAGAGAGTTATTTAGAAATAAATACATATATATTTGATATATATACCTGTGTGGTGTCTTTTCATTTGGTGATTCAAGAGATTATATGGTAAAACAAGCTGCTTTACATTCCTCCGAGACTTAGCCTGAAGGCTGCTCTCCACAGCTACCACTAGGATAGCTTTCTTTAAAAGGTTGTCTTAAACCTATCTACCACAAGAGTCGATTTTCCCTGTTGCAAGGTGTCCACTTTAATTATGCCAACTTCTCACAGTCCATCTCGAGACCAAGACGGGGTCCCGCAGTCTCTCACTTCAGGTAAAGGGTTTGACTTTATCATAGAGGGATTCTTGGCTTATACACCTACATACATGCTAGGTATACTTAGGTACATCCAGTTAGGGTCGCATCGTAGGAGTACGCATTCTACTGTCATGTATTTTATATACTTGCCTGTATTAATTGTTTTAGCACAATGGTAGAAATCTACCATCCTTTTACTCTGTTAGTGCTTATAATCATTTATATCTGTTACTTTCTAGTGGTTGTTTCAGCACACCTATTTTACACTAGAATGACCCTCTTACAATAAATGCTTTTTGAAAAACGTCCCCACCTTTATTCTGTGTATCTCTCTGAGCCGAAGTGGGCACGAATGACTGAGCGAAAAGTAATACACTGTTTCCACGATCCTGAGGGGTCAGGGTTGTCATGTTCGATAGTTGCCAAGAACTATTCTCTCCTTGGTAAGAGGGGTTTCTAGTGGCACTGTGAGCTAGCTGGTATACAGGCTAACATACCCGGTAGGGGTGTCTAGAATCAGTCCGACACCAATCCTATAGTGTATGTTGTCTAAACGCGCAGATCCTATATAGGTTTATAGGAACTGCACGACAACTCTTCACACTAACCCATTTCTTAAGGTAAGAGAAAATCTTCCACTTGCTTCCTCTTGGACTCCAGAGATGCACTAGACAGTATGAAGCATTTATCAAACAAAAGCTCAGAATTACTGTTTTTCTGCAGGCCTACATCGGATTTTCCTACAGAACTCCTTGAAAATGATACATTGAATACATGGTGTAGAGTTTCATTCACAATACACAGTTTCTATGGCAATTCAGTATTTACTTCATAGCAACCTGTGCTCCGTGAAAACTGTGAAGAGAGAAGATTTGCAGCGGTCCTTGATTGGGAGGGGCAATAAGCAGGAGTAAAATGAGCAGAACTTCAGAAACTTCATCCACTCCATTAAAAAAGAAATCTCACGTGAGAATGTGGTAAAGCTTCAGACTTTATATTTGTCTATTCATGATGCTAAGGCTCCTTTGGCTTTTTATTCAATGTCTCAATATTTAGAGAATAGATTGGATTTCACTAGCTGGGGGAAATATAATCTGATGGCTTATAAAGGGCTGTGAGGAGCAAATTATAAGCGTATGGCATTTTATTCAAAATGGACTCTATATTACACCACACACCGCCTTCATCAGATGTTTCCATCCTCGTCATCAGCTGAGTGCTTAAGATGTGGGCAGTCTAGAAGGAACTGGGCCCATGTTGTTTTTCTATGCCCAACATTATTTAATTTTTGGCTTTGCTTAATTTGTAAAATATGAAGTGCAGGTGCTCAAATTTGTTTATGAGGCCACACCCACTTCCCTCGGCTCCACCCTATTCTACCAGTGGCTCCACCCACTTACTCAAGTTGCTCCACCCACATCCTCAACTGGCACGTCTGACTCTAAAGTACCAGAACACTAGCACATGGTGGCAAAGGTTCCTTTAGTGGACCCTGGACGGATGCAATATGGGAGCTTCCATGCAAGGCAGTGGCTGAAGTGAAGCAGCATGACAGTAGCAAGTATTGGGTGATCTACAGTCCCTATCCCAAAGGAATGTAAGAGAACCAATGTTGAAAAGGAGATGCCTTTTTACTTTTTTAGGTCAGGATTACAGGCTATCCCCACTTGAAAGGTCTATCTCTTTGTTTCACAGAATGTCAGCGCTTCATGTGGATCTCCGCTGCTCAATAAACACTATGGTTCCCCATGGGTTTGCACCTCAATTTAAGACCATCTAGTCAGCTGGTTTTTTGTCCTATATGATGTGGAAAGTCCACTATGTCGCAGTTAACTGAATGAAGTCAAGTGGGGTATCGTGGGCGGCATGCGGTCTATAATTGCAAGCGCGAGCAGGGTTCAACAAACCAACACGCACATCTCAATTGCTTCTGATTTGAGCAACAAAAAAAATGAAAGAGATGGAAGAACCAAAAAATGTATTAAATATGGATTTTTAAAGCGTTCTCTTAACAAAAAGTGTGCGTCCACGCGCTAGAGACGGAGGAGGAAGGAAGTGGAAAGTCATTGAATAAGAACATTAGAAAAAGGAATGAGAGCAGTGCAAATCCAAATTCAAATGAGAGGAATTAAAACAAACATATGCGGTTTAGTTTGACTATTAGAGTTATTATCAGTCTATAATATAGCTTTAAAAAAGAGACATTGCACTTTGTAACATCGCTCCCTTACCTCCCCTCTTCTGCGAGGCACTCCCTTTTCACAGCGCCTTTTGGTCATCATTTTAAAAGACATCCAGGAAAACTTTGTGGCTAGGCCTCCGGATTCAAAACAGTGCCAACCACCTTCCAAAGCATGTGTGTTGGGGGAGGCAGCCTTAGAGCATGTGGTTCGGAGCTCTGCATGTGTTCAATGCATGAAGGCGCTGTTCACTGGTCTGAGAGTGATGCACGTACCTGAGAGCATTTTGCACGGGGGTGAAGGATGACAATGTGTATTAGCGACTGTAGCTTAGAGCTTTGACCAGGAACATGCACAGTGCAGACCTGAGGTGGTTTCATGCTCCTGCTTCATAGTGCAGACATGCTATGCTCATCCGGACCACACGCCTGACGGCACTGATGCTGTCGGTCTGGTCAGCTCCCCAGGGCTGAACACCTCTCACAGACACAGCAACTCCTAGTCACAGCCTCGCCCACCGACGCTCCACTCAGGGACATCTTAAGGATTTTGGGGGCCCTGGGCCAATAGTATTTTGGGGGCCTCTGTTCAGAACAGCTTTGAATTTATGATCCAATTTCAGCCCTTTCATGCCCTCTTCGACCGGGTCACTGACAGTGCACAGGTACACCGGTTCAAATTCTAAATATGTTTACATCTAATATTCAGGGATAGTGAAGTGTGTTTTCAATATTATAACACAGCTGTAGCTCACTAATATTACTGTACATACTCTCTGTGACACCCTCCCATTTCTAATATGTGAGGTCCTGTTTTCAGGGACGTCTTGAGGATTTTGGGGGCCCTGGGCCAAACGTATTTTGGGGGCCCCTGTTCGGATCCACTTTGGATTTATGATCCAATTTCAAGTCTTCCATGGCCTCGTTGACCAGGTCACTGACAGTGCACAGGCACACGTGCCCACATATCCTGGGATAGTGACCTGTGTTTTCGATATTGTAACACAGCAGCAGCAGCTCACTAATATTACTGCAAAAAATCTCTGTGACCCCCTCCCATTTCTCATATGGGAGTTCCTGTTTTGATGTAAAAAACACTTTTTTTTATGGATGTTGCATGAAAACGGTATTTAAAACAATCTACTTGAGAATTATATAAGGTCATCAGGGCAAGACTCTCAGAAGCGGCTCTATCAGGGGGCCCCCTGAAAGGCTGGGGCCCTGGGCCAGAGCCCGTTGTGCCCATGCCTTAAAACGTCTCTGATTGGAGCGGTTTACAGGAGTGCCTGTTACATTACACCACGTCACATGCAGTGTTTATAGGCACGGGGAGAATAAGTGATGTGCCCAGAATCACAGGATGTTGAGCCGAGGCCGAGACCCCAACCTGTCTCCCCAGTTCCACAGCCGGCTGCTCTGACCGTGATGCCTTATGGCACGAAGAGGGAGCAGGCAGAAGCATGAAAGCTCGGCTCGTTATGGGCTCGAGGTTCCATCAGGGCCTCGAGCTGAGCCGGAGCCAGGCTTCAGGGTCGAGCCTCTAATCACATTCAAATAATGCTGCATCTCTGGAAGCAAGTTTGTATATGTACATGGATCTGAGCAGCCAAAGGTGTGGGAAGCTCTTCTACTGGTAATTTTTCGGTGAACATCAAAAAGCGCCTCATTTGAGATGTCAACACTTTGAGCAGCATTAGTGACCTAGCGGAGGACACGTTAATAAAGACGAGGGTTCCTCTTTTGGTCTTTGAAACGCTGCCACAGACCCCCCAGGGTTGGTTGATTGACTTTACAAGTGCTCAGCAGATGCCACTTAATTCCCTTTTTGCAGCAGCAAACATGATGCTGCCCCCTCCCCCACACCTTGCCTGGGGGCTGTCATCTGTACCACTTGCACCCTGTGACCCTTTGCAGCCTCCAGAAATCTTTAAGAACAAAACTCTCACATGCAGCTTTCCTCTTGGCTAAAAACCCAAGTGATGAAGGTGTTGCCCAATCATTTCTGGAATGTATCTCATTTCATGGAATTACTACTTTGGTATACTCATTCTAAAGTACCTCTCAGGGTGTCACTCGTAAGACACTTGCTTGTCACATAATACCAAAGCAAAACACGGGAGTGTCACGCCACAGGAGTCTCAAAACTTGGAAGCTGTGCCATCCACCCTACACAAAGTGCCTGTCGTCGGCCAGCAGGCTCCTATAAGCGTCAACGAAGACAGGCACACAGGCCTGAAGTGTACAAGAAAGGCAGGCAGGTATGTTTATTGTTATTTACTGTCTGCAATAATGCAAGGGTTGGCGTGTGATGCCAAGCATAGGATTTTCATTGGAAGAGAACCCTTTAACACCTTCACAAAACTTTACAGCTGCCTCCAGGAAGTGTAGATTTTAGGCACGAAGTCCTGTCTACTCTTTTTAATAGATGAGGCCTTGCGTCAGAAACCGTGGGTGGTTGCATGGGAATGATGACTTACTACCCATGGAACTCCTCCTTGCCGCCAAGTAGTGCGCAGCTCCGCTCTGCGTTACTATAGGTCACTTTCCAAAGCAAATCCCAACACAACACCATCCCTGGGTTTGTGTCACTTTTGTGAAGCAAACCTAGTGTAAAGTGTTAGCTTATTTCTTCCTAAGTGTCCACATTTCGTGGCAGCCTATCGAACACTGTGAACAGCCTAATACATTTTTTAGACCTACCTGTGTACTCGCAACACTTTCTCTCCCAGGCGGGGGCCTCATAGGTCTATAAACACACAAGTCACTTGTCCCTAGTGCGTCAACCAGTTATACACACAGATTTCTGAAGTAACCATTGTTGATAACTAAGCTTTCTTACCAGAACAATGATTTCCGCTGATTACTTTATCTTTCAGTTATTTTTCACTCAAGGTGTCTGCATTATATTTCGCATGCAGTTATCTCCAACTTTCAGGGCTACTGGTAGTATGTGTCATGGAAGACCAAATCATGTGGCAGGTTTGACTAAATTATGCATCAATGTGAGGCAAATTATGCGGCATAATGGTTACTTTTTTAATGATATTTGTTTTGACATTTTTAGAAATATTAGCACTGAGGAAAGTTTTACATCATTAGTACCAGTTTCAAATCTAAATACAGGAATACGCAACTGAAAGGTTGACAGGTCCGCTGGCGGATGGCTTTCCGCTGTGCTGCAGTTCGTGTTGCTGCAGTTTTAGTAACTTTTCATCCGTTTTGAGCTGGAATCAATTTTTTGATAAACTTTGAAGATTATGCAGCGGATGATGGCTTATGTGACGAATGCGACAAACCCAGCAGCAGCAGAATCACATTATTCAAGTGGACCTGCCTATGAGGAGCTGCTCGACAGGATATTAGTAAAAGGTACAAGTTGGCCCACGCACATGTGTACAAAAGATTTGCACAACACAGGACGATATTACTTGTCAAGACTGGTCATGTTCAGTCTGATGTGAAAAGCCGTCACCATCAGGTGACCCATCATGAATTCCAAAAGCAGCACATGACATCTTTGAACAGGAAAAGGGAGAAAATGTAGAACAGGGAAAAGCTGCCGTGGAAAGTAACAAAATGTGAAGATTTGAGACAGAAGGGAATTCAGACAAAATATCCAGTAAAAAATATCGAGATGCAGAAATATCAAGTTTTTAATATCGTGATCCACAAATATCGTGATGTAAGAATATCGTTGACAAGAATATCGATTTTCCAAAGTAATATCGATGTAAAAATATCCATGTTGTTGGTATCGTTTACAAAACATCATTGTTAATAATATCATTTTTTAATTATCTTTATGTATTTTAGTATATATTTTAATTGCATATGTTATAAATTGTTTGTATAATTATTGTTATTGTAGTTGTTTTTACATTTTCAATTAAACTAAATTGCCTATTGAAATTTTTAGTATTGCAGCGGGTTGTGGGATTTGTAGTGGTACAGGGTGGGAAGTAAATTAACTACAAGTAATTATTAATTATGAATTATTTAATTGGTAATTAAGTATGTAAATTGTGTAATTAATGTATTTTTTAAGTCATGTTTTAATTGCAGGTTGAGGTGTTTGTAGGGGTATAGGGTGGGAAGTAAATTAAGTAGAATTAATTAATAATTAATTTTGTAATTATTAAATTAATAATTAATAATGTGAATTGTGCAATTAATTAATTTTTTTAAGTTATGTTCTAGATGCAGGCTGTTACATTTGTAGGGGGACAGGGTGGGAAGTAAATTAATTATAATGAATTAATAAATAATTTTAAGTATTACTTATTTATTTAGCAATTAAGTTTGCAAATTGTGTAATTAATGTATTGTTTAAGTTATGTTTTAGGTGTGGGTTCTGGGGTTTGTTGGGGTACAGAGTGGGAAGTAAATGAATTATAATTAATTAATGATTAATTTTAATTATTATTAATTATTTAATTGATATTTCATTATGTAACTTGTCTAATGAAGATGTATATTCAATTATTTTCCAGGTGCGGGTTGTTGGATTTGTAGGGGTAAAGGGTGGGAAGGTAAATAATTATAATTAGCTAATTATTAGTAATGTATTATTAATTGTTTGATTGGTAAATAATTATGTAAATTGTGTAATAATTATAATTTGTAATATTTCGGTGTGGGTTGTTGTGTTTTTAGGGTTACAGGGTGGGAAGTCAATTAAGAATTTATTTATTGATAATGTATTATTACGTTATCAATAATTATTTTGTTGATAATTATGTTAATTGTGAAATTGTCATATTTGTTAGGTTATATTTTAGGTGTTTGTTGTATAGTTTGTAGAGGAATAGGGCGGGAATTTATTTAAGTAATCATGCATTAAAAAAGATTTATTCAGTTATTAAAATGTGATTTTTTAAAAATGATGTAATAGGTAAACTGTGTTACACTTTGTTTATTTTCATTACATTTGAATTGTTTCCTGTTATGTTTGTGGGAATATAGTGTGGTATTTTAAGTATATTGATAATATGTGGTTTAATTGATAATAATTCTTACAAAATTTAATATTTATGTTCTTTGTTTAATTTTTGTTTGAATTTAGATATATAATTTATATTTAGAATTTCATATTTTTGGGTATGTAATAGATTTGCTAAAATATGTTATTTGTTTGAAGTGAAGTATAATTTCTGTAATGTAGCAGCAAATTAAGTGGGAATAATACATTTTACCCCTTCTGAGTCCAACGCTTTCCCTCCTGTTGCACGGACTGGAGGGGGAATAGTATATTTAACCCCTCCAGAGTCCAACGCTTTCCCTACTGTTGCACAGAATGCAGTGGGAATAGTATATTTAACCCCTCCAGAGTCCAACGCTTTCCCTACTGTTGCACGGACTGGAGTGGGAATAGTATATTTAACCCCTCCAGAGTCCAACGCTTTCCCTACTGTTGCACGGACTGGAGGGAGAATAGTAAATGTTACTTCTCCTGAGTACAACTCTGTCCCTACTGTTGCACAGAATGCAGTGGGAATAGTATATTTAACCCCTCCAGAGTCCAACGCTTTCCCTACTGTTGCACAGAATGCAGTGGGAATAGTATATTTAACCCCTCCAGAGTCCAACGCTTTCCCTACTGTTGCACGGACTGGAGGGGGAATAGTAAATGTTACTTCTCCTGAGTACAACTCTGTCCCTACTGTTGCACAGAATGCAGTGGGAATAGTATATTTAACCCCTCCAGAGTCCAACGCTTTCCCTACTGTTGCACAGAATGCAGTGGGAATAGTATATTTAACCCCTCCAGAGTCCAACGCTTTCCCTACTGTTGCACGGACTGGAGGGGAATAGTAAATGTTACTTCTCCAGAGTCCAACGCTTTCCCTACTGTTGCACAGAATGCAGTGGGAATAGTATATTTAACCCCTCCAGAGTCCAACGCTTTCCCTACTGTTGCACAGAATGCAGTGGGAATAGTATATTTAACCCCTCCAGAGTCCAACGCTTTCCCTACTGTTGCACGGACTGGAGGGAGAATAGTAAATGTTACTTCTCCTGAGTACAACTCTGTCCCTACTGTTGCACAGAATGCAGTGGGAATAGTATATTTAACCCCTCCAGAGTCCAACGCTTTCCCTACTGTTGCACAGAATGCAGTGGGAATAGTATATTTAACCCCTCCAGAGTCCAACGCTTTCCCTACTGTTGCACGGACTGGAGGGGGAATAGTAAATGTTACTTCTCCTGAGTACAACTCTGTCCCTACTGTTGCACAGAATGCAGTGGGAATAGTATATTTAACCCCTCCAGAGTCCAACGCTTTCCCTACTGTTGCACAGAATGCAGTGGGAATAGTATATTTAACCCCTCCAGAGTCCAACGCTTTCCCTACTGTTGCACGGACTGGAGGGGAATAGTATATTTAACCCCTCCAGAGTCCAACGCTTTCCCTCCTGTTGCACAGAATGCAGTGGGAATAGTATATTTAACCCCTCCAGAGTCCAACGCTTTCCCTACTGTTGCACAGAATGCAGTGGGAATAGTATATTTAACCCCTCCAGAGTCCAACGCTTTCCCTCCTGTTGCACAGAATGCAGTGGGAATAGTATATTTAACCCTCCAGAGTCCAACGCTTTCCCTCCTGTTGCACAGAATGCAGTGGGAATAGTATATTTAACCCCTCCAGAGTCCAACGCTTTCCCTCCTGTTGCACAGAATGCAGTGGGAATAGTATATTTAACCCCTCCAGAGTCCAACTCTGTCCCTACTGTTGCACACACTGGAGGGGGAATAGTAAATGTTACTTCTCCTGAGTACAACTCTGTCCCTACTGTTGCACGGACTGGAGGGGGAATAGTAAATGTTACTTCTCCAGAGTACAACTCTGTCCCTACTGTTGCACAGAATGCAGTGGGAATAGTATATTTAACCCCTCCAGAGTCCAACGCTTTCCCTCCTGTTGCACAGACTGGAGGGGAATAGTAAATGTTACTTCTCCTGAGTACAACGCTTTCCCTACTGTTGCACGGACTGGAGGGTGAATAGTAAATGTTACTTCTCCTGAGTACAACGCTTTCCCTACTGTTGAACGGACTGGAGTGGGAATAGTAAATGTTACTTCTCCTGAGTACAACGCTTTCCCTACTGTTGCACGGACTGGAGGGTGAATAGTAAATGTTACTTCTCCTGAGTACAACTCTGTCCCTACTGTTGCACAGAATGCAGTGGGAATAGTATATTTAACCCCTCCAGAGTCCAACGCTTTCCCTACTGTTGCACGGACTGGAGGGGGAATAGTATATTTAACCCCTCCAGAGTCCAACGCTTTCCCTACTGTTGCACAGAATGCAGTGGGAATAGTATATTTAACCCCTCCAGAGTCCAACGCTTTCCCTCCTGTTGCACAGACTGGAGGGGGAATAGTAAATGTTACTTCTCCTGAGTCCAACGCTTTCCCTACTGTTGCACAGAATGCAGTGGGAATAGTATATTTAACCCCTCCAGAGTCCAACGCTTTCCCTCCTGTTGCACAGACTGGAGGGGGAATAGTAAATGTTACTTCTCCTGAGTACAACTCTGTCCCTACTGTTGCACGGACTGGAGGGGGAATAGTAAATGTTACTTCTCCAGAGTACAACTCTGTCCCTACTGTTGCACGGACTGGAGGGGGAATAGTATATTTAACCCCTCCAGAGTCCAACGCTTTCCCTACTGTTGCACGGACTGGAGGGGGAATAGTAAATGTTACTTCTCCAGAGTACAACGCTTTCCCTACTGTTGCACAGAATGCAGGGGGAATAGTATATTTAACCCCTCCAGAGTCCAACGCTTTCCCTACTGTTGCACAGAATGCAGTGGGAATAGTATATTTAACCCCTCCAGAGTCCAACGCTTTCCCTCCTGTTGCACGGACTGGAGGGGGAATAGTATATTTAACCCCTCCAGAGTCCAACGCTTTCCTACTGTTGCACAGAATGCAGTGGGAATAGTATATTTAACCCCTCCAGAGTCCAACGCTTTCCCTACTGTTGCACGGACTGGAGGGGGAATAGTAAATGTTACTTCTCCTGAGTACAACTCTGTCCCTACTGTTGCACAGAATGCAGTGGGAATAGTATATTTAACCCCTCCAGAGTCCAACGCTTTCCCTACTGTTGCACGGACTGGAGGGGGAATAGTAAATGTTACTTCTCCTGAGTACAACTCTGTCCCTACTGTTGCACAGAATGCAGTGGGAATAGTATATTTAACCCTCCAGAGTCCAACGCTTTCCCTACTGTTGCACGGACTGGAGGGGGAATAGTAAATGTTACTTCTCCAGAGTACAACTCTGTCCCTACTGTTGCACAGAATGCAGTGGGAATAGTATATTTAACCCCTCCAGAGTCCAACGCTTTCCCTACTGTTGCACGGACTGGAGGGGGAATAGTATATTTAACCCCTCCAGAGTCCAACGCTTTCCCTCCTGTTGCACGGACTGGAGGGGGAATAGTATATTTAACCCTCCAGAGTCCAACGCTTTCCCTACTGTTGCACAGAATGCAGTGGGAATAGTATATTTAACCCCTCCAGAGTCCAACGCTTTCCCTACTGTTGCACGGACTGGAGGGGAATAGTAAATGTTACTTCTCCTGAGTACAACTCTGTCCCTACTGTTGCACGGACTGGAGGGGGAATAGTAAATGTTACTTCTCCAGAGTACAACTCTGTCCCTACTGTTGCACAGAATGCAGTGGGAATAGTATATTTAACCCCTCCAGAGTCCAACGCTTTCCTCCTGTTGCACAGACTGGAGGGGAATAGTAAATGTTACTTCTCCTGAGTCCAACGCTTTCCCTACTGTTGCACAGAATGCAGTGGGAATAGTATATTTAACCCCTCCAGAGTCCAACGCTTTCCCTACTGTTGCACAGAATGCAGTGGGAATAGTATATTTAACCCCTCCAGAGTCCAACGCTTTCCCTACTGTTGCACAGAATGCAGTGGGAATAGTATATTTAACCCCTCCAGAGTCCAACGCTTTCCCTACTGTTGCACGGACTGGAGGGGGAATAGTAAATGTTACTTCTCCTGAGTACAACTCTGTCCCTACTGTTGCACGGACTGGAGGGGGAATAGTATATTTAACCCCTCCAGAGTCCAACGCTTTCCCTACTGTTGCACAGAATGCAGTGGGAATAGTATATTTAACCCCTCCAGAGTCCAACGCTTTCCCTACTGTTGCACACACTGACATGGGAATAGTATATTTAACCCTCCAGAGTCCAACGCTTTCCCTACTGTTGCACGGACTGGAGGGGGAATAGTAAATGTTACTTCTCCAGAGTACAACTCTGTCCCTACTGTTGCACAGAATGCAGTGGGAATAGTATATTTAACCCCTCCAGAGTCCAACGCTTTCCCTACTGTTGCACAGAATGCAGTGGGAATAGTATATTTAACCCCTCCAGAGTCCAACGCTTTCCCTACTGTTGCACGGACTGGAGGGGGAATAGTAAATGTTACTTCTCCAGAGTCCAACGCTTTCCCTACTGTTGCACGGACTGGAGGGGGAATAGTATATTTAACCCCTCCAGAGTCCAACGCTTTCCCTCCTGTTGCACGGACTGGAGGGGGAATAGTATATTTAACCCCTCCAGAGTCCAACGCTTTCCCTACTGTTGCACACACTGACATGGGAATAGTATATTTAACCCCTCCAGAGTCCAACGCTTTCCCTACTGTTGCACGGACTGGAGGGGGAATAGTATATTTAACCCCTCCAGAGTCCAACGCTTTCCCTACTGTTGCACGGACTGGAGGGGGAATAGTATATTTAACCCCTCCAGAGTCCAACGCTTCCCTACTGTTGCACGGACTGGAGGGGGAATAGTAAATGTTACTTCTCCAGAGTACAACTCTGTCCCTACTGTTGCACAGAATGCAGTGGGAATAGTATATTTAACCCCTCCAGAGTCCAACGCTTCCCTACTGTTGCACAGAATGCAGTGGGAATAGTATATTTAACCCCTCCAGAGTCCAACGCTTTCCCTACTGTTGCACGGAATGCAGTGGAATAGTATATTTAACCCTCCAGAGTCCAACGCTTCCCTACTGTTGCACACACTGGAGGGGGAATAGTATATTTAACCCTCCAGAGTCCAACGCTTTCCCTACTGTTGCACGGACTGGAGGGGGAATAGTAAATGTTACTTCTCCAGAGTACAACTCTGTCCCTACTGTTGCACAGAATGCAGTGGGAATAGTATATTTAACCCCTCCAGAGTCCAACGCTTTCCCTACTGTTGCACAGAATGCAGTGGGAATAGTATATTTAACCCCTCCAGAGTCCAACGCTTTCCCTACTGTTGCACGGAATGCAGTGGGAATAGTATATTTAACCCCTCCAGAGTCCAACGCTTTCCCTACTGTTGCACGGAATGCAGTGGGAATAGTATATTTAACCCCTCCAGAGTCCAACGCTTTCCCTACTGTTGCACGGAATGCAGTGGGAATAGTATATTTAACCCCTCCAGAGTCCAACGCTTTCCCTACTGTTGCACGGACTGGAGGGGGAATAGTAAATGTTACTTCTCCAGAGTCCAACGCTTTCCCTACTGTTGCACGGACTGGAGGGGGAATAGTATATTTAACCCCTCCAGAGTCCAACGCTTTCCCTCCTGTTGCACGGACTGGAGGGGGAATAGTATATTTAACCCCTCCAGAGTCCAACGCTTTCCCTACTGTTGCACGGACTGGAGGGGGAATAGTATATTTAACCCCTCCAGAGTCCAACTCTGTCCCTACTGTTGCACAGAATGCAGTGGGAATAGTATATTTAACCCCTCCAGAGTCCAACGCTTTCCCTACTGTTGCACAGAATGCAGTGGGAATAGTATATTTAACCCCTCCAGAGTCCAACGCTTTCCCTACTGTTGCACAGAATGCAGTGGGAATAGTATATTTAACCCTCCAGAGTCCAACGCTTTCCCTACTGTTGCACGGACTGGAGGGGAATAGTAAATGTTACTTCTCCTGAGTACAACTCTGTCCCTACTGTTGCACAGAATGCAGTGGGAATAGTATATTTAACCCCTCCAGAGTCCAACGCTTTCCCTACTGTTGCACAGAATGCAGTGGGAATAGTATATTTAACCCCTCCAGAGTCCAACGCTTTCCCTACTGTTGCACGGACTGGAGGGAGAATAGTAAATGTTACTTCTCCTGAGTACAACTCTGTCCCTACTGTTGCACAGAATGCAGTGGGAATAGTATATTTAACCCCTCCAGAGTCCAACGCTTTCCCTACTGTTGCACAGAATGCAGTGGGAATAGTATATTTAACCCCTCCAGAGTCCAACGCTTTCCCTACTGTTGCACGGACTGGAGGGGGAATAGTAAATGTTACTTCTCCTGAGTACAACTCTGTCCCTACTGTTGCACAGAATGCAGTGGGAATAGTATATTTAACCCCTCCAGAGTCCAACGCTTTCCCTACTGTTGCACAGAATGCAGTGGGAATAGTATATTTAACCCCTCCAGAGTCCAACGCTTTCCCTACTGTTGCACGGACTGGAGGGGGAATAGTAAATGTTACTTCTCCAGAGTCCAACGCTTTCCCTACTGTTGCACAGAATGCAGTGGGAATAGTATATTTAACCCCTCCAGAGTCCAACGCTTTCCCTACTGTTGCACAGAATGCAGTGGGAATAGTATATTTAACCCCTCCAGAGTCCAACGCTTTCCCTACTGTTGCACGGACTGGAGGGAGAATAGTAAATGTTACTTCTCCTGAGTACAACTCTGTCCCTACTGTTGCACAGAATGCAGTGGGAATAGTATATTTAACCCCTCCAGAGTCCAACGCTTTCCCTACTGTTGCACAGAATGCAGTGGGAATAGTATATTTAACCCCTCCAGAGTCCAACGCTTTCCCTACTGTTGCACGGACTGGAGGGGGAATAGTAAATGTTACTTCTCCTGAGTACAACTCTGTCCCTACTGTTGCACAGAATGCAGTGGGAATAGTATATTTAACCCCTCCAGAGTCCAACGCTTTCCCTACTGTTGCACAGAATGCAGTGGGAATAGTATATTTAACCCCTCCAGAGTCCAACGCTTTCCCTACTGTTGCACGGACTGGAGGGGAATAGTATATTTAACCCCTCCAGAGTCCAACGCTTTCCCTCCTGTTGCACAGAATGCAGTGGGAATAGTATATTTAACCCCTCCAGAGTCCAACGCTTTCCCTACTGTTGCACAGAATGCAGTGGGAATAGTATATTTAACCCCTCCAGAGTCCAACGCTTTCCCTCCTGTTGCACAGAATGCAGTGGGAATAGTATATTTAACCCCTCCAGAGTCCAACGCTTTCCCTCCTGTTGCACAGAATGCAGTGGGAATAGTATATTTAACCCCTCCAGAGTCCAACGCTTTCCCTCCTGTTGCACAGAATGCAGTGGGAATAGTATATTTAACCCCTCCAGAGTCCAACTCTGTCCCTACTGTTGCACACACTGGAGGGGAATAGTAAATGTTACTTCTCCTTAGTACAACTCTGTCCCTACTGTTGCACGGACTGGAGGGGGAATAGTAAATGTTACTTCTCCAGAGTACAACTCTGTCCCTACTGTTGCACAGAATGCAGTGGGAATAGTATATTTAACCCCTCCAGAGTCCAACGCTTTCCCTCCTGTTGCACAGACTGGAGGGGGAATAGTAAATGTTACTTCTCCTGAGTACAACGCTTTCCCTACTGTTGCACGGACTGGAGGGTGAATAGTAAATGTTACTTCTCCTGAGTACAACGCTTTCCCTACTGTTGCACGGACTGGAGTGGGAATAGTAAATGTTACTTCTCCTGAGTACAACGCTTTCCCTACTGTTGCACGGACTGGAGGGTGAATAGTAAATGTTACTTCTCCTGAGTACAACTCTGTCCCTACTGTTGCACAGAATGCAGTGGGAATAGTATATTTAACCCCTCCAGAGTCCAACGCTTTCCCTACTGTTGCACGGACTGGAGGGGGAATAGTATATTTAACCCCTCCAGAGTCCAACGCTTTCCCTACTGTTGCACAGAATGCAGTGGGAATAGTATATTTAACCCCTCCAGAGTCCAACGCTTTCCCTCCTGTTGCACAGACTGGAGGGGGAATAGTAAATGTTACTTCTCCTGAGTCCAACGCTTTCCCTACTGTTGCACAGAATGCAGTGGGAATAGTATATTTAACCCCTCCAGAGTCCAACGCTTTCCCTCCTGTTGCACAGACTGGAGGGGGAATAGTAAATGTTACTTCTCCTGAGTACAACTCTGTCCCTACTGTTGCACGGACTGGAGGGGAATAGTAAATGTTACTTCTCCAGAGTACAACTCTGTCCCTACTGTTGCACGGACTGGAGGGGAATAGTATATTTAACCCCTCCAGAGTCCAACGCTTTCCCTACTGTTGCACGGACTGGAGGGGAATAGTAAATGTTACTTCTCCAGAGTACAACGCTTTCCCTACTGTTGCACAGAATGCAGGGGGAATAGTATATTTAACCCTCCAGAGTCCAACGCTTTCCCTACTGTTGCACAGAATGCAGTGGGAATAGTATATTTAACCCCTCCAGAGTCCAACGCTTTCCCTCCTGTTGCACGGACTGGAGGGGAATAGTATATTTAACCCCTCCAGAGTCCAACGCTTTCCCTACTGTTGCACAGAATGCAGTGGGAATAGTATATTTAACCCCTCCAGAGTCCAACGCTTTCCCTACTGTTGCACGGACTGGAGGGGAATAGTAAATGTTACTTCTCCTGAGTACAACTCTGTCCCTACTGTTGCACAGAATGCAGTGGGAATAGTATATTTAACCCCTCCAGAGTCCAACGCTTTCCCTACTGTTGCACGGACTGGAGGGGAATAGTAAATGTTACTTCTCCTGAGTACAACTCTGTCCCTACTGTTGCACAGAATGCAGTGGGAATAGTATATTTAACCCCTCCAGAGTCCAACGCTTTCCCTACTGTTGCACGGACTGGAGGGGGAATAGTAAATGTTACTTCTCCAGAGTACAACTCTGTCCCTACTGTTGCACAGAATGCAGTGGGAATAGTATATTTAACCCCTCCAGAGTCCAACGCTTTCCCTACTGTTGCACGGACTGGAGGGGGAATAGTATATTTAACCCCTCCAGAGTCCAACGCTTTCCCTCCTGTTGCACGGACTGGAGGGGGAATAGTATATTTAACCCCTCCAGAGTCCAACGCTTCCCTACTGTTGCACAGAATGCAGTGGGAATAGTATATTTAACCCCTCCAGAGTCCAACGCTTTCCCTACTGTTGCACGGACTGGAGGGGAATAGTAAATGTTACTTCTCCTGAGTACAACTCTGTCCCTACTGTTGCACGGACTGGAGGGGGAATAGTAAATGTTACTTCTCCAGAGTACAACTCTGTCCCTACTGTTGCACAGAATGCAGTGGGAATAGTATATTTAACCCCTCCAGAGTCCAACGCTTTCCCTCCTGTTGCACAGACTGGAGGGGGAATAGTAAATGTTACTTCTCCTGAGTCCAACGCTTTCCCTACTGTTGCACAGAATGCAGTGGGAATAGTATATTTAACCCCTCCAGAGTCCAACGCTTTCCCTACTGTTGCACAGAATGCAGTGGGAATAGTATATTTAACCCTCCAGAGTCCAACGCTTTCCCTACTGTTGCACAGAATGCAGTGGGAATAGTATATTTAACCCCTCCAGAGTCCAACGCTTTCCCTACTGTTGCACGGACTGGAGGGGGAATAGTAAATGTTACTTCTCCTGAGTACAACTCTGTCCCTACTGTTGCACGGACTGGAGGGGGAATAGTATATTTAACCCCTCCAGAGTCCAACGCTTTCCCTACTGTTGCACAGAATGCAGTGGGAATAGTATATTTAACCCCTCCAGAGTCCAACGCTTTCCCTACTGTTGCACACACTGACATGGGAATAGTATATTTAACCCCTCCAGAGTCCAACGCTTTCCCTACTGTTGCACGGACTGGAGGGGGAATAGTAAATGTTACTTCTCCAGAGTACAACTCTGTCCCTACTGTTGCACAGAATGCAGTGGGAATAGTATATTTAACCCCTCCAGAGTCCAACGCTTTCCCTACTGTTGCACAGAATGCAGTGGGAATAGTATATTTAACCCCTCCAGAGTCCAACGCTTTCCCTACTGTTGCTCCGACTGAAGAGGGAATAGTATATTTAACCCCTCCAGAGTCCAACGCTTTCCCTACTGTTGCACGGACTGGAGGGGGAATAGTAAATGTTACTTCTCCAGAGTACAACGCTTTCCCTACTGTTGCACAGAATGCAGGGGGAATAGTATATTTAACCCCTCCAGAGTCCAACGCTTTCCCTACTGTTGCACAGAATGCAGTGGGAATAGTATATTTAACCCCTCCAGAGTCCAACGCTTTCCCTCCTGTTGCACGGACTGGAGGGGGAATAGTATATTTAACCCCTCCAGAGTCCAACGCTTTCCCTACTGTTGCACAGAATGCAGTGGGAATAGTATATTTAACCCCTCCAGAGTCCAACGCTTTCCCTACTGTTGCACGGACTGGAGGGGGAATAGTAAATGTTACTTCTCCTGAGTACAACTCTGTCCCTACTGTTGCACAGAATGCAGTGGGAATAGTATATTTAACCCCTCCAGAGTCCAACGCTTTCCCTACTGTTGCACGGACTGGAGGGGGAATAGTAAATGTTACTTCTCCTGAGTACAACTCTGTCCCTACTGTTGCACAGAATGCAGTGGGAATAGTATATTTAACCCCTCCAGAGTCCAACGCTTTCCCTACTGTTGCACGGACTGGAGGGGGAATAGTAAATGTTACTTCTCCAGAGTACAACTCTGTCCCTACTGTTGCACAGAATGCAGTGGGAATAGTATATTTAACCCTCCAGAGTCCAACGCTTTCCCTACTGTTGCACGGACTGGAGGGGAATAGTATATTTAACCCCTCCAGAGTCCAACGCTTTCCCTACTGTTGCACGGACTGGAGGGGGAATAGTATATTTAACCCTCCAGAGTCCAACGCTTTCCCTACTGTTGCACAGAATGCAGTGGGAATAGTATATTTAACCCCTCCAGAGTCCAACGCTTTCCCTACTGTTGCACGGACTGGAGGGGGAATAGTAAATGTTACTTCTCCAGAGTACAACTCTGTCCCTACTGCTGCACAGAATGCAGTGGGGAATAGTATATGTTAACCCTCCAGAGTCCAACGCTGTCCCTACTGTTGCACAGAATGCAGTGGGAATAGTATATTTAACCCCTCCAGAGTCCAACGCTTTCCCTACTGTTGCACAGAATGCAGTGGGAATAGTATATTTAACCCCTCCAGAGTCCAACGCTTTCCCTACTGTTGCACGGACTGGAGGGGGAATAGTAAATGTTACTTCTCCTGAGTACAACTCTGTCCCTACTGTTGCACGGACTGGAGGGGGAATAGTATATTTAACCCCTCCAGAGTCCAACGCTTCCCTACTGTTGCACGGACTGGAGGGGAATAGTAAATGTTACTTCTCCAGAGTACAACTCTGTCCCTACTGTTGCACAGAATGCAGTGGGAATAGTATATTTAACCCCTCCAGAGTCCAACGCTTTCCCTACTGTTGCACGGACTGGAGGGGGAATAGTAAATGTTACTTCTCCAGAGTCCAACGCTGTCCCTACTGTTGCACAGACTGCAGTGGGAATAGTATATTTAACCCCTCCAGAGTCCAACGCTTTCCCTACTGTTGCACGGACTGGAGGGGAATAGTATATGTTAACTCCTCCAGAGTCCAACGCTTTCCCTACTGTTGCACGGACTGGAGTGGGAATAGTATATTTAACCCTCCAGAGTCCAACGCTTTCCCTACTGTTGCACGGACTGGAGGGGGAATAGTATATGTTAACTTCTCCAGAGTCCAACGCTGTCCCTACTGTTGCACGGACTGGAGTGGGAATAGTATATTTAACCCCTCCAGAGTCCAACGCTTTCCCTACTGTTGCACGGACTGGAGGGGAATAGTAAATGTTACTTCTCCAGAGTACAACTCTGTCCCTACTGTTGCACAGAATGCAGTGGGAATAGTATATTTAACCCTCCAGAGTCCAACGCTTTCCCTACTGTTGCACGGACTGGAGTGGGAATAGTATATTTAACCCCTCCAGAGTCCAACGCTTTCCCTACTGTTGCACGGAATGCAGTGGGAATAGTATATTTAACCCCTCCAGAGTCCAACGCTTTCCCTACTGTTGCACGGACTGGAGGGGAATAGTATATGTTAACTCCTCCAGAGTCCAACGCTTTCCCTACTGTTGCACAGAATGCAGTGGGAATAGTATATTTAACCCTCCAGAGTCCAACGCTTTCCCTACTGTTGCACGGACTGGAGGGGGAATAGTAAATGTTACTTCTCCAGAGTCCAACGCTGTCCCTACTGTTGCACGGACTGGAGGGGGAATAGTATATTTAACCCCTCCAGAGTCCAACGCTGTCCCTACTGTTGCACAGAATGCAGTGGGAATAGTATATTTAACCCCTCCAGAGTCCAACGCTTTCCCTACTGTTGCACGGACTGGAGGGGAATAGTAAATGTTACTTCTCCAGAGTACAACTCTGTCCCTACTGTTGCACAGAATGCAGTGGGAATAGTATATTTAACCCTCCAGAGTCCAACGCTTTCCTCCTGTTGCACGGACTGGAGGGGGAATAGTATATTTAACCCCTCCAGAGTCCAACGCTTTCCCTACTGTTGCACAGAATGCAGTGGGAATAGTATATTTAACCCCTCCAGAGTCCAACGCTTTCCCTACTGTTGCACGGACTGGAGGGGGAATAGTAAATGTTACTTCTCCTGAGTACAACTCTGTCCCTACTGTTGCACACACTGGAGTGGGAATAGTATATTTAACCCCTCCAGAGTCCAACGCTTCCTACTGTTGCACAGAATGCAGTGGGAATAGTATATTTAACCCCTCCAGAGTCCAACGCTTTCCTACTGTTGCACGGACTGGAGGGGGAATAGTAAATGTTACTTCTCCAGAGTCCAACGCTTTCCCTACTGTTGCACGGACTGGAGTGGGAATAGTATATTTAACCCTCCAGAGTCCAACGCTTTCCTACTGTTGCACAGAATGCAGTGGGAATAGTATATTTAACCCCTCCAGAGTCCAACGCTTTCCCTACTGTTGCACGGACTGGAGGGGAATAGTAAATGTTACTATCTCTGAGTACAACTCTGTCCCTACTGTTGCACACACTGGAGGGGAATAGTATATTTAACCCCTCCAGAGTCCAACGCTTTCCCTACTGTTGCACGGACTGGAGGGGGAATAGTAAATGTTACTTCTCCAGAGTACAACTCTGTCCCTACTGTTGCACAGAATGCAGTGGGAATAGTATATTTAACCCCTCCAGAGTCCAACGCTTTCCCTACTGTTGCACGGACTGGAGGGGGAATAGTATATGTTAACCTCTCCAGAGTCCAACGCTTTCCCTACTGTTGCACAGAATGCAGTGGGAATAGTATATTTAACCCCTCCAGAGTCCAACGCTTTCCCTACTGTTGCACGGACTGGAGGGGGAATAGTAAATGTTACTTCTCCTGAGTACAACTCTGTCCCTACTGTTGCACACACTGGAGGGGGAATAGTATATTTAACCCCTCCAGAGTCCAACGCTTCCCTACTGTTGCACGGACTGGAGGGGAATAGTAAATGTTACTTCTCCAGAGTACAACTCTGTCCCTACTGTTGCACAGAATGCAGTGGGAATAGTATATTTAACCCTCCAGAGTCCAACGCTTTCCCTACTGTTGCACGGACTGGAGGGGGAATAGTATATTTAACCCCTCCAGAGTCCAACGCTTTCCCTACTGTTGCACGGACTGGAGGGGGAATAGTAAATGTTACTTCTCCAGAGTACAACTCTGTCCCTACTGTTGCACAGAATGCAGTGGGAATAGTATATGTTAACCCCTCCAGAGTCCAACGCTTTCCCTACTGTTGCACGGACTGGAGGGGGAATAGTAAATGTTACTTCTCCTGAGTACAACTCTGTCCCTACTGTTGCACGGACTGGAGGGGGAATAGTAAATGTTACTTCTCCAGAGTCCAACGCTTTCCCTACTGTTGCACAGAATGCAGTGGGAATAGTATATTTAACCCCTCCAGAGTCCAACGCTTTCCCTACTGTTGCACGGACTGGAGGGGGAATAGTAAATGTTACTTCTCCAGAGTCCAACGCTTTCCCTACTGTTGCACAGAATGCAGTGGGAATAGTATATTTAACCCCTCCAAAGTCCAACGCTTTCCCTACTGTTGCACGGACTGGAGTGGGAATAGTAAATTTTACCCCTCCAGAGTCCAACGCTTTCCCTACTGTTGCACGGACTGGAAGGGGAATAGTAAATGTTACTTCTCCAGAGTACAACTCTGTCCCTACTGTTGCACAGAATGCAGTGGGAATAGCATATTTAACGCCTCCAGAGTCCAACGCTTTCCCTACTGTTGCACGGACTGGAGGGGGAATAGTAAATGTTACTTCTCCTGAGTACAACTCTGTCCCTACTGTTGCACACACTGGAGGGGGAATAGTATATTTAACCCCTCCAGAGTCCAACGCTTTCCCTACTGTTGCACGGACTGGAGGGGGAATAGTAAATGTTACTTCTCCTGAGTACAACTCTGTCCCTACTGTTGCACACACTGGAGTGGGAATAGTATATTTAACCCCTCCAGAGTCCAACGCTTTCCCTACTGTTGCACGGACTGGAGGGGGAATAGTAAATGTTACTTCTCCTGAGTACAACTCTGTCCCTACTGTTGCACGGACTGGAGGGGGAATAGTAAATGTTAACTTCTCCAGAGTCCAACGCTTTCCCTACTGTTGCACAGAATGCAGTGGGAATAGTATATTTAACCCCTCCAGAGTCCAACGCTTTCCCTACTGTTGCACGGACTGGAGGGGAATAGTAAATGTTACTTCTCCAGAGTCCAACGCTTTCCCTACTGTTGCACAGAATGCAGTGGGAATAGTATATTTAACCCCTCCAGAGTCCAACGCTTTCCTACTGTTGCACGGACTGGAGTGGGAATAGTAAATTTACCCCTCCAGAGTCCAACGCTTCCCTACTGTTGCACGGACTGGAAGGGGAATAGTAAATGTTACTTCTCCAGAGTACAACTCTGTCCCTACTGTTGCACAGAATGCAGTGGGAATAGTATATTTAACCCCTCCAGAGTCCAACGCTTTCCCTACTGTTGCACGGACTGGAGGGGGAATAGTAAATGTTACTTCTCCAGAGTACAACTCTGTCCCTACTGTTGCACAGAATGCAGTGGGAATAGTATATTTAACCCCTCCAGAGTCCAACGCTTTCCCTACTGTTGCACGGACTGGAGGGGGAATAGTAAATGTTACTTCTCCAGAGTACAACGCTTTCCCTACTGTTGCACGGACTGGAGGGGGAATAGTAAATGTTACTTCTCCTGAGTACAACTCTGCCCCTACTGTTGCACAGAATGCAGTGGGAATAGTATATTTAACCCCTCCAGAGTCCAACGCTTTCCCTACTGTTGCACGGACTAGAGGGGGAATAGTATATTTAACACCTCCAGAGTCCAACGCTTTCCTACTGTTGCACGGACTGGAGGGGAATAGTAAATGTTACTTCTCCAGAGTACAACTCTGTCCCTACTGTTGCACAGAATGCAGTGGGAATAGTATATTTAACCCCTCCAGAGTCCAACGCTTTCCCTACTGTTGCACGGACTGGAGGGGAATAGTAAATGTTACTTCTCCAGAGTACAACGCTTTCCCTACTGTTGCACGGACTGGAGGGGGAATAGTAAATGTTACTTCTCCAGAGTACAACGCTTTCCCTACTGTTGCACGGACTGGAGTGGGAATAGTAAATTTTACCCCTCCAGAGTCCAACGCTTTCCCTACTGTTGCACGGACTGGAGGGGGAATAGTAAATGTTACTTCTCCAGAGTACAACGCTTTCCCTACTGTTGCACGGACTGGAGGGGGAATAGTAAATGTTACTTCTCCAGAGTACAACTCTGTCCCTACTGTTGCACAGAATGCAGTGGGAATAGTATATTTAACCCCTCCAGAGTCCAACGCTTTCCCTACTGTTGCACGGACTGGAGTGGGAATAGTAAATTTTACCCCTCCAGAGTCCAACGCTTTCCCTACTGTTGCACGGACTGGAGGGGAATAGTAAATGTTACTTCTCCTGAGTACAACTCTGTCCCTACTGTTGCACGGACTGGAGGGGGAATAGTAAATGTTACTTCTCCAGAGTACAACTCTGTCCCTACTGTTGCACAGAATGCAGTGGGAATAGTATATTTAACCCTCCAGAGTCCAACGCTTTCCCTACTGTTGCACGGACTGGAGTGGGAATAGTAATTTTACCCCTCCAGAGTCCAACGCTTTCCCTACTGTTGCACGGACTGGAGGGGGAATAGTAAATGTTACTTCTCCAGAGTACAACTCTGTCCCTACTGTTGCACAGAATGCAGTGGGAATAGTATATTTAACCCCTCCAGAGTCCAACGCTTTCCCTACTGTTGCACGGACTGGAGGGGAATAGTAAATGTTACTTCTCCTGAGTACAACTCTGTCCCTACTGTTGCACACACTGGAGTGGGAATAGTAAATTTAACCCCTCCAGAGTCCAACGCTTTCCCTACTGTTGCACGGACTGGAGGGGGAATAGTAAATGTTACTTCTCCTGAGTACAACTCTGTCCCTACTGTTGCACACACTGGAGTGGGAATAGTAAATTTAACCCCTCCAGAGTCCAACGCTTTCCCTACTGTTGCACGGACTGGAGGGGAATAGTAAATGTTACTTCTCCTGAGTACAACTCTGTCCCTACTGTTGCACGGACTGGAGGGGGAATAGTAAATGTTACTTCTCCAGAGTACAACGCTTTCCCTACTGTTGCACGGACTGGAGGGGGAATAGTAAATGTTACTTCTCCAGAGTCCAACGCTTTCCCTACTGTTGCACGGACTGGAGGGGGAATAGTAAATGTTACTTCTCCTGAGTACAACTCTGTCCCTACTGTTGCACGGACTGGAGGGGGAATAGTAAATGTTACTTCTCCAGAGTACAACGCTTTCCCTACTGTTGCACGGACTGGAGGGGGAATAGTAAATGTTACTTCTCCAGAGTCCAACGCTTTCCCTACTGTTGCACGGACTGGAGGGGGAATAGTAAATGTTACTTCTCCAGAGTACAACTCTGTCCCTACTGTTGCACAGAATGCAGTGGGAATAGTATATTTAACCCCTCCAGAGTCCAACGCTTTCCCTACTGTTGCACGGACTGGAGTGGGAATAGTAAATTTTACCCCTCCAGAGTCCAACGCTTTCCCTACTGTTGCACGGACTGGAGGGGGAATAGTAAATGTTACTTCTCCTGAGTACAACTCTGTCCCTACTGTTGCACGGACTGGAGGGGAATAGTAAATGTTACTTCTCCAGAGTACAACTCTGTCCCTACTGTTGCACAGAATGCAGTGGGAATAGTATATTTAACCCCTCCAGAGTCCAACGCTTTCCCTACTGTTGCACGGACTGGAGTGGGAATAGTAAATTTTACCCCTCCAGAGTCCAACGCTTTCCCTACTGTTGCACGGACTGGAGGGGAATAGTAAATGTTACTTCTCCAGAGTACAACTCTGTCCCTACTGTTGCACAGAATGCAGTGGGAATAGTATATTTAACCCCTCCAGAGTCCAACGCTTTCCCTACTGTTGCACGGACTGGAGGGGGAATAGTAAATGTTACTTCTCCTGAGTACAACTCTGTCCCTACTGTTGCACACACTGGAGTGGGAATAGTAAATTTAACCCCTCCAGAGTCCAACGCTTTCCCTACTGTTGCACGGACTGGAGGGGAATAGTAAATGTTACTTCTCCTGAGTACAACTCTGTCCCTACTGTTGCACACACTGGAGTGGGAATAGTAAATTTAACCCCTCCAGAGTCCAACGCTTTCCCTACTGTTGCACGGACTGGAGGGGGAATAGTAAATGTTACTTCTCCTGAGTACAACTCTGTCCCTACTGTTGCACACACTGGAGTGGGAATAGTATATTTAACCCCTCCAGAGTCCAACGCTTTCCCTACTGTTGCACAGAATGCAGTGGGAATAGTATATTTAACCCCTCCAGAGTCCAACGCTTTCCCTACTGTTGCACAGAATGCAGTGGGAATAGTATATTTAACCCCTCCAGAGTCCAACGCTTTCCCTACTGTTGCACAGAATGCAGTGGGAATAGTAAATGTTACTTCTCCTGAGTACAACTCTGTCCCTACTGTTGCACACACTGGAGTGGGAATAGTATATTTAACCCCTCCAGAGTCCAACGCTTTCCCTACTGTTGCACGGACTGGAGGGGAATAGTAAATGTTACTTCTCCTGAGTACAACTCTGTCCCTACTGTTGCACAGAATGCAGTGGGAATAGTATATTTAACCCCTCCAGAGTCCAACGCTTTCCCTACTGTTGCACGGACTGGAGGGGGAATAGTAAATGTTACTTCTCCAGAGTACAACTCTGTCCCTACTGTTGCACAGAATGCAGTGGGAATAGTATATTTAACCCCTCCAGAGTCCAACGCTTTCCCTACTGTTGCACGGACTGGAGGGGGAATAGTAAATGTTACTTCTCCTGAGTACAACTCTGTCCCTACTGTTGCACGGACTGGAGGGGAATAGTAAATGTTACTTCTCCAGAGTACAACGCTTTCCCTACTGTTGCACGGACTGGAGGGGAATAGTAAATGTTACTTCTCCAGAGTACAACTCTGTCCCTACTGTTGCACAGAATGCAGTGGGAATAGTATATTTAACCCCTCCAGAGTCCAACGCTTTCCCTACTGTTGCACGGACTGGAGTGGGAATAGTAAATTTTACCCCTCCAGAGTCCAACGCTTTCCTACTGTTGCACGGACTGGAGGGGAATAGTAAATGTTACTTCTCCTGAGTACAACTCTGTCCCTACTGTTGCACGGACTGGAGGGGGAATAGTAAATGTTACTTCTCCAGAGTACAACTCTGTCCCTACTGTTGCACAGAATGCAGTGGGAATAGTATATTTAACCCCTCCAGAGTCCAACGCTTTCCCTACTGTTGCACGGACTGGAGGGGGAATAGTAAATGTTACTTCTCCAGAGTACAACTCTGTCCCTACTGTTGCACAGAATGCAGTGGGAATAGTATATTTAACCCCTCCAGAGTCCAACGCTTTCCCTACTGTTGCACGGACTGGAGGGGGAATAGTAAATGTTACTTCTCCTGAGTACAACTCTGTCCCTACTGTTGCACACACTGGAGGGGGAATAGTATATTTAACCCCTCCAGAGTCCAACGCTTTCCCTACTGTTGCACGGACTGGAGGGGGAATAGTAAATGTTACTTCTCCTGAGTACAACTCTGTCCCTACTGTTGCACGGACTGGAGGGGGAATAGTAAATGTTACTTCTCCAGAGTACAACGCTTTCCCTACTGTTGCACGGACTGGAGGGGAATAGTAAATGTTACTTCTCCAGAGTCCAACGCTTTCCCTACTGTTGCACGGACTGGAGGGGGAATAGTAAATGTTACTTCTCCTGAGTACAACTCTGTCCCTACTGTTGCACGGACTGGAGGGGAATAGTAAATGTTACTTCTCCAGAGTACAACGCTTTCCCTACTGTTGCACGGACTGGAGGGGAATAGTAAATGTTACTTCTCCAGAGTCCAACGCTTTCCCTACTGTTGCACGGACTGGAGGGGGAATAGTAAATGTTACTTCTCCAGAGTACAACTCTGTCCCTACTGTTGCACAGAATGCAGTGGGAATAGTATATTTAACCCCTCCAGAGTCCAACGCTTTCCCTACTGTTGCACGGACTGGAGTGGGAATAGTAAATTTTACCCCTCCAGAGTCCAACGCTTTCCCTACTGTTGCACGGACTGGAGGGGGAATAGTAAATGTTACTTCTCCTGAGTACAACTCTGTCCCTACTGTTGCACGGACTGGAGGGGAATAGTAAATGTTACTTCTCCAGAGTACAACTCTGTCCCTACTGTTGCACAGAATGCAGTGGGAATAGTATATTTAACCCTCCAGAGTCCAACGCTTTCCCTACTGTTGCACGGACTGGAGTGGGAATAGTAAATTTTACCCCTCCAGAGTCCAACGCTTTCCCTACTGTTGCACGGACTGGAGGGGGAATAGTAAATGTTACTTCTCCAGAGTACAACTCTGTCCCTACTGTTGCACAGAATGCAGTGGGAATAGTATATTTAACCCCTCCAGAGTCCAACGCTTTCCCTACTGTTGCACGGACTGGAGGGGGAATAGTAAATGTTACTTCTCCTGAGTACAACTCTGTCCCTACTGTTGCACACACTGGAGTGGGAATAGTAAATTTAACCCCTCCAGAGTCCAACGCTTTCCCTACTGTTGCACGGACTGGAGGGGAATAGTAAATGTTACTTCTCCTGAGTACAACTCTGTCCCTACTGTTGCACACACTGGAGTGGGAATAGTAAATTTAACCCCTCCAGAGTCCAACGCTTTCCCTACTGTTGCACGGACTGGAGGGGGAATAGTAAATGTTACTTCTCCTGAGTACAACTCTGTCCCTACTGTTGCACACACTGGAGTGGGAATAGTATATTTAACCCCTCCAGAGTCCAACGCTTTCCTACTGTTGCACAGAATGCAGTGGGAATAGTATATTTAACCCCTCCAGAGTCCAACGCTTTCCCTACTGTTGCACAGAATGCAGTGGGAATAGTATATTTAACCCCTCCAGAGTCCAACGCTTTCCCTACTGTTGCACAGAATGCAGTGGGAATAGTAAATGTTACTTCTCCTGAGTACAACTCTGTCCCTACTGTTGCACACACTGGAGTGGGAATAGTATATTTAACCCCTCCAGAGTCCAACGCTTTCCCTACTGTTGCACGGACTGGAGGGGAATAGTAAATGTTACTTCTCCTGAGTACAACTCTGTCCCTACTGTTGCACAGAATGCAGTGGGAATAGTATATTTAACCCTCCAGAGTCCAACGCTTTCCCTACTGTTGCACGGACTGGAGGGGGAATAGTAAATGTTACTTCTCCAGAGTACAACTCTGTCCCTACTGTTGCACAGAATGCAGTGGGAATAGTATATTTAACCCCTCCAGAGTCCAACGCTTTCCCTACTGTTGCACGGACTGGAGGGGGAATAGTAAATGTTACTTCTCCTGAGTACAACTCTGTCCCTACTGTTGCACGGACTGGAGGGGGAATAGTAAATGTTACTTCTCCAGAGTACAACGCTTTCCCTACTGTTGCACGGACTGGAGGGGGAATAGTAAATGTTACTTCTCCAGAGTACAACTCTGTCCCTACTGTTGCACAGAATGCAGTGGGAATAGTATATTTAACCCCTCCAGAGTCCAACGCTTTCCCTACTGTTGCACGGACTGGAGTGGGAATAGTAAATTTTACCCCTCCAGAGTCCAACGCTTTCCCTACTGTTGCACGGACTGGAGGGGAATAGTAAATGTTACTTCTCCTGAGTACAACTCTGTCCCTACTGTTGCACGGACTGGAGGGGGAATAGTAAATGTTACTTCTCCAGAGTACAACTCTGTCCCTACTGTTGCACGGAATGCAGTGGGAATAGTATATTTAACCCCTCCAGAGTCCAACGCTTTCCCTACTGTTGCACGGACTGGAGTGGGAATAGTAAATTTTACCCCTCCAGAGTCCAACGCTTTCCCTACTGTTGCACGGACTGGAGGGGGAATAGTAAATGTTACTTCTCCAGAGTACAACTCTGTCCCTACTGTTGCACAGAATGCAGTGGGAATAGTATATTTAACCCCTCCAGAGTCCAACGCTTTCCCTACTGTTGCACGGACTGGAGGGGGAATAGTAAATGTTACTTCTCCTGAGTACAACTCTGTCCCTACTGTTGCACACACTGGAGTGGGAATAGTAAATTTAACCCCTCCAGAGTCCAACGCTTTCCCTACTGTTGCACGGACTGGAGGGGGAATAGTAAATGTTACTTCTCCTGAGTACAACTCTGTCCCTACTGTTGCACACACTGGAGTGGGAATAGTAAATTTAACCCCTCCAGAGTCCAACGCTTTCCCTACTGTTGCACGGACTGGAGGGGGAATAGTAAATGTTACTTCTCCTGAGTACAACTCTGTCCCTACTGTTGCACGGACTGGAGGGGGAATAGTAAATGTTACTTCTCCAGAGTACAACGCTTTCCCTACTGTTGCACGGACTGGAGGGGAATAGTAAATGTTACTTCTCCAGAGTCCAACACTTTCCCTACTGTTGCACGGACTGGAGGGGGAATAGTAAATGTTACTTCTCCTGAGTACAACTCTGTCCCTACTGTTGCACGGACTGGAGGGGGAATAGTAAATGTTACTTCTCCAGAGTACAACGCTTTCCCTACTGTTGCACGGACTGGAGGGGAATAGTAAATGTTACTTCTCCAGAGTCCAACGCTTTCCCTACTGTTGCACGGACTGGAGGGGGAATAGTAAATGTTACTTCTCCAGAGTACAACTCTGTCCCTACTGTTGCACAGAATGCAGTGGGAATAGTATATTTAACCCCTCCAGAGTCCAACGCTTTCCCTACTGTTGCACGGACTGGAGTGGGAATAGTAAATTTTACCCCTCCAGAGTCCAACGCTTTCCCTACTGTTGCACGGACTGGAGGGGGAATAGTAAATGTTACTTCTCCTGAGTACAACTCTGTCCCTACTGTTGCACGGACTGGAGGGGGAATAGTAAATGTTACTTCTCCAGAGTACAACTCTGTCCCTACTGTTGCACAGAATGCAGTGGGAATAGTATATTTAACCCCTCCAGAGTCCAACGCTTTCCCTACTGTTGCACGGACTGGAGTGGGAATAGTAAATTTTACCCTCCAGAGTCCAACGCTTTCCCTACTGTTGCACGGACTGGAGGGGGAATAGTAAATGTTACTTCTCCAGAGTACAACTCTGTCCCTACTGTTGCACAGAATGCAGTGGGAATAGTATATTTAACCCCTCCAGAGTCCAACGCTTTCCCTACTGTTGCACGGACTGGAGGGGGAATAGTAAATGTTACTTCTCCTGAGTACAACTCTGTCCCTACTGTTGCACACACTGGAGTGGGAATAGTAAATTTAACCCCTCCAGAGTCCAACGCTTTCCCTACTGTTGCACGGACTGGAGGGGGAATAGTAAATGTTACTTCTCCTGAGTACAACTCTGTCCCTACTGTTGCACACACTGGAGTGGGAATAGTATATTTAACCCCTCCAGAGTCCAACGCTTTCCCTACTGTTGCACAGAATGCAGTGGGAATAGTATATTTAACCCCTCCAGAGTCCAACGCTTTCCTACTGTTGCACAGAATGCAGTGGGAATAGTATATTTAACCCCTCCAGAGTCCAACGCTTTCCCTACTGTTGCACAGAATGCAGTGGGAATAGTAAATGTTACTTCTCCTGAGTACAACTCTGTCCCTACTGTTGCACACACTGGAGTGGGAATAGTATATTTAACCCCTCCAGAGTCCAACGCTTTCCCTACTGTTGCACGGACTGGAGGGGGAATAGTAAATGTTACTTCTCCTGAGTACAACTCTGTCCCTACTGTTGCACAGAATGCAGTGGGAATAGTATATTTAACCCCTCCAGAGTCCAACGCTTTCCCTACTGTTGCACGGACTGGAGGGGAATAGTAAATGTTACTTCTCCAGAGTACAACTCTGTCCCTACTGTTGCACAGAATGCAGTGGGAATAGTATATTTAACCCCTCCAGAGTCCAACGCTTTCCCTACTGTTGCACGGACTGGAGGGGGAATAGTAAATGTTACTTCTCCTGAGTACAACTCTGTCCCTACTGTTGCACGGACTGGAGGGGGAATAGTAAATGTTACTTCTCCAGAGTACAACGCTTTCCCTACTGTTGCACGGACTGGAGTGGGAATAGTATATTTAACCCCTCCTGAGTCCAACGCTTTCCCTACTGTTGCACGGACTGGAGTGGGAATAGTAAATTTTACCCCTCCAGAGTCCAACGCTTTCCCTACTGTTGCACAGACTGGAGTGGGAATAGTAAATTTTACCCCTAGTCCAACGCTTTCCCTACTGTTGCACGGACTGGAGGGGGAATAGTAAATGTTACTTCTCCTGAGTACAACTCTGTCCCTACTGTTGCACGGACTGGAGGGGGAATAGTAAATGTTACTTCTCCAGAGTACAACTCTGTCCCTACTGTTGCACAGAATGCAGTGGGAATAGTATATTTAACCCCTCCAGAGTCCAACGCTTTCCCTACTGTTGCACGGACTGGAGGGGGAATAGTAAATGTTACTTCTCCAGAGTACAACTCTGTCCCTACTGTTGCACAGAATGCAGTGGGAATAGTATATTTAACCCCTCCAGAGTCCAACGCTTTCCCTACTGTTGCACGGACTGGAGGGGAATAGTAAATGTTACTTCTCCTGAGTACAACTCTGTCCCTACTGTTGCACACACTGGAGGGGAATAGTATATTTAACCCCTCCAGAGTCCAACGCTTTCCCTACTGTTGCACGGACTGGAGGGGGAATAGTAAATGTTACTTCTCCTGAGTACAACTCTGTCCCTACTGTTGCACGGAGTGGAGGGGGAATAGTAAATGTTACTTCTCCAGAGTACAACGCTTTCCCTACTGTTGCACGGACTGGAGGGGGAATAGTAAATGTTACTTCTCCAGAGTCCAACGCTTTCCCTACTGTTGCACGGACTGGAGGGGGAATAGTAAATGTTACTTCTCCTGAGTACAACTCTGTCCCTACTGTTGCACGGACTGGAGGGGGAATAGTAAATGTTACTTCTCCAGAGTACAACGCTTTCCCTACTGTTGCACGGACTGGAGGGGGAATAGTAAATGTTACTTCTCCAGAGTCCAACGCTTTCCCTACTGTTGCACGGACTGGAGGGGGAATAGTAAATGTTACTTCTCCAGAGTACAACTCTGTCCCTACTGTTGCACAGAATGCAGTGGGAATAGTATATTTAACCCCTCCAGAGTCCAACGCTTTCCCTACTGTTGCACGGACTGGAGTGGGAATAGTAAATTTTACCCTCCAGAGTCCAACGCTTTCCCTACTGTTGCACGGACTGGAGGGGGAATAGTAAATGTTACTTCTCCTGAGTACAACTCTGTCCCTACTGTTGCACGGACTGGAGGGGGAATAGTAAATGTTACTTCTCCAGAGTACAACTCTGTCCCTACTGTTGCACAGAATGCAGTGGGAATAGTATATTTAACCCCTCCAGAGTCCAACGCTTTCCCTACTGTTGCACGGACTGGAGTGGGAATAGTAAATTTTACCCCTCCAGAGTCCAACGCTTTCCCTACTGTTGCACGGACTGGAGGGGGAATAGTAAATGTTACTTCTCCAGAGTACAACTCTGTCCCTACTGTTGCACAGAATGCAGTGGGAATAGTATATTTAACCCCTCCAGAGTCCAACGCTTTCCCTACTGTTCCACGGACTGGAGGGGGAATAGTAAATGTTACTTCTCCTGAGTACAACTCTGTCCCTACTGTTGCACACACTGGAGTGGGAATAGTATATTTAACCCCTCCAGAGTCCAACGCTTTCCCTACTGTTGCACAGAATGCAGTGGGAATAGTATATTTAACCCCTCCAGAGTCCAACGCTTTCCCTACTGTTGCACAGAATGCAGTGGGAATAGTATATTTAACCCCTCCAGAGTCCAACGCTTTCCCTACTGTTGCACAGAATGCAGTGGGAATAGTAAATGTTACTTCTCCTGAGTACAACTCTGTCCCTACTGTTGCACACACTGGAGTGGGAATAGTATATTTAACCCCTCCAGAGTCCAACGCTTTCCCTACTGTTGCACGGACTGGAGGGGAATAGTAAATGTTACTTCTCCTGAGTACAACTCTGTCCCTACTGTTGCACAGAATGCAGTGGGAATAGTATATTTAACCCCTCCAGAGTCCAACGCTTTCCCTACTGTTGCACGGACTGGAGGGGGAATAGTAAATGTTACTTCTCCAGAGTACAACTCTGTCCCTACTGTTGCACAGAATGCAGTGGGAATAGTATATTTAACCCCTCCAGAGTCCAACGCTTTCCCTACTGTTGCACGGACTGGAGGGGGAATAGTAAATGTTACTTCTCCTGAGTACAACTCTGTCCCTACTGTTGCACGGACTGGAGGGGAATAGTAAATGTTACTTCTCCAGAGTACAACGCTTTCCCTACTGTTGCACGGACTGGAGGGGAATAGTAAATGTTACTTCTCCAGAGTACAACTCTGTCCCTACTGTTGCACAGAATGCAGTGGGAATAGTATATTTAACCCCTCCAGAGTCCAACGCTTTCCCTACTGTTGCACGGACTGGAGTGGGAATAGTAAATTTTACCCCTCCAGAGTCCAACGCTTTCCCTACTGTTGCACGGACTGGAGGGGGAATAGTAAATGTTACTTCTCCTGAGTACAACTCTGTCCCTACTGTTGCACGGACTGGAGGGGGAATAGTAAATGTTACTTCTCCAGAGTACAACTCTGTCCCTACTGTTGCACAGAATGCAGTGGGAATAGTATATTTAACCCCTCCAGAGTCCAACGCTTTCCCTACTGTTGCACGGACTGGAGTGGGAATAGTAAATTTTACCCCTCCAGAGTCCAACGCTTTCCCTACTGTTGCACGGACTGGAGGGGGAATAGTAAATGTTACTTCTCCAGAGTACAACTCTGTCCCTACTGTTGCACAGAATGCAGTGGGAATAGTATATTTAACCCCTCCAGAGTCCAACGCTTTCCCTACTGTTGCACGGACTGGAGGGGGAATAGTAAATGTTACTTCTCCTGAGTACAACTCTGTCCCTACTGTTGCACACACTGGAGTGGGAATAGTAAATTTAACCCCTCCAGAGTCCAACGCTTTCCCTACTGTTGCACGGACTGGAGGGGAATAGTAAATGTTACTTCTCCTGAGTACAACTCTGTCCCTACTGTTGCACACACTGGAGTGGGAATAGTAAATTTAACCCCTCCAGAGTCCAACGCTTTCCCTACTGTTGCACGGACTGGAGGGGGAATAGTAAATGTTACTTCTCCTGAGTACAACTCTGTCCCTACTGTTGCACGGACTGGAGGGGAATAGTAAATGTTACTTCTCCAGAGTACAACGCTTTCCCTACTGTTGCACGGACTGGAGGGGGAATAGTAAATGTTACTTCTCCAGAGTCCAACACTTTCCCTACTGTTGCACGGACTGGAGGGGGAATAGTAAATGTTACTTCTCCTGAGTACAACTCTGTCCCTACTGTTGCACGGACTGGAGGGGGAATAGTAAATGTTACTTCTCCAGAGTACAACGCTTTCCCTACTGTTGCACGGACTGGAGGGGGAATAGTAAATGTTACTTCTCCAGAGTCCAACGCTTTCCCTACTGTTGCACGGACTGGAGGGGAATAGTAAATGTTACTTCTCCAGAGTACAACTCTGTCCCTACTGTTGCACAGAATGCAGTGGGAATAGTATATTTAACCCCTCCAGAGTCCAACGCTTTCCCTACTGTTGCACGGACTGGAGTGGGAATAGTAAATTTTACCCCTCCAGAGTCCAACGCTTTCCCTACTGTTGCACGGACTGGAGGGGGAATAGTAAATGTTACTTCTCCTGAGTACAACTCTGTCCCTACTGTTGCACGGACTGGAGGGGGAATAGTAAATGTTACTTCTCCAGAGTACAACTCTGTCCCTACTGTTGCACAGAATGCAGTGGGAATAGTATATTTAACCCCTCCAGAGTCCAACGCTTTCCCTACTGTTGCACGGACTGGAGTGGGAATAGTAAATTTTACCCCTCCAGAGTCCAACGCTTTCCCTACTGTTGCACGGACTGGAGGGGGAATAGTAAATGTTACTTCTCCAGAGTACAACTCTGTCCCTACTGTTGCACAGAATGCAGTGGGAATAGTATATTTAACCCCTCCAGAGTCCAACGCTTTCCCTACTGTTGCACGGACTGGAGGGGGAATAGTAAATGTTACTTCTCCTGAGTACAACTCTGTCCCTACTGTTGCACACACTGGAGTGGGAATAGTAAATTTAACCCCTCCAGAGTCCAACGCTTTCCCTACTGTTGCACGGACTGGAGGGGGAATAGTAAATGTTACTTCTCCTGAGTACAACTCTGTCCCTACTGTTGCACACACTGGAGTGGGAATAGTATATTTAACCCCTCCAGAGTCCAACGCTTTCCCTACTGTTGCACAGAATGCAGTGGGAATAGTATATTTAACCCCTCCAGAGTCCAACGCTTTCCTACTGTTGCACAGAATGCAGTGGGAATAGTATATTTAACCCCTCCAGAGTCCAACGCTTTCCCTACTGTTGCACAGAATGCAGTGGGAATAGTAAATGTTACTTCTCCTGAGTACAACTCTGTCCCTACTGTTGCACACACTGGAGTGGGAATAGTATATTTAACCCCTCCAGAGTCCAACGCTTTCCCTACTGTTGCACGGACTGGAGGGGGAATAGTAAATGTTACTTCTCCTGAGTACAACTCTGTCCCTACTGTTGCACAGAATGCAGTGGGAATAGTATATTTAACCCCTCCAGAGTCCAACGCTTTCCCTACTGTTGCACGGACTGGAGGGGGAATAGTAAATGTTACTTCTCCAGAGTACAACTCTGTCCCTACTGTTGCACAGAATGCAGTGGGAATAGTATATTTAACCCCTCCAGAGTCCAACGCTTTCCCTACTGTTGCACGGACTGGAGGGGGAATAGTAAATGTTACTTCTCCTGAGTACAACTCTGTCCCTACTGTTGCACGGACTGGAGGGGGAATAGTAAATGTTACTTCTCCAGAGTACAACGCTTTCCCTACTGTTGCACGGACTGGAGTGGGAATAGTATATTTAACCCCTCCAGAGTCCAACGCTTTCCCTACTGTTGCACGGACTGGAGTGGGAATAGTAAATTTTACCCCTCCAGAGTCCAACGCTTTCCCTACTGTTGCACGGACTGGAGGGGGAATAGTAAATGTTACTTCTCCTGAGTACAACTCTGTCCCTACTGTTGCACGGACTGGAGGGGGAATAGTAAATGTTACTTCTCCAGAGTACAACTCTGTCCCTACTGTTGCACAGAATGCAGTGGGAATAGTATATTTAACCCCTCCAGAGTCCAACGCTTTCCCTACTGTTGCACGGACTGGAGGGGGAATAGTAAATGTTACTTCTCCTGAGTACAATTCTGTCCCTACTGTTGCACACACTGGAGTGGGAATAGTAAATTTAACCCCTCCAGAGTCCAACGCTTTCCCTACTGTTGCACGGACTGGAGGGGGAATAGTAAATGTTACTTCTCCTGAGTACAACTCTGTCCCTACTGTTGCACACACTGGAGTGGGAATAGTAAATTTAACCCCTCCAGAGTCCAACGCTTTCCCTACTGTTGCACGGACTGGAGGGGGAATAGTAAATGTTACTTCTCCTGAGTACAACTCTGTCCCTACTGTTGCACACACTGGAGTGGGAATAGTATATTTAACCCCTCCAGAGTCCAACGCTTTCCCTACTGTTGCACAGAATGCAGTGGGAATAGTATATTTAACCCCTCCAGAGTCCAACGCTTTCCCTACTGTTGCACAGAATGCAGTGGGAATAGTATATTTAACCCCTCCAGAGTCCAACGCTTTCCCTACTGTTGCACAGAATGCAGTGGGAATAGTAAATGTTACTTCTCCTGAGTACAACTCTGTCCCTACTGTTGCACACACTGGAGTGGGAATAGTATATTTAACCCCTCCAGAGTCCAACGCTTTCCCTACTGTTGCACGGACTGGAGGGGAATAGTAAATGTTACTTCTCCTGAGTACAACTCTGTCCCTACTGTTGCACAGAATGCAGTGGGAATAGTATATTTAACCCCTCCAGAGTCCAACGCTTTCCCTACTGTTGCACGGACTGGAGGGGGAATAGTAAATGTTACTTCTCCTGAGTACAACTCTGTCCCTACTGTTGCACACACTGGAGGGGGAATAGTATATTTAACCCCTCCAGAGTCCAACGCTTTCCCTACTGTTGCACAGAATGCAGTGGGAATAGTATATTTAACCCCTCCAGAGTCCAACGCTTTCCCTACTGTTGCACAGAATGCAGTGGGAATAGTATATTTAACCCCTCCAGAGTCCAACGCTTTCCCTACTGTTGCACAGAATGCAGTGGGAATAGTAAATGTTACTTCTCCTGAGTACAACTCTGTCCCTACTGTTGCACACACTGGAGTGGGAATAGTATATTTAACCCCTCCAGAGTCCAACGCTTTCCCTACTGTTGCACGGACTGGAGGGGGAATAGTAAATGTTACTTCTCCAGAGTCCAACGCTTTCCCTACTGTTGCACGGACTGGAAGGGGAATAGTAAATGTTACTTCTCCTGAGTACAACTCTGTCCCTACTGTTGCACACACTGGAGGGGGAATAGTAAATGTTACTTCTCCTGAGTACAACTCTGTCCCTACTGTTGCACACACTGGAGTGGGAATAGTAAATTTAACCCCTCCAGAGTCTAACGCTTTCCCTACTGTTGCACGGACTGGAGGGGGAATAGTAAATGTTACTTCTCCTGAGTACAACTCTGTCCCTACTGTTGCACACACTGGAGTGGGAATAGTAAATTTAACCCCTCCAGAGTCCAACGCTTTCCCTACTGTTGAACGGACTGGAGGGGGAATAGTAAATGTTACTTCTCCTGAGTACAACTCTGTCCCTACTGTTGCACACACTGGAGGGGGAATAGTAAATTTTACCCCTTCAGTGTTCAATGCTTTTCTTACTGTTGCACATACTGGAATGGGACTTTTATATTTATTATTCTTAGAGTTTTTTAGTATTGTTTAAATATTTATTATTATGTGTTTTGTATTTAATTTTATATTTCTTTATATATACATTTATGTCAATGTTAACATCTTTTTAGTAAAATTTTAATTTTATATTAATATCTATATACATTTATGTAATTGTTAACATGTTTTTAGTAAAATATATTTGTATCTATTGTTTACTTTTTACATATAATTATATCAGAAATATTGTAAATATTTTTGCAGTTTATTTGTTATATGTATTATTTATTCTTATGTGCATGTGAATATATGTTATGTTATGTTAATATATTTATTAAGCGCATGAAAACCCAAAGGTGTCTTGGCGCTGAGGACTGAAGTAGCAAGTTCATATAAGGCACAGGTAACTATTTACTGAACAACCATGTTTTCAAGGCCTTCCTGAAAGCAAACAGAGTTGGAAGTGTTCTAATGGAAAAAGGAAGTTCATTCCAAAGTTTAGGGGCCGCCACCCTAAATCTTCTGCCACCCCAACTAGCTTTAGAAAATCTCGGAGTTGCTAGCAATCTAGCTCCTTCTGAGCGCAGGTGCCTTTTAGGGACATACCAACATAATAGGCGTCTCAGACACTTAGGACCAGAGTTGTGGAGTGCTTTGTAGGTAGTGCACAGGACCTTAAAGATAATGCGGCTCTTAACAGGAAGCCATTGCAGCTTTTGCAAGTGTTTCCGAACTGAATGATGCTTAGGAATTCCGAGCAGAAGTCTGGCAGCCGCATTCTGAATCATTTGCAACTTATTGAGTTGTTTCTCAGTCACTCCAAGATAGAGATTAGTACAATTGTCTAATTTAGCAAGAATCAGTGAGGTAATCACTGTTTTCCTGCTGTCTATGGGAACAAAAGGTAGTATTTTCTTGACTATTTTAAGCAAGAAGAAACTCGATGAGGAAACAGCATTTACTTGTGCCTCAAAGTTCAATTTATTATCAATGATCACTCCAAGGTTCTTTGCTTTGGCAGCTGGAACTGGTGCCGTCCCTAATTCAATGGGCCACCAGCTGTGTGACCAATTTGGCAAAAAATTGCCAAAGATGACTACTTCAGTTTTATCTGAGTTCAATCTAAGGCAGTGAGAGCTCATCCAAGAGCTGACAGCTCGCATACAGTCCTTAAAATTTTGTATCGGTGGTAAAGAATTTTTTGACACAGACAAGACAATTTGTGTATCGTCTGCATAAGGCGTCAAAGCCAGTCCGAAGGATCTAATCAGAGTTGCCAACTCAGAAACATAAATATTAAAAAGAGTAGGGCTCAAGGATGAGCCCTGTGGGACTCCACAAGGGAGAACAAAGGGGGGGACTCGTAACTGCCCAGGGCCACCGACTGTATTCTGCTGAACATAAAGAAAGAAACCAGTGTAAATGCTTTATCGGAGATACCAATGGAATCCAGACGCTTTAGTAAGAGATTATGATCAACCGTGTCAAAAGCTGCGGACAGGTCGAGCAAAATCAGGGCAGCTGCTCCTCCTGCATCTACGATTGTTCTGATTTCGTCTGTGGCTGTAACCAGGGCCGATTCTGTACTATGTTCTGCCCTGAGCCAAACTGTGTTTCATCCAAAAAGTTGTTAGAATGCAGGTATTGAGTTACCTGTTCATTCATGATTTTTTCTACCAAATTTGCAGGGAGAGGGAGACGTGAAATCGGTCTGTAGTTATTAGGTTCCATAGGATCAAGATAAGTTTTTTTAAATAATGGCAAAATAGAAGCCTTTTTCCAGATAGTGGGAAATACACCCTGTGCAAACATGGCGTTAAAAATAGTAATAAGGCAAGGACCCAGCGTCTCGGGGGCTAGCTTAAACACAGTGGGGGGAAGAGGATCATGGGGAGAGCCTGATTTAGCCTGCTGAATAAGAATGGTAATCTTCTCATCGGTTATAGGTTTAAATTCAGAGAAAGTTATATCAGCAGAAGAGCCTTCCTTGACTATAATGTCTTTATCTGTGTGAGTATTGGTATCAAATATAGTATATATGTGCTCCACTTTCTTCAGAAAGCGTTGAGCTAAAGAGTTACAAAACTCTTGCGATGACTCCATAATACCTGTTACCAATGGTCCAGATAATTTAGAGACTACTTGAAAGAGTTCCCTAGTGGAATTTTTTGCCTCCTCAATTTGTTTAGAGAAATAAGAGCGCTTCTCTGTCATTATCATGTTTTTATAATCCGCCAATAAGAGCTTATAAATGCCGAGTTCGTGAACATTATACTTGCTTCTCCAGCGTCTTTCCTGACGCCTACACTCCTGTTTCTTGGCTCCGAGTGTATCCGAAAACCAAGGAGCCGTGGGTGAGTGTCTTTTTATTACTGCTGTTTTAACAGGGGCTATCTTATCAGCCCGGTGTGAGAGCCAATTGATAAATTGAAGTGAAGCAACTTCCACGTCCTCCTGAAGTTTAATTTGAGTATTGGACAGTTGATCATTAAGCATGTTGCTGTTGACCTGTTTCCAATTACGGTAGGTCCTAGTAGGTTGCTTAGAGCCGGTGATCTTGTCCGTGAGAAGATCACACAACTCAAAAATAGCAGCTGAGTGATCTGTCCATATTAGAGGCAGAATTTCCTTGATCATGATCAGTTTGTTGTTAGTGAATATGTCGTCAAGGGTATGACCGGCTTGATGTGTAGGGCCTGAAACTATTTGGTTAAACCCTGCCATATCCATAAGATCAATTAGTGCGACAGTGTTTGGGTCCAAGCCATCCTCGAGATGGAAATTAAAATCACCCAGAAGATGGATGGAATTCTCTGAAGCATAGGTTTCAAGCAGGGACTTCAATGTGTTTAAAAATCCAGTTTTGCTTCCTGGTGGATGATAGAGTAAAACCCCTTTCAAAAGCAAAGCAATTGGCAATTTTTAGATTGAAGAAAAAGACTTCACAATCCGGGCTGGGTATAGGTTCAAAGGATGCTCTAATGGAGTCACGATAGATCAGCGCAATTCCACCTCCTTTTTTCCTAATTCTATCATGTCTAAATACCATGAAACCCTGGGGGACAGCCTGGCAGAAATCTGGTCCTGCCGCCTTATCACCCCAGGTTTCAGTGATAAAAAGGATGTCTAATTACTGAGCCTCAATCAGCTCAGCGATGTCTAACCTATGTTTAGGTAAAGACCGGGAGTTGATGAGAGCACACCGTATTATGCTAGTGACTTTAGGCATTAATAGCAGATTGGAAAGGAGAGAAATATGGGGTGTCATTTCTAGTTGGAGGCAGAAGCCACAATTAGGGCATTTTCCTGCGATCTTTGTAGCTAACAAACTGAGATCTAAGCAGATACAATTTTTAGACCTGCTTACAACATGGGTATTCAATTTACCGGAATATAACTTGCGGTCCCGCAAGTGAGTACTATTAAGGGCAGCATCCCTGGTGCTCAGCGTGGTCCTAGCGTGGACGGGCGCAGACGGGCTTGCCTTAGGCGCGCCTTCGGCGCACCGGCGGCGCGCCCGCTGAGTGCATCCGCTGCGCGTACGAATCGCCATACTTAAATATGCTCCCCCCGGAAATGCTAAAATGCGGGAATGCTGCAATGCTAAAAGATCTAGACCGTCACCACCACCACCCCTACGACGGCGGCCGTGACCGGAAGTTCCACGGGAATGAAGCAAACACTCTCTCCGCTCAATCGGGATCACCCGTGGCGGACCGGAGAGTGAGAGCTCCGTGCAGGTAAGAGAGGCAATAAAAGTGTCAGCGTTTAAATAAAATAACACATTAAAATGCTAAAAGCAGTTTAAAAATTGTAGCACAGTTAAATAAAAAAAAGAACAGCGCCTTATCAAAGCTTACGTCCGCTGCGGGTCCGAATCGCCATACTTAAATATGCTCCCCCCGGAAATGCTAAAATGCGGAAATGCTGCAATGCTAAAAGAGCTAGACCGTCACCACCACCACCCCTACGATGGCGGCCGTGACCGGAAGTTCCACGGGAATGAAGCAAACACTCTCTCCGCTCAATCGGGATCACCCGTGGCGGACCGGAGAGTGAGAGCTCCGTGCAGGTAAGAGAGGCAATAAAAGTGTCAGCGTTTAAATAAAATAACACATTAAAATGCTAAAAGCAGTTTAAAAATGGTAGCACAGTTAAATAAATAAAAGAACAGCGCCTTATCAAAGCTTACATATACTCATATAGTTGTTTCTTTGGAATAGTTAAAAAAATGAAAATATATATTATACTTAATATTTTATAAAAATAGTTTTATATTATATATGTGTATATAAATATACACACATTCATATATATGTGTGTGTTTGTTTAAATAATATGTATTCATATATTTCTTTAACTATTACTTAGACATATTTAATTTATATTACATTAAACTTACATGTTAAAATATTTAACATTTACTGTTTTTACATATATATGTATAAATAAATACAGATATATGTATATATATGTATATATATATATATATATAAACAACTTTTCGTATTTTTTTATATTAGTATAAAACTATATATTTTTCCGATATTTTTGTACTTAGCATTATATGTAAAGAAACCGATATTTTTGTGATTCTTATTTTTTACAAAATATTTCTGTTTCACAATATTTTTTGTTTTGATGTTGTTTCAGAAAACCAGACGGAAGTCCTGCAGATCATACCACTAGACATTCAAGTCTGTGTTTCAGGGAGTGGATTAACTTACACAAGTCACTCCACGTCTAACAGTGCCATCCTAGCATATGATTGAATCACACACATATCAAGGTTCTTGCATAGGAGGCTCTCGCAGCTGCTTCTCCCATTGTACTCAGGATCACTGTTCCCTTGCTTTTTATGTACTGAAAGATGAGTGAAGTTTCAACAGGAACTGCATGACTGTCTCTATTTAAAATTCACAAAAATCTCTTCCCTGGCAGTGGCAGTCGGCAGGCATTGGTCTGGGCGGCAGATTGATATTCCTCTTTATCAGCATGAAGCTCAGCTTTGAAGCGGCAAGCATGGTAGGGAGGCATAGCTGGCAAGTTTCAGGAATCTCTAATTTCATGTGGTAATCTTGCATCCATTTTGGTACCTGTCTTTCGTGTTGTCAATATTGACCTACGGTTGAGTGACAGACCTAGGTGGGGTTCACCTTAATGCTACCACTGGATCCTCTAATTCTTCTAACTCTTTCATCCACCCCCATTTTTGTGTGTAAAAGGCACAACCCGCAAAGCTAGTTACAGTAGCACTCTCTAATATACTTCACGATTCCTCAGTTTCCGGGGTAGATGATCCTATCCCTGCACCTTCTCAAGGCTCACAATTCCAGTTAATCTCTTGGAATGTAGCAGGGTTGGGCTCTAGGTAGCCCAACCCCGTGTAGTGTGCTTTCATAAATTGTTATGACATCTGCCTCTTCCAAGAGACCTGGGCCTTGACGCCACTAACTCAGCCTGGATTTGTAAATTTTTCTATGGCAGCAATTTCATCTGGGTCGGGAAGGCCTTCTGCAGGACTACTGATATGGGTGAAAACTTCCATTTTAGGACTTTTGAGGGAGTTGGTAGTGGATTCTGATGAGTTAATGTGTGTATCCCTTACCCAGGAGGCTGGTTTGACATATTACTTTTATAACATCTATTCAAGGTCCGTAGGTCCTAAGTGGTGATTTTAATTGCCAATTTGAGCTCCTTAGTTCTTAACGAGGATGCTGTTTGGAATATTCCTAAGGTCAGGCTTTCACCCATTAAGGGCCTCATTATGATGTCAGTCGGAAAGCATTCTGATGACTCCTTGTCGGAATCGTTTCTGACTGACTTTGGCTCGGGGAGCCCGACCGACCGATTACTATGGTTCCGAACACCGTTCAGTCGGACTCATATTGACTTCAATGGGAGCCTTTGTTCTGACCGAGAACACAGGATCCCATTGAAAAAAGTGGTGGTTGCAGAAAACCTTGCACCCTGTGGAGGACACCCCATGGTGCCTGTCACACTGTGCATGGTTGGAAAGGGGGGACCCATGGGTACCCCCGGGGTCCCCAACCGGAGGCCTCTGGGTGAAGGGGAGCCTGCTACGGGCCCCCAAAGTCAATTTCCGACAGCTGATTCGTGTCGGACAGACCGATTCGGAAAGGCTGTCGGAATCCGACATCATAATCGGTCGGTCGGAAACGCAGCACGTTGAGCGTATGTTTCAGCTCCGACGACTCTGACTCTCTGAATGTCGGTGCCGATTCAGAATGACCGACCAGCTACATTCTATAGTAATCAGCCGGTCGGAAATGTTTCTAAATTGGTGCCCGATTCCGATGCGGTTTGGAAATCTTCCTGACCGAATGGGTTTGGGAATGGTTTCCGACCAACTCGGATCGGGAGAGTCCGACCGACAAAGTACAATGCATCCGGATGCTTCCAGATACGATTCGGTCGGACTCCCATTGACTTCAATGGGAGCCTATGTTCTGACTGAATGCATAGGCTCCCATTGAAGAAAGGGGTGGCTGGGGAAAATCGGGCACCCTGTGGTGGGCACCCCCTGGTGCCGGCCATACTGTGCATGGCTGGTAAGGGGGGACCAATGGGTACCCCCACAGGCCCGATTGGGAAAGTTCCGGATGCAGGGGGGCCCGCTATGGGCCCCCAAAGTCTGATTCCGACTGCCGATTCGAGTCGGACGGCACGATTCGGAAAGGCTGTCTGAATCCAGCATCGTACTAATCAGCCCAGACCTAGAAATATATAATTCTCACGCACTGGGGACGGCATGTTATGGAGCTGATTTATGGGTCATCTTAAAGTGGACCTCCGATTTATATAGGCAGTTTATAGGATTACCATTTCATACACATCTGCTGCCACTTAGGCAGGACCTGGGGTTGAGACCAATCACTGATAAAATAGGATTACTTCCACTGCTCTATTGCAGGAGAATCTAGTTTACACCAGAGCTCATCTCCTATCATAAAGGCCTAGAATACATTTTGACTCTTCCTGGTTCCTAAGATATTCAATGGATAAGGTACATTAAAACCTCATTATTGGAAATGGGTCATGAGAGCTTGTGGAGTTCCCATGGTGCAGTAAAGGCTACACCTAAGGAACTGCTTAAATCACTGTATTGGCAAGCTGGTTTTTATTAACTATGCAAATAAACTTACTACTAGTTACTGTATTGGCAAGCCAAAGATTTTGTGCAGCTCTCTAGGAAGAGCCAAAATTCTTTGATGGAAACTATCGTCTCTGTTAAAAACTTCTTTAGGAAGGAGAACTTTCTGTACGACATCCATCTGCCTCTAGCAAGGCATCTATATCTGCAGCTTCGGCATGGATCTTTGCCTATCGGCTTGTGCATAGCTAGTTGGGCTCAAAACAAGGAAACTAACGCCGCCCACTGCTCAATGTGTGGTGTTTCCAAAGAAACCATTGAACTTGTTTTGTTTTTTGTCCCTTTTATAGCACCTGCAGGAAAAGATGGATTATTCCACTGTGTTAAAAACTGTGAGTAAGAAAATACGCAGAGGCTACTAGGATATTCAAATATGATAATCATATAATTTGTTTTGGTGTTAGTAGGTTCCTGTTGGGAATGTGGAGACTAAGACAAAAGATGCGTTCCGATTTGGTGGAACGGGGCATGCAAATCATCAAGTGTATTGTCTCATGTTTTTAATTCTGTATATATGTACTAGTGATGCGTGACTTAGGGGGAATTTTGCCATCATTATATTCAGTTGCATATCCTTGTTAAATTGTATATGCTAGAGACGGTTAGGAGGAAGATCCTTCTCCTACCTGGCAGCCAAGACCTGGAACTCCCTCCCCACTCACCTTCGGCGAACCCAGGACCATCTCTCCTTCAGGAAGCAGCTCAAGACCTGGCTGTTCGAGCAGTAACTTACCCCCTCCCCCAGCGCCTTGAGACCCTCCCGGGGGAGTAGCGCGCTCTATAAATGCCGTTAGTAATAGTGGTGATGTGTATTTATAATTGTTTTACTATTTATTTAAGTAAAGTGTCTTAATATGAGAGAGAGAACGCATTTTATCCTAGGATTCAGTGGAAGTAATATTTAGATTAATGGACTGCCTCCTTTATTATATGTCTTGCTGAAGATGTTGTATTGTATAATTTTTATTAATTGTTTTGTTCTGCTTATATGGCTCTGTGCCGAAATAAAGCTGTTTTGATTTGATTTGCTACCACCTTTAAGACACGCAGGAATTTTTACAATCTTGCTTATACTCCAATTATTCCCATCTGAAAATTCTACCACTTGATGCCCAATGCTTGTAATTTTCAACAGCTCTGAAAACCTACACTCACCAGATTTAGCCAATCTACGTGGCATATTACCAAGGAATTGCGATAATTATCGCAAAGACCGCTTAGCGCTGTTTTTTTTATCGCCGGCTATCGCTGGATTTCATCGTGGAGATAGCGCGTTATTATCAACGCTTATCTCCAAGGCGATAAAAAAATCCAGCAATAGCGGCGAAACCCAGCAATAGCGCGAGAAATCCAGCGAGAAATTCTCTGCGCTAATGAAAAGCTTGCTAATAGGCAGGTGAGGACTTAACCTTACAATCCACCTCCCATTGACAAGAATGGTTAAGTCAAGTTTTTAGCAGGTGTTAAATTCCAGCGATAATCGCGGTTAGCGCAACTTTTTTTATCGCTTCGCGGGCATTGCTAATAGGGGGAAGTTGTGTTTGCGACTGTTTGCAGTCGCTTTTAGTTGGGAACGCCTACATTGCATGTCATTAGCGATAATTATTGCTGACATGCAAAGCGGCACCAAAACGGTCGCTTTCGCCATAAAGCTGTCGCTAACAGCTGTTAGCGACAGCTTGCTAATAGGGCGATAGAAATATCGCAGCTTTAGCGGCAAAAAGTGCCGCTAAAGCGGCGATAACGCCCTTGCTAATATGCCCCTACCTTTCTTGATACATACCCACGCCCCTACTTTCAATTCAGTTTCTTTAATGCTGGATTTGTTTTTTCCACGCACATCTTGCTCTGCTGAAAACCTCCTATCAGAATTTCCGTCATAAGCTGGAATTCCTGCTTCCTCTTTAAGATCCAACATCCACGGTTGTCTCAGATTACATGTAGGTGGTCTCCCCCCTCATTTTCTCAAAAGGTGATCTTTCTCCAGGTAGCCTGGGTGTGCGCCAGGAGTTTGTCCCATGCTATAAAATCAGCGCGACCAACACTACGCGTCGCGCCAGAGGACCCTGCTTCTTTCTGCTGCTCAAGTAGACATTCTACTCGAGCGGCAGCTTCCTCAACATGAAAGGCAGATTTCTGAACGCGCGCAGTCGTGGCCTGCCGTAACGACCCGCGATGAGAAATCTCACCAGGAGGTGGTCTAACATGTTATTTTTCTGGCAAGCATTCGCCAACTTACCGTTGGCAAGTCGCTCGGGAAAAAAAACTGCTTTCTGCGTCACTTGGCAGACTTTTTTGGAACTCCGCATGGAGTGCGGAGTGGGCAAAACCCTGCAAACCAGCAATTTGTTCTGTTAATGATGGCTAATTACAAAGCTTCCTTAAGAACCTTAATCCATCTTTCAACAATTCCATTACTCTGTGGAAAACATACAGATCTTCTAATATGCTCTATGCCATGATTTGATAAGAAGAAATTCTCTGGATGTCAATTGAACACCGTTATCTGTCACCAAGCTTTTGGGAAAACCCTCTCTTTCAAACACATCCTTCATGTAATCAATTACACACTTTGATGTCACTTGCCTGACAAACTTCACTTCAGGCCACTGAGACACTTGATCAATAAACACAATACCATACATCTGATCATTTGATAAACATTTGGGTCCAGCTATGTCTAATGATATCCTCTCCCAAATTCTACCGGGTCTAGACATGGGATTCTTCACATAAACACTTTTCTTTTGAGCTTTATCACTTCTGGCATGCTCCATACAAGATCATACCTTATCTTCTATATTCCTATCAATTCCAGGCCACCAATAATCACTTCTTATCTTCCATTTCACACTCCACATACCTGGGTAACCTTCATGTGCCATATTTAAAACCGTCTGCCTCAAATTCTCTGGGATCACCATGTGCTGTCCACGGAATAAAACACCATTCACTTCCGACAACTCTTCAGCTACATGAAAATATGATAACACACATTCATCCATTCCTTTCTTTTCAGGCCACTTGGTTTTGATGTACCAGAGTATTTTTTGTATGGACCCATCTTGCAAGCAAGCTTTTTGCCACTGAAGCTGATATGCATCCTTGTGAAACTTCACAAATGGAAACTACTCTTTACAAGTCATCATCGATAATACTTGTCTCAGTCATTTCCACAACAGGTAACCGAGAAAATCAATCAGCTAATACATTTCTAGATCCTGGAAGATACTTACATGAGAATGGAATTCCTGAAGTTTAAATTGCCATCTAGCATCTCTAGTTGTAGCCTTCTTACTACGATTGGTGGTAAATAAGTTCACTAACGGTCGGTGATCAGTCATGTCAATAAATAATGTTCCATATACATATTTTTTTTAAATATACTATACCCCACCAACGTGCTAGTATTTCTATTCCTAGCGTAGAGTATTTCAATTCAACATTTCTTAATGGTCTCAATGCATAAGCAACAATTGCCAATTTACCATCATGATCTTATAATAAAACCACTCCAATACCCATATTACTAGTATCTGTCATAATTATAGATGTTATACTTAATGTCAAATGATGCTAAAGCAGGAGCATTGGCAATTGCTTTCTTCAGATTGTAGAATTCTGTGCTGTATTTCACCCATATTGGGTAGGTAATGGAAATCTATCCACACATACTTGTTTAGATCCCTCAAATCTATGCAAAGTCTATTTTTCCCATTAGGCTTGTGCTGCACTACAACCGGAGATAGCCAATCGGAAGATTTAATTTCCTCAATTATACCCAAATAACATAGGGCCTGATTACGATGGCGGTCGTAAGCACCTCCGCTGGGCTGTCGGAGGTGGAAAAACACATTTTCATTACGCCGGAAGCAGTCATCCCGACCACCATATTACAATGGGTAAAGATAGGCTATTTTCAATCTGCTACGGGAACTAAGGGATCCGACAGAAAAATTACATAGCGTCGGTGTTGGAGAGAGCCAATGGAGGCACACAGCCAGGCAGAAAAGTGCTCCGACTGACCACCGCATTATGATGTGCATAGCAGGCCATCCAAACACAGCGGTAAAACCTGCCCGTCAGAGATGGCGTAAACAGAAACACAGAGAGAAGAAACTCCACAGACATGCACCCCTCCACGTACCTGCACATCAAGGATCCTGCCCTACAAGTACTGCTGCTGCTCTACCTGATCCACTACTACCAGATACGACGCTGTTGTGGACCCCACCCGAGGTAAGTCTAACACCCATCACCACACGTATCTGCCTGACACCAACATCACCCAATCCTTGCTCTGGAACAACTTGCCTGTCAACCTCGGATACCTTGCTGGATACGGGAAACCATGGGCAGGCCACACAACCATGCCGTGCACGAAGGGCCTTTGTTACCTCAGCAGCGGGTGGGCCAATTTGCAGACACAATGCAGACATCTAGGCTGGCTGTGGCAGTGATGTCATAGCAGTGGCAAAGTGGGGGGCAAAGATGCCCATTTGGATACAGATGGTCCCCAGACGAGGACAGTGTTGCCCAGGGCTTTTAGTGGGATGAAAAACCATTGGGGGTCTCTCAAAGGGGGTGGCAGTTGCAGTGAAGGGTGTGGCTTAAAACACCTATGCTAAAAATCTGTGCTAAGCATAGTGTGCCGCCTGACTGCCATTTTGCTGCTTCTGTGATTGAATCCAAAATATAATACAAAAAGCAAGATTACCTACAACAAGCTAAGGCTATTGGCTTTGTCAATGGCTGTTAGTTGCATAAGATACATAAGCAACAACAATGGCTTTGTCTATGTGACATAAAATATAGCAAATTCTTCCGTTCTGAAATGATGAGACTGTAAAAGAACCATAACGAGTTTCTTTGAAGTAACCTCAAAGGCAGTGAAGGGTGGTACTGCTGCAGAGTTAAGAATAGTTTACAATCCCCGGGTGAGGGCAAAAATAGAAAGCGCGATAAAGACCCGTTGTAGCTTTGTAGAACTGCCGGTGCTGAGCACCGGCAAGACCCGCCACACTTAAAGCCCTGGGGTTGCCATATCGTCACAGCATTCCCTGGCCCACAGCCAAACAAAAAGTATCCGAAAGTATCCCAAACTAGCCCAATATAGCTACTGTAAGGAAGGAGGGGCAGGGGCAGCGTGAAGCAGGCAGTAAATGAAGAGATCTGCCAGGACCATCTCATAGAAGTGGCCTGAGCAGAATGTATGCCCCTGCTACTTTTGAAAAGAGGAAAGTTCAGATGCGTCTGTTGAAATGCATGTGTACTAATTTCAGCTTACAAGTGGTTTGCTCACACTTCTCAAAGGGCAGCACTAAGCTCACAGTCAGCGCAGGCACATCATCAGTGCGATCATATATTGCCTACTTTCCCTGAATAGGCGTTGGAGCGCTTATTGGCCAGTCGCGAGCCATACTGTAACACAAAAAGGATTAGTGGTGGAATAGTCCAGTGAAATCTCAGTGTATTTGAGCGGGGGACATGTGAGTATGTGAAGTGGATTGAAAAGGATAGTTGAGGGAGAATAGAGGGAAAGGTCTAGGAAGTGTACATTGTGAGATCATAGTAGGAATATGAGTTTTAGGATGAGTAAAAGGAGAGATGGAGGAGGGAAGAGTCTCCAGAAAGGGATTAGGGAGATCATTCTAGTGAAATGAGGCTTGGACTGATCCAAGGAGGAACAGAGGAGGGAAGAGTAAACAACATGTGAATTTGGAGATCACAGCAGTAGATTGAGTTTTGAGATGAGTCAGAGAGTGGAGGTAGATGACATATTTAGAGAGGTACCACGCCATACAATCACAGACCATATCATACCACAAGCAGCCAGTGACAGGCCCATACCATACAATGTCAGACCATACAACATAATGACAGGGCATGCCATTCAGCACACCAAAGTATTGCTGCCCTGATCTGTAAATGTCATGGCACCAACAGTGGACATCTTGACTCTTATCTGTTTAGCAGCACAACGTTTTTCCATGTGTGTGTCCTGTCCCACAAAAACACTGACTATCCAGCTAATCCACTTAACTCCTCTAACCCAGTACTTCCCTTGTAAAAATGTAGCATAAAGCACAAAAGCAGAATGGAATGCTGATGTGTAATGAAGAGGCCACTAATAAAGCGGTGACACATGACCTTAGCACCATTGCAAACCTCCTCATTGTCCACCCTGCCTTACCCTCTTGTGAATACCTTGCAGAGCTGAATAATGAATAAGTGATTTCTCAGATTCCAGACCTTTCACTGGTCAGTCTGCATGTCAGCTCCATAATCCACTCTCTGCAAGCCTCTGATTCAGTTTCCCCTGCCTCGTCCCCAATGTGTAATTCTTCAACACCGTATAAGAACAAGTAAACTGTTCAAAAGTGGAGCAAGCACTGCAAGAAATGTCTGTAGAAATGAGTGGCAGCATATGTTGCAGTAAGTAAAGAGGTTTCACATTTGAGACTACACCTAGGATGTCTACTGGCCTCTGCGTGGCACAGAGGTAGAATTAGAAAGAAAGATATCATCAGTGCAGTATCACAAGGGTCCTGCAGTGCAAGGAAGCCATTGAACCCCAATGATTGCACATTTCAATAAGCATCCAGGGATCTGCACTCTATTTGTCTTCACTGTTCCTACATTGGTATGCCACTGACACACTTCTCCTGCCTCGCTCTGCCCTGCCAAGAATAATGCAAAATTCAATTTTACATCAGCCCTCACTTACCCAGCCATCACCTTCCCTGCTCTACACCCTGCTCAGTCTCTGACACAGGTGCCACTCTATTCCCATAATGTCCCTGCTCCAGAGTGCCTCAGACTGGAGGGTACGCCAAATCTGGTGAGCTCAGGTCAAGCATGTTAGATGCAATCTTGTACTCGAGGCAATTGCCAAAGATCATTCTAACAGACCACATCAAAAACCGTTCACAAACTATGGGGAGGTGTAGTAAGAGAGAGGGGACATGCCAATATGCTCACATTTGTCCCAGGAACACATACAAGCTTTTCATTTGTCTAACCACACTGACCGCAGAAACCACACAAACCCAAATTTTCAAAGAACAACCGATGAATTGGACCCCTCATGTGCATGATCTAGACCAATATGGCAACACTGCCTCAGACACTCCACTGGTCACAAAGGGGCCATCATGTAATTCCCCCTCCCAAGCATTAGCTGCCATAATCCTGACAGCAGATTGGTCACAGATAGGGGGCCAGAGCGCAACTGGGTACACTCACATAACAAATTAGCAAGAATCCACATTGTCTGATTTGACATGCACAAAAGGAATGCAAATACACAAGCAACACTCATCTCTATGCATCTCTATCTGAGTAGTTTGACTTGGAAGGTCAATCACAAACTAAAATAGAATCCTAAGGTGCAGCCGACAATCCTGTTAAGCGGAGTCGCGCGGCGGCGCAGGACCGCTGTGACTGGGTGAGCGACGCGGTGGAGCCCGCGTAGCCAGAGCTACAAGCCGTAGGTGAGGCTGGAGTTCTGGCGAGTCGTGACCCTGTCACTGCGACGTGCAGCCTTACATAGGAGTCACGGCGGGGAGCTGCGACCTGTCACGGTTGGGAGAGGCTGACAAGCTGCCATTTGCTGAGTCCGTTGCAGCCGCGAGAGGGGCGCCGAGTGCGGGCCTGACGGCGCTGAGTGGCCCAGACAGCCACCCTCAGACCTGCAAGGCGTAAGTGCAGCGCGCAAACGGGCTTGTCACTGCTGGCATTGTGAGGCGGGTAACAAGCGCTATTCGGAGCAGCATTTATCGGCTAGTATAGCATACCTGGCACTCGGAGGAACATTGTGGAGGACGGCTGCAGCCTTCAGTGATCCTGTGCAGCCGCCATTTTGACTGCAAGCATCCGGGGCCTGGAAGAACTCAGTGCGCGCCGGCCACTGGGCCTGCAGGGGGTTTTGCGTGTCTCCTCTGAGACTGCAGAGAGCCCGGGCGGCTTGAATGACATCCCCCTGCTGCTAGGCCGGAAACAAGGTGCAGAGACGGCTGGGCTATCTGGCGAGTGGAGCCCCTTTTACCTGATACTCCATTTGCTGCTATTTGAACTACGGCCACCTTGCACAGGTCCACCTTGCACGAGTCACTTTCTCCGGACTACACATCCCGGCATCCATAGCGCCAGGAGGCGCCAGCGTGCATTCTTCACGCCGCACGGCGGCGTTAAAAGTGGTGGCGGACCCCCGTCCTGAGCCCGTCAGAGACAGAAAGAGGCAGGGCTGGGCCCCCCCCTCTAAGTAATTGAGTTAGGGCGCATTGTTGTTGTCTTTTTATTGTTTAACCATTATTATATTACTGTTTGAAGCGAAAGTTACTGCTGTAATATGAGTACCCGCACAAATCGTAGTGTTGTAGGGACCCTAGACGCATTTCTTACGAGGGCAGAATCTGCCCTCATACATGAAATCCAATTGACCGAACGCAGGCTGTCATTGGAACCAGTAAATGTAACGAGCAGACTCTCATTGACGCCTGTATTAGGTAGATCTGCTTCGGAAAACAAACAATAAAGAGCAGTCCTTGAGATCGAGTGATTCCCTAATTCATGATGTAGATGACCAAGGATTAGTTACGGTGCCATTGCTGACCCCTGACCCTGAAGTTGTCCCCGTTGCAATTAAAGTTACCACGAGAGGACAAAGGGCGAATCAAAGATTAGTAACTACTGTAGTACCGCAACCAGATAATAAGAAATGTAAAAATCCTCCTAAGCTGGTATCGCTCTCCAAAGGGAGAAGGGGGAAAGCTGTTAACTACTTGGATGGTCCCAATAGGGGATCATCAACATCTTTAATTCAGAATGAGGTGATTAATCAAATTGACAGCATGTTTGATGGTAACTTCTGGGGGAAACTTGAGTTGATAATGACATCTCTCTTGGAACCAATTATGTTGAAGGTCACCAATATAGAAGCCAGATTGGCCAGGGTGGAGGAGCTGACGAAGAGTAAATATCCAATTGTTCATACAAATAGTGCTATATCTAGTGATTGTCCTCCACTTAGCGCCCCTGAACCACCGTAAGTCCCTTTCATAATTGAACACACACACGGCAGCACTGGTAATACTAACGCTAATTCAAATAAAGACCCAGATCATCGGAGAAAATGTCCCCCTCGAGATGGCCTTAGTGTCTTGGCTTCTAAATCATCTGTCAGAACCATGAATGCGAAAGAGACATCAAGGACGACAGATGAAATTAGGACGGTAGAGAAGGGTAACATTTGTAGGGAAAAAAGGGATATCCATTATGACTCATCACAGAATTTAAACCTTCCGCCGGAGACTACACCATATACGGTGGTCCTGGCAAATGTTCCCCCATGTCCCCATAATGACTCTGAACATTGGTCTGTTCTGAAAAATAAGTCTCTGCATTTTCTGACTAAAAGGGTTGGTCTGAATAGACCTCTTTTTACTGATTTTAAAATGGTCCGTAGGATCAGATGGGTGGGTTCCACCCCCAAATCACTCTATGGAGATTGTACTGTGCTAATTTTTAGGTCACCTCAATTAGTTCATACAATTTTGGAAAGGGGCAATAATCAATTTATTGACCCCAATGATATTAACATATTACCTCTGGGATATTTTTATCGACCATGTAACCTCTTGTATCAACAAGATTCTGTGCCGGACGGTAATTACTATAGAGGTCCAAGGCAGTTTGGTTACTCCGTTCCAACATATAATCGCTTTGAAGCCTTGAATTCTCTGGAGGATCCAGACTGACTGGAGCACGGGAAATTATGTACCACATTCAGACCTGGAAAGGGGAGTGATCCTCGATCTTCAATGAGGGCCCCCAAATGCTTCACGGTCATACATGTTGTTGGAAATGTAGATAAGTCTAAAGGTTCTGTTGATTCACTGGCGGCGAATCAGGTTGAGTGTGAGGTTTCTCTAAATATTCCCCTCTCAAGCACAGTCTTAGCTAAGGACCTTGCTCTGAGCAAAGAAGTGACGGAACAACGATTTATGCCATGTGAACAAGAATTCCTGACTGACTCTGTATGTAACTATAGTGCCTCTTTATCATCTACACATTTATTTAAAGAAATAGATGGCACGCTTACTTACCCCAACATTTTTATTCGTGGCAGAAAATTTTCGTGTTGTAATATTGTGTCTTGGAATATCGCCGGGATTAGCTCTAAGCTGAGTAACCGACAATGGTGGGATTTTGTTGCTCGGACTGAGATCTTATTATTCCAGGAAACATGGGCTAAGGAAGCGATACACTTGAATGGGTATAGGACCTATCATACACCAGCAGTTAGTGCTCAGAGTGGCAGGGCAAAGGGTGGTCTATGTACTTACATTTCGAGCTCCCTGAATGTAAAGAATATAAGAATGCTTATCACCATCTAATTAAAGTGGATATTGATTCCACACATTCAATAGCCTTGGCCAATTTTTATAATAATATTCCGTCAGGAGAGGCTAGTACTGTCATAACTAATGTCTCACAATCATTGAAATTACCAAGAAGTGGCATAACGAACGATATTATGCTAATATTTGCAGGGGATTTTAATTGCACTTTATGTAAGAATGCAGGGGTTAATTTGTGTGGAGTTTCAGGAGAAGATGATGTCTGCACGTCACATTTTTGTCATAATGCCCTGGGGGAACAATTTAATGACCTAATTTTTAGTCATGATCTGGGTTTTGCAAATGAGTTATGTCCCCGCTCGGTTCCTTTCTCTTGTACTTTTAACGGGAGAGGATACCGCTCTACAATTGATTATGTTCTCATATCATGTACTCACGCACATAGTCTTCTCTCCTTTCACGTTTCTGATAACCCACTTAGTGATCATTTTCCTCTCTGCTTGACTATTTCATTACCCGTAAGCAAAACATCAAGACCCCAAAATCATAACGGTCAGCTGCTAGAAAATCTAGAAATTGGCAGCACTAATGGTTATTCCATTCGTTGGGCCCTGGTAGATCAGGTAAAATTGGCCAGTACCTTGGCTAAGAAACGTAAATTTGATATAGATTTGTGCCTGAGTGAAGTAGCCGCCCCTGAACAGATCTTAGCCTCGTTCATGGCTATTTCTACCGAAATAAGTAATCTACTTGTCAGGCAGAAAAAGAATAGTGGATTGCAACGGGGCTGGTTTGATGCTAAATGTACTCGAGCGCATTCCCAGTTAAAGAAGGAGTTACAGAAAATCCCCAGAATTATGACTAATATTAGGAGGGCCAGAGGAGCCTATAAGCAAGCACTGCGGGATAGAAAGATAACGTTGAAGAAGGAGGCATGGGATGCCTTGTATCTGGCCTCAATAACAAATGATAGTGCGGCATTTTGGAAGGCCATCAGGGCCCCTTTTTTGGTTAGGGAGGGTGGCCCGTCAATAGAGATAGCGATTCCGGAGGAACAGTGGATAAACCACTTCTCCAAAGTATATAAAGGTGAAGGGGATCTTTCCACAACTGATAAGCACACCCGGGAGTCATCGGGGGAAAATCGTCCCCTGCTTCAACAGGAATTACGGTTTACCCTAGGGGAGGTGGAGCGAGCCCTTCATGCAAGTAAAGGTGGAAAGGCCCCAGGCCCAGATGGGGTCCCCATAGATATATTTAAATCAAATGTTTCTATGTGGGGGCCCCTCTTGGTGCAGGTGCTTAACGCTAGTTGTAGCACAAACTTCCTACCGACTTGGGTAGTTTCTACCATTGTCCCAATTTTTAAAAAAGGGAATAGACAGGACCCGGGGTGCTAGCGACCTATTTCTCTGCTGGATCCCATAACAAAAGTAGCGGGCAGGGTTCTACTTGAGCGTCTCCAGGAATGGGCCGAGGAGAACTCTATCATCTCAGATTTACAATATGGTTTCCGGCCTGGCTTGGGGACTACGGAGCAGGGCCTGAATCTCTCCCTTTTGGTGGGAAAATACACCAGGGCGAGGAAAGGGAATTTGTTTTTAGCTTTTGTGGACCTCACAGCCGCTTTTGACTGTGTGGTCCACGCTAAACTCTGGTCAATTTTAGAAACTATGGGAGTTGAATTAAATATTATTTACTTTCTTAAGCGTTTTTATTCCGATGCTAAAGCCTCCGTGCGATACGGTATATGGGGCGAGTGCTCAGAAGCTTTCCCGATTAGGAGCGGAGTCAGACAGGGGTGTGTTCTGGCTCCGTTCCTTTTTAATTTGTATATTAATGGGTTGGGGGAGGCTCTTGTGAAGGGTAACCAGGATTTTCCTATAGTGGCGGGTCGACCAATTCCAGCACTTTTATATGCGGATGACGCGGTCCTGATGTCCCGCACCCAAGTTGGCCTTCAGCGTGTTTTAAATAGTTTTAACTGCTTTATGAATCAGCTAGGTCTAAGAGTTAATATCTCTAAAACTTTTATTATGCGATGTAGCAAAGGCATTAAGAAACATAAGGATATGTTTTTGGCAGGGCAAAAAATTGGGGATACGATTAAATTCCCCTATTTAGGCATCCTTTTTGCCAACAACGACAAGTGGGTACATGCTGTTTCTGCCAAAAAACTGGCTCTCGCGCGCACCACATCTGCCTTAATTACCTTCGCAAGAAATTTGGGCAAAAGACCACCTGTGGAACTCCTAAAAATTTATAAAGCAAAGTGTGTCCCAGTGGCTACCTATGGGAGCGGGGTTTGGGGATTTGCTGATCTACTGCCAATTCAAAGAGTAGAAAACTCATTTTTAAAATATATTTTATCATTACCACCTGGATCTTCCACTTGTGTTTGTCACGCCGAACTGGGTCTAGTATTTATTTCTGACCTAATTAAGATCGAACCTGTACTTTTATGGCATAGACTGTGGCTTAAAGAAGAGGCCAAACTGAATAGAGAAATTCTTTTAGATATCATGAAATTGGAAGGAGCCCTGATGATACCATGGTTAAAATATGTTTTGAATTTTCTAAAAGATCTTGGCCACCCTGAATTTTTCACTAATCCCAGCTCTCTTAGTACCATAACAAGGAAGGAATTAAGAAACAAGGCTTTGTCCCTGTTAGAGTCTAATAGAATGACTTTGGAGATACTGAAACCAACAGTTTTGCACAATCAGATGGTTTTATGTACTTTTAACATCCAACCGTATTTAATCATTGTACAAAGTGCTTACGAAAGGTTTTTATTGACCCGTTTTAGGATGGGTACTTTTCATTGCCTTGTTACTTTTCCCACAACGCATGACTGGTCTCGTTGTCTTATGCCCTGCCCCTGTGATAATGTTTCACCACAGACCACGATTCATGTTATTCTTTTTTGTAAATTTTACACCGTATCACGGATTTTGTTTTTAAAACCTGTTCTTAAACGCTATGGCTTACGTCAATGTCGACCTGCCTTAATGGCTTTACAACAACTAGATAATGAATATACTATTTTAAGTGTTATACATTTTTTGAAAAAAGTTCTCTCCCATAGGAATCAATTGTCTTTTACTTAACCATATAAAATCAGATTGGTTGCTATTGAAACTTTCTTAGTTTAATACTGTCTTAATCATAAATTTTACTGTATAATGAAATGTTTTTTATTGTGCTTTTATGACTGTTTTTTCAAACAATCGAATAAAGCTTTCTTGACTTGACTTGATGCATCTCTATGCACTTAATGACACACAATACTTACACACACACACTTCTATAATGACAACAGAACACACACATGCACAGGTCTGTGGAAAGGGCCAATACACAAAAAACACTGCATCCACACCACTCAAACTCATTGCCCATTCACAGTCAATTACATGCCACAGCAAACATAGCTGGAGATGAGAGGGCCTCACATCTGTCAAGGGCCATGGTTCTGCCACTAACAGCACTGCATGTGCAAAAAACAGTGTGCTAACACCACAGCAACCAGGGACACTCTTATCTGATGTCACCATCAGGAACAACAACATCACAAATCATCACAGCACACAGATCACTCCCCATTATCCATGAGTGACCAATAAAATAACCCTGATGGCACTTTCACAGTCCACCCTCCATATGCATTCTATTGAAGATCACCAGGTACAGCACATCTGCTACTAGGAGGAACATTACTGTCACCTGTACATGTGTGAATGCTTGAAGTCCAAATCCTCAATACACATTCCCACAGTTGCATTACCCATGACAATCAATATGAATTGGTTGTCAAATCCACATGTTGAAATCTACACATGTACCGGTGAAGCACCTCACATCAAAGAGAACTGTACACCTACCCAGGTGGGTACACATAACATCTATTCATTCCCATATGAAGCACCCTGTCCGCCCCACACGTCATACAGTAATGCCAAATTGCTGGTGTTGATGTAGACGAAGCAAATATTTCATGTGTACCAAAGCAGAGACCACACAAGCCAATGTATAGGCCAAGAGTTGCCCATCACAGATATGCATCATATACCCACTTACCCTCTGATCCATGAAGCACAGTACCTGCTCAAATTTCTGGGGTCCTCCGCAACTGCAAATGACTCACATACCACAGTGACAGTGGTACCACTATACTTGAATAGGTCATCATATACACATACATTGTCCTGCATCATTAGTCCCGTGCTCCCCATGCCACTGGAATGAAGCTATCCTGGCTGATGAGGGGTGAAACCCCGAAACCGCTCCTAGGATGCTTGTTTCCAGTCCAGGGAGGACCTGGCTTGGCAGTTCGGGCTGGACTGTTCCCATTTGGTGCAGGGTCAAGATTGATTTGCACATGGCTGGGTTCAAACTGGAATGGCATGTGGAGCAAAAAAATGATGGATTCAGGCCCAGATCTCTGTACTGGGGTGAATGTATGAAATTGTTCTGCACTTTGTCCATCAATTGTTCTTTTTGCATCATCTTTAGCAAGCACAGCCACAAGGGTCATCAAGAAAATAGTTTTTTAATCAACTATATTATCTCTAAGACAAAGTGCAAAAACAACAAGGCAAAGGGCCAGTCCAAATATAACTCAGTTGCCATACAGTTCACTGCCAGGGAACCCTCCCCAGGATAGGGTCATCAAATGGGCACTCCAAGCACTGTTCAGAGGGGATATGGGTGTGAAGTGGGAGGCTGGGTTAATCCTTGGGCAGACTGGAACTGGGAGAGGGAGGGCTGGCTGGGGTAGTGGGTGCACTGGACCTAGGAGGGAGAGGGCTGGCTCTGGTAGTGTGATTAGTGGCTCTGGGAGGGGGACGGCTGGCTGGGCCAGGGGGAGTAGTGGCTCAGGGAGGGGAGGGCTGGCATGGGGAGGGGGATGGCTTGCCTTGGAATGGGGAGGGCTGGGCTTGACTCTTGGGAATTCGATATTTCTGAAGGGGTCTCTGGAAAATGGAAAGTGAGGTGGCCACATCAGCCCCCTTCTTCTCAGAACGTGGGGGTGGGGGTTCTTTTCTTGTCCGTTTTTCTGATCTGGATGTGGGATCGTGGTGGGTGGTTCTTTTTCCCTTTCTCTCCTGATGGAAGGGACTTCATCAGCATGTGTGCTGGGCCACCCTTCACAGAGGTGTTCCTGTGAGTTGAAGGTAGAGGGTTTTTGGGCAAGCCAGCCCTCTTCACTCTGGGAGGGGTGGCAGCAGTGGTAGGCCAGAGGTCCAGGGCACGCAGAGTAAGGGTCTTTGAAGATGCTGGAGAAGGTGTGGTGATGGGTGGGGTTTTGGAGGGAGAGGAATCTGAGGTCTGCGACGTGGATGCATGTTTAAGGCGTGTATGTCTCTGAGTGTCCAGGGATGGTGTTGTCGGTGTTGTGTCTTGGGCGCTTGTAGTGTGTATTATGGTGGGTGTTGGATATCTGTGTCTTTTTGAGTGGGATTAATGTGTGCTGCTTGTGGATGTCTGGGTGCCTGTGTGCTCAGGTATGCATGCGCTCTGGTCAGGTGGGGGCACTGGGAGGGTGGAGGCGAAGGGACAGGAGCTGGGATGGGAGGTTGGTAGCTCTGGATGGCTGCCGTCACTGTGGAGGCCAGAGACTGGACAGATCTCTGCAGGCCAGCCATGTCGAATGAATGCGCTCCAGGAACGCAACAACTTGGGACAACTTGTTGCCATGATCCTGGAGGGGATTCAGGACTGCAGTCTGACCCACAGATATCTGCTGCAGGATGTCTATGGCCTCCACACTGAGGGCAGCAGCGGAGGCAGGGTAGGGGCTGCAGTGCCTGGGGGGAAGGAGACTCTACCCTTCTTAGGGGAGTGTGCCTGGATAGTAGGTTGGGGAGCAGCAGGGAGGGTGGACACAGGACATGGTTTGGCAGATGGTTTGGCTCAGATGTTGAGCTTCCTTGGTCCGCCAACACCATGGAGTCACCGCTGGCGTGTGATGTTGTTGTGCTCGGTGTTTCAGCTCCTGTCTCCTCCAAGGCACTCCTGTCCCCCTCCGAGGCACTGGTCCCCTCTGTGTCGCTCAAATCCAGAGGGCCACTCATGCCAGCTGCTTCCCCAACGGTGTTGGGCCCCTCTCCTTCCCTGCCCTTGGTAGCTGCTGTAACAGACGGAGACATAGGTTTAATACAATGGCCTTGGCACAAATATGAAAAAAATACAAAACAAACTCATCACACATCAGATCAGGACATTCTTGTCCAAGTACTGGCTGCATCTACACAACCTTTGGCATGTTATCTTGATGTATTGACACATGACTTGTGTACATCCATGCAACATGATGTGTTGACAATGCCAAATACCATTGCATGTGCCAATATATGCATCTCACATCCAATTGTGTGTAGCAACACCTACATGCTGAATCGCAAACGAGCTACAAATCCAATGGTGAAGTCTAAAGTTATGATGAAAGTCCACTGATGATGGCATCCAAGACAGTGGGGAGAAACCTGGAGAAGGATGCCTGGGAGACTCCGGTCACCCTGGCAGTGGTGGGCTGGAAGGTGCCCGAGGCCAACATGTGCGGCACAGCAAATGTGGCCTGTAGCTTGGCGCTATCTGGTTGAGTAGGCATAGAAGGGAGGACATTTTTAGCATCTCCTCATCCAGACAGAGGTGGATGAGGGTAAACCTTTGGCGGTAGACCCGCTCTCTTTTGCGGCGCTGCCTCGGTGGTGGTGGTCTTCTTGGGCTCCAAGTTGCAATAGTAGTAGCTCCATGGCATCGTTGAGATTGCCAACGAGGGTCTGGGATTGTCTTCCTTATATACAGGTGCACCATTTTTAAGACCAGGTAAGTATTGCCACTAATTTGAGTTAACTGCAGTTTTTGGGGGTTATCGACGTACGAGGTTTTCTTTGTAAATGTCGCGATGTGTGTTTAGCGGCAGTTTTTTCATGGGAACGCCTACCTTGCATCTCATTTTCGTTAATTCCAGCTAACAGAAGTGGCGATTTTGAAAATTCACGTTTACGCTGGAAAATTGCCGCTAACTGCAGTTAACGGCAGCTTGTAAATAAGGCAATAAAACAAAAGCTGCCGTAGCTTCAAAAAATTGACGCTGCGGCAGCATTAAGGTGTTGTAAATATGCCCCCCAAGTGCATTGTACTACATAATAAACTTAATATTAGTACTACCTAGCGAGTCTCTTCCCAGTTTGTTTAATTGTTGCTTGTACAAGCCCCGCTAGTGTCATCTGGACCTTCTTTCTCAGGGCCGAACACACAACTCAGCCATATACTTCCCAAGTTTGTCCAATTCTATTGGTACAGCGTAAGAGAACAAAGCAGATATCGCTTCTTTGCACGTCCGAGCCCCCTTAGATAGACACATCGGCTTTAGCAGCTTCTGACGTAGCGGTAGCAGACTGGTGCAACAGCACACCAAATGCAGCTGCAACTCCTTTCTGTACTTGCAGATTCTACACCTGGTTATAGAGGTCAGGGATTTCCGTCCGGGATTTAGTTCTTTAATTGGAAGGGGCACTAGCCTGGTCCATTGAATATTTTTTAGAGCCTTCCTCCCCAATGCTTGCTTCAGGTAAGGCTGTATTTTATGCTCTTTATATGATGTAATCAGTCCGGAGAGGCCTCGCCTAGCTGTATAGTTTTATAAGTCTGCTTCCCATGATAATTGCTGAATTTGTTTATTGAGTGCATTTTTGATTGCCGCGTAGGTTAACCCTTCTGGGCCCCAGTTTTGTGTCGCCAGACCAAGTATTTCCACCGCTTTTTGCATGTAAGTTTTCCATGGGTTAGTTGTCCCTTCATAGATGGGTTTCAGCATGTTGTGGGTGTGCTTTGGTAACTCGAATATGCTTTTATACAAATGACATTCTAATTTCTCTAGCATGCTATCCATTTTGCCTGGGGATGCCTGCGGTGCATAACCCTCTATTGACCTTATTTTGGACTGCATGACTCTTCTTATTGGTACTGTCGTTGGACTCTGCAGCTTTTTGTGGAGTTTGCACAAACCATAAATTGTCGACTGAGCTTTTGAATTCCTTTTTGTAGATGTAAAGTCGCTTTCCCAGAGTCGCTGAGCCATGTTTCAAGATAGTTATGTGTTTTTGCGGTAGAAATTGTCTCGTTGCCCACTTTCCATTTGAGTAATGCTTTTTTCGCACAGCGCCCGAAGATCATCACTTTAGTCTTATGTGGATTTATGACCAATTTGTTGGTCTTGTTGTAAGTATTAAGAGCGTTTAGTCCCCTTTGTAGGCCAATTTTGGTGTGGTCCATCACTACCAGGTCATTTGCAATATTTGAAACTTATTGGGGCCTATTTTGGGACGGCAAGTTTGGCATTTTGAAGCGTCTTCCCCAAATCGGCTGTTAATAAATTAAAGAGAGTCAGGGCTAGAACGCAGCCTTGTTTTAAGCTGCGATCAGTAGTGCACTTTTTTGTGATTGTATTGTTTGCTAATTTGACTCTTGTCCAGGTTTTATTGTATAGGGAGAGGATCGCATTCAAGAGGATTTGCCAGTTCCTTAGCTTATTCCAAATATTATGTGGAGAAACCCCATTGAATGCTGCAGAGTAGTCGACAAAGCAAGCAAAGATTGTTTTTTTATTTTTGATGTTTACTTGCTGGCTCAAGTAAGATACAGCCACTATGTTATCAACTGTCGACCCTCCTTTGCAAAATCCGGTTTGTTATGGGGGGAGGATTTCTTTGTCTTCAATCCATCTATTCAACTCTGCCAATAGAGTGCAAGCATACTTTCCCTGCAATGTCCAGAAGGGCTATCAATCTGTAATTTTTTGGTTCTGTGTTGTCTCCTTTCTTAAATATAGGCTGTAACAAAGAGCCACACCGTGATTCCGGAACGTTGGCTTGCAGTCGACATTCAGTGAATATGGTAGATAGAACTCCTCTCCAATATGCCGGGTCTTCTCTAAACATTCTGCCCAGGAGCTTGTTGGGGCCAGGGGCCCCATCTTTTCTTATCTTTGTTATTATTTCCTGAACGGCAGGAACGTCTTGATCTTTGCCTCCGGCCGCTTTCCTAGGCACACCGTCGCTGTCTGCACTCTTGACCGGGCAGTCCTCCGTACTTGCCTGCTGCGCCCACCCTTCATTTTCTACGTAGATTGTGGCTACGTGACTTAGCCATACTTGTGCAGGGACAGAGTTGCGTTGATCCACTTTGTCATTTTCCAACCGGGCAATATATTTCCAGAACTGCCAATGTTTATGATTCTTGGATAACTCATATATCTTAATACATTCTTCCTCAAGGTACTTCTGTTTTAAGTTCCACATCAGAATCTTAGGCTCCACGTTGAGTTCTCCGCACTTATGCTCAGTGATTTGTGTTCCAGTGATTCCTTTTTGTCCGTTTTAGGATCCAGGTTAGTTTATTTTATTTATTTATTTTTAGAGTTTTCTATAGCGCGAATCAGACCCAAGGTAGGGTATCAGAGCGCTTTACATAGTGAGCAAGGTATGAATAGCACATATAGTAAAAACGTGGCATACAAAAAAGCATAGCATATAAAGTAACAACAAAGCATAACAGAGTTCGGGGGATAAAATCTGAAAAGAGAATTGTTCTGAGCAATAAGAATCAATTCGAGATTGTGCGAGTCTTAGCTTCGAAATATTAGTAGACGGAGAGTATAGTCAAATTTGAGGTTGTAAGCTGGTGTGGTGATTGTGCGGATTTAAGGGAGGAATTTGCTCATCAAGAATAATTTTGCTTCCTTTTTGAAGAGAGGTGTCGGGGCGATTTTTCTGATGGATGGCGGAAGCGAGTTCCAAATTCTTGGCGCCGCTCCTGAAAATGCTCTGTTGGAGGTTTTAGTCTTGTTGAACCGAGAGGGTTTCAGGAGTAGATTGTCTGCGCTCCTAGAATGTCTTTTTCCTCCAGATAAGGTACGTTTTTGGGCTAGGTACTGGGGGGTGTTGTGGTGTAACGCCTTGTGAGTAATGCAAGCCATCTTTAAGTGAATACGAGCTTCATAGGGTAGCCAGTTGAGTGCCTTTAGGTGGGGAGATATGTTGTCAAATTTCCTAGATCCTGTTATGAGTCTTGCTGCGGCGTTGAGACAGGCTTTTAGAGTTGCGGTTGAGATTTTGGGAAGCCCTGAGAGGGGAGAACATCCGTACTCCAGCCTTGATATGACTAAGGACTGAACTGCAGTTTTGAGGTCCGGGTTTTCGATTAATGGCTTCATTTTCCTGAGGTGAAAGGCATTTTTAGCCATCAAGTTGATGTGAGCTTGCATGTTAAGGTTCTTATCCAGTGTGAATCCAAGTGATATTGTGGAGTACACCAATGTTGGTGTACAGTTCAGAGGAGTGATCATTTTGGTCCATTCCTTCGTTTCCCGGGAGTTATTGGGGGAGGGGAGAGATTAAAAGAAATTCAGTTTTTTGTGAGTTTAGCTTGAGGAAGTTTGTCGTTAACCATTGGACGGTTTTTTCGAGAGCTAGATTCCCTTAATGATTTATTATCTTATCATGTTTGTGTAGCGAATGGATTATTTGGTCAGGAGCTGTTTCTTGCTCCTCCCAAAAGGGCTGTTTTCAGCACCAAGATCCATGCTCCCCAATTTTCAGTGGTATATTCGAGGCTAAGACGATTAGTTTTACATTCCTGTTCTTGTTTCCATGATGTTAACATGGCAGCCTTTTGCTCATTCCATCTTATCCTCCTGATTAATGAGTGCTCCTCGATGCCTCTGGTATATTGTGGTAACTTGTTTGCGTTGTTTGCTATGGATACTTAGATGCACTTGGAGGATTGCATGGTCACTTGTTTCGTGCATCGCCATTGCAAAATAAGCTATGTTTTGACTGAGATAATTACACAGGAAGATGTAATCAATTGTTGTGCAGTTTTTATATGTAAACATTTCTGGTGAGTTTGACTTTTGGTTTATATTTAATGCCTCAGCAGACATAAAGTTGTAGTTTTGTAAAAAGTAGTTGAAATTTCTTTCTGAGTGTGTTAGATGCGTTGTTCCACCTTTCTCCGTCCCTAGATAATGAAGATTAAAGTCACGCATTGAGGTGCACACTTATTATTAGCAGTGAAGATCTTTCTTACTTGTCCTCTTTTTCTCCCACTATGAGCGCCTGCAACATTTCCGAGTCCGTTTTCATTTTTCTTGTTGTGAGTTCATTTGCATATTTTATATAAGTCGAGATTCCACCAGACGGTCTACCATATTGTTGGTGTCGGGTCACTGGTTTGTGAAAGCCTGCAAAACCCTCCAAATGCTTGGGCTTTTTTCCCCTACTAATTGTAGGCATACAATGTCCTACAATGTCCCCTTCTTGCAACATCTTCCTGGCTGATTCGTGCTTGAGTGCTTTCTGAATACTGGCAACATTCCAGGATATAATTTTAATGCCCGATTGAGTGACTTTATTGGTTCTCTGGATTCCAGTCTCTATGCCCCTTGTTTGTTTGATGTTACACAGTTCTTGTGTGGCCTCAATGGTGTCAGGATTGATAAGCGGCGTACACTGTCTCACTGCCTGTCCCGTCATGTTGCTCCCTCCTTTTAGGTTTTTGAAATGCTTCATGTGTTACTGTTCTATTTTCAATCATTCTTTCCTGGGGACTTACTGATATACTCAAGTTGTTGTAGTTCTGAAACAATTGCGTCTTTGTTGTTCCTCTCAATACACTTTGCATAATTTCTCTGCCCTTCTCTGAACTTTTTAGAGTATTCGTTAGGTGGATTATAATATGAGGATACTGTTTTTGCTTTAGCTCGTCTATTTCTATGTCCTCATTTTCAAAGCTTTCTTTTTGCCGGAGGACTGCTTCTGAAGAGAAGTGATTCTTCCATGTTACTGTGGTGTCATCTTGGCTGATATCTTTCTCTTTGAGTACAAATTGTATACTGACCATATCTTCACTTGCTATTCCTGTCAATGAACGTATATGTTGGAAGAGCCTCAATAGATTTTCCCGGTTGAGTATATAATGCTACCCTTCGATTTATACAGAGGCTGAAATATGGTCTTCCATACGTTAATTCTATGAACCAAATTTGGTATATTTTCCTTCGTGGCCTGCGAGTATCTCATTTTTTTTATAATGGTTCTCTTTAAGTGGGTCTTGAGGGGGACTTTTCATTTGGGTTTCTGTTGGTGTTTGTAATCTTCCCTTTGAGAACTCTTCATAATTGCTGTGATTTACCTCTCGATGTCCATCTTCCTGCTCATGTGGAGACCTTTTTTGGTTCCTGAACAACTCAGACACCGTGGCGTTGACCCCTACAGTTATGGCTGGTAAGGATATGGTAGTTACCTTTTTCTGCCCTGCATCGAATGGTTTGTTTTGCTGGGATGCATTTGTAAGGATTGGATATGACTTCTTATATCCTAGCACATCCTGATTCGGAGTTGTCTTTGCTATTGGCTCTGCTGGGGCATGGGGGTGCTGTCCCCAGCTCCCTCTAATTTCTGTCATCTTTTGGCATTTCTGCTGTTTTTTTTAATCTTTTTTCTCAGGCCTTGACAGCTTACTTGCAGTGTTTTCTTGCATATAGGAACTTGAAGTTTCCTGAGTCGTAGACAACTCAATGATTGACAAGTCGGCTGCCTTTGTGGCCCATGGCAAATTTTTTACTGAATCAAATTTTGAGGCAACCTTTATTAGTTCTTCTTCTTCCCTTTCTCGTTGAACGTTTGATTGTAGTTTCCTGCCTTTTATTAAATTTGATCCTGTAGTATCAGATTCCATTTTGACAGTGGGTGTGTTTTGGTGACGTTGACTGGAGTTGGAGGAGCCTCTAGTTATCTCTTCCTCTACCTTGTCTACTGCTTTTTTAAGTTGTTCTACGGCCTTTTCACAAACTTAGACCTTTTGCGACTGATCCTCTAGTCTCACTGTTTGGGTTTTGCTGACCAGGCGAGTTAAGGTACCTTAGCTCATTTATCATTGTTAACAGGACTTCCGGGAGTGTCGTTAGTTTGTCTATAATATCAGAGCAGTGGCAATCCCCGAGTTTAAGCATCTTTTCTATGTTGTCTAGTTTGGCTGAGGTTTTTACAATCGCTAGGGCTATTGTTTGAATTATGTGCATTTGGATTTACAGTCTGTGTTATTGCCAGGTGAGGGCATTAATTGCTGCCGTAAGAGTCGTGTTTATGGAGGACAGCAATTTGTCTTGGTCCTTGGTGAGTTCCAAACTACGGGGGATTACCATATGTTTTATCTAGCATGAAGATCAAATAATTTGGACTTGAACTGAAGTCTTACTGATGCTTCCTTGTTTCCTGTCCTTGTTGTAGCCGGTCCGGGTCTTCAATATCGCCTGGGCTTAAGGGTGTAGAGTTGACAGTACCAACTCGGCCATCGCTGATGTCATATGTGTATACTTCTGCCTCAACCGTTATAACTTTTTTCATTTTCTGCTGTTGGTTTGTGTTCTCTGAGGATGTAAGGACTGGCTCCTGCTGGACACTGCTACTCCTGCACCTGGGCAAAGTAACTTCTCTAGAGGTTTGACTAGAGGATGGTTTGCTCGAAGGCGTTGTTATTGTTTGGGGGATTGCGATCTTGTGGCTTCCTATTAAGTAGCTTTCGATTGCCACATTTGTAGATTGAATCTCCTTTGTATCCTTTGTATCATATCCACTTTAGGTGTGGTCTCTTTTGAGCATAGCGGGGGGCCTCCTACTTTAGAAATGGGTGTCCCCTTGGTCAGAAGCGGCCGCACAGGTAAACGCAGTGGGGCGGGGCAGGGGCGGGAGGGGAGGAAGTCGACGTACGATGGAATAGGTATAATTAAATAAATAAATAATACCTATTCCGTCGACTATCGTCTTCTCCCCTGCCGCGCCATGCCCCGCTGCGCTTACCTGTGCCGGCCCGCCTCTGCCCTTGGCTACAGTTGGAAAGTATTCAGTGAGTGTCTTATGTCTTGTGTCTCGGCCCCTGCCTGCTTCCTTTTTTTCGATGGACCAGATAATTGTCTTTAGTGTGTTTCTAATTGTTGTGGGGGTCACTGCCTCTATAATGTCCTTTGATAGTGGTGGTTCACTGTCACTTGAGTAGCTAGAAATAACCCCGTACAGAGGCTTATGCCCAGTTAACCTTCCCGTGTTTATATTGATCGTTGTGGATGGACATTCACTGTCTGTTGGTTCATTAATCTTTGCTGATTCACTGTCCATAGAATAGACGATGACACGCCCATCTTCTTGGGTTGTGGTCATGCTTTTTTGATCTCTACTCTGTAGCATCCGCTTGATCCGCCTGCTACCTTTCACCATTGCTCTCCTTTGTAAAAAGATTCTATGGGCTATCTTCCAACCCTCTGCAAACGCCTGTTTTTTACTCAAAATGATGCTCACGCTCTTACGCTTGAGATCCAGAGAGCACACCTATGTATTCCTTGCACCGACTCCAACTCCTGGGCCCATGTCAGAGCTCTCTTTTATACTCATTTAGGCTCATTTGAAAACAGTTAAGATGGCAGTGGAGTGGGATACGCAGTACAGTGCATATGGCGAGCGGGGCACTGTGAGGAGAACCCACAAGCCACACCTGGCACCTAGCCAGGCTGCCTCTGCAGGCCCCTCAGGGCACACACTCTGCAGCGGCTAGCTACAGCCGCTGCGCTCGCTGCATACATGTCCCTTCTTGATCTTCCTGGGCTGCCAAGGTACTTTTTGCTGCGTATTCACTCTTCCCTATGTGCGGGGTTTTGCAGTAGAAGGTTGTACCCCTCCGCTAACTTCATCTGTGGCTCACCTCTTGTGCTGCCCCCTCCACCTCCCAAACTGTTCTTTCCCCCACTAGAGCCTACCGGAGTCAGCACCAATGCCAGCACCTCTGCTGTTTGACTCTCTTGCCTGGCTTGCCTGGCTCGTTGTGGAGGGAACTGGGAGCCGGAAGATGGAGCTGAAGTGGAGCGGGGGATAGACAAGGGCGAAACAAGGCCAGTACAGAGCAGGGGCTAAAACACGATGGAGACATTGTGGCAGATCGACTCCACCGAGACTGACGAGTCCGATGGCGGCTGCATGCGCGGAAGCGTTGGAGTTGGTGGCTCCGCTACCCGGCTGCTGCGGCTCCGCTCCGCTCGGCATGCGTGCACTACGTCGCTGCGTATCTCTTCACTCCCAGACTGTTGGAATGGGTGCTTCAAGCAAATACTTCATCTTCCTATCTTCAAACCACTGAGCAACTAGGAAGTTGTCTACTCTGTTTGATCCTGTACAATTAACAAGTAATTTATTGCTATGTGTGCCGCGATCATGCAAAACCACTTTACTTTAGACTTCCTTTTAATGAAGGAGGGTTGAGTATGTCGTGTTCTGAGGGGTCAACCATGTTGCACCTGTATTCCTGATAATACCATGCTTATTTATGACTACATAGGTAATCTAACTATTATTTTGTGTAAATGAAAGTTTCATGAAGAATAAGGATTGTGGGAATTAGTTTTGTGTGGTTCAGGAAAATTGAAAAGTGTTTTGCAATGGTTGGTGAATGGATTGGTAGCATTGGTGGAGGGGGTCTTATCAAAAATAACGGTAACTGGTTTAATTCTTCTTCTAAAGTTCTTTATATTAACCTGCTTTAAAAAGGGTTCGGATTGTGGGTGTGAAAAAGGGCCCGCAACGCCTACAAAGAAAAGGAAAAGACGAGATGTGAAATAGAGGAGATGAAAGAAATGAAGGCTCGTGTTCATGATGAGATGAAGGCTTTGGAAGAATGGGGCAAAAGAGATTAAAGAGAATGAAACCGTATTCTAAATTGAGTAGTGGATTTTGATGAGTGATTAATCATTCCTGAGGGGGACTGATAGAGAGGATTTTAATTTATTAATTTATTAAAATTGTGTACCTAATGTTATGTACTGAAATGAAGAAATTGCACTTTCAAAAATGATACTTTTCTGTGCTAAACAAAACTAGGTTTGAACTATGCGTAAATGTGATCTTGACTCCTAATGTAGCCATGATGTGTGTTTTCATGTCTCCTCTCAGAATCAGATTTTTTTTTTTCCTGCTGCGAACAGCCATAAAAGCATGCAGGATATGTCAAATAGCAATGAAATACATACAATTTATTAAAAACATGCAAATAAAATACATAAAATCATCAGGTTTGGGAAATTAATGACCAACAATCTAAATAAAACAGGATGAACAAAACCGAAATTAAAACAGAGACGGGTCCTAATTCAACACTCTAAAATAAATCTAAAAGCATCGACCTCCTGGAGCGGACTGCAGCTTTAAGAAACAGAGTCACATGTCCACACAGTGTCTGGTAAAGCCAGTAAAACAATGATATGCTGGCATACAAACCCGTAGATTCCTAAGCCTTAAAAATGGTATGAGGATTTTTTGGGTATGCATTTTATAATATTCACAAAAAAGAGAAAAATTACCATAGTTTGTGCAAGTTAGTACATGGGCATTTTCTAGAGTCGCGCTGGGGTTGGTGTCACTATCCCCACCTGGAAGCTAAAGAGTAATAGTCTTTCCCAGCTCTTATTAGTATTCTGCAAATAGTTGGTAGAAACGGCTTTGGATTTAACATGTAAATAATGCCTAACACTTGTCTTTCAGACCTCAGCCTCTCTTCTTTGGCTCGCTCTAGCAGCAAGACTTGCTTTCTGACAGGGACTGCCCGCAGCGATCGGTCTAAAAACATATTAGCCAATCCAATGGCTTCCAGGGATTTCTTGATGTACGCTATCCAGGGGATCAAAAGACCCTTATCACATGCCAAGCAGTCTAAAACTATCACTCTACTTAATTGTTCTTCTTCTGAGCTCCAGATAGATAGCCACAAGAGAATTGGCCGGCTATGAATTAAATTGCTCAGAAAGTCTAATCCTAGTTTGTTGGGGCAAATAAAGCTAGAAGGTGACACAGGGGCTGACAATACTCTCTGACAGAAATGATTTTCCACCCTTTGGAGGGTTGTCAAGTCACCCAAGACCCAAATGCTTGCCCAATAAGTTGCTATAGGAACACATTGTGCCAAATATGTTTGCAAAAGGGGGGTAAGACCCCCTCTCCCTTGGGTGACAGGAGACTTAGCAGAGAGCCAATAGCCCTGGAGAACTTGCTCCTACTTTGTGCTATATGCGCAGACCATGTCCCAGACAAACTGAGAGTAACCTCCAGGTAAGAGAAGCAACATTGTGCTTAATAACACTTCCTTACCCGCCGTATAGTTATGGGTCCCATGCGCTTTGGGCCACAGATCATTATAATGACTTAGTAAAATTTGTTAATGAATCCATCCTGACAATAAATTTGACAGGGGAGTGCACTAGATGATGCAAGGCTTTGGGGTTGCGAGCAATTAACACTGTGTCATACGCGTACAATAATGCTGGAAGGGGGGAACCACTCACCATTGGCACATCTGGGCTGCACTTACTAAGCTCCCTACTGAGATTGTTAATATACAAAATAAAAAGGAATAGGGCTAAACCCCTCGACCAATACTAAATACATCAGTGTCTCCTCTCATCGTACGTAAGGTAACAACATGTGCACACGTATGATATTCTATGTTACGATGCTGTTCTCGAAGAGCTCTGAAGAAAGCTTTTTGCGACACTCAAGGCTCTTCCTGCCTGAATACGGTAGGTTTGATCATTTTATGATACTGTCATTTTTTAGTGTCACTTGATACATCCGATGACATTTGGGTGAAAAAGATTGATTTAAATATTCATATGGGGAATGGAGTTGGGAGGGCGCTAGATGCTGCTGCAGAATGTTTTGGATTCTGATTTGTCAATTTGTGTAATGACGCAACCACCTTATGCTGACCCTGCTATTTTCACTCTGTATTTTGTGATATATGGATCTGTTTTTGGTGAGCCGCCTCAGGTTTGATCTGACTTTAGAGAGCACACCCATGCTAGGCTCTTTCTTCGTCAGGACTTACAATCATTTGGCTCTGAGACTTAACTTCATGTCATTTCCCTAGCTGCAGCCGATTGAGCCTCCTGCTAATTCTCTATATTGATTTACCGTGCATTTTGACTATTATTTGTGCCTTCTGTACTGGGCTTTAATTCTTTAATACATTTTTATAATTACAACCTTTTAGACGTCTCAAGTCCCTTTTGACTTAAGGCTTATTTAATTGTCTATGCTGATATGTTTGCTAATAAACTGCTCTCTGTTGGGCCACTTTGCCTCATATGCTCTTGAGGTTAACACTGTTTCCCATCCTTGGTAGGCGCTTTATTGTAAACCACCTGTTATGTTATGTTATTTTATTTTATAACGCGCGCAGATACTCAGGAGTGTCCCGGCGCGGAACCAAGAGGGGAGGGAGACTGAACTAAACAAAGAGATACGTTTTCAGGTTCTTTTTAAAAACCAATGGATCCTTGATGTTCCGAAGAGCAAAGGGAAGGGCGTTCCACGCCACGGCAGCTTTCCGGGCGAGAGAGCTGCCACCTACCCTCTGGCATTTAAAGCAGGGAACCTGGGCCAGAAGTTGAGACGAAGAGCGCAGTTGTCTCAGAGGGGCATAGAAGGAGAAGCGTTTTTGCAGGTAAGTAGGGCCGTGGCCGTAGAGAGCGCGATGGGCAATGACTAATGATTTAAACTTAACCCTTACTGCCACGGGCAGCCAGTGCAATGAGCGAAGGTGTTGTCTCACACTACTTCTGGAGGGAATGTCAAGGAGAAGTCTGGCTACCGCATTTTGGACTACCTGAAGCTTCTTCAACAGATAACCAGGTATGCCCACATAGAGAGCATTGGCGTAGTCCAGCCGAGATAAAATAAGGGCGCGAATTACTGTCTCCTTCGCATCCCTAGGCAGGAGAGGGAGAAACTTCCTTAAGGTTTTAAGAAGACCGAAACAGTTTCCGGCTAACTTCTTAACCTGGGTAAGGAAGGAAAGATTTTCTTCAAACCACACCCCCAAGTTCTTAGCAGGCTTCCCAAGTGAGGTTGGCAAGGGGAACTCGGGTGGCCAGAGAGTATCCCTAAACTTAGGTGGAAATTGCCTGAAGAGGAGAATCTCGGACTTCTCTTTGTTACATTTAAGCTGCGCGGAAGCAAGCCATTTAAAAACAGAAGACAGACAGTGGTTCGCAGAAGAGACTGAGTCTGTATTTTTCTCCCATGTTAAGAGGAACTGAGTATCATCAGCGTAGGCGATAATCTTTGCCCCTAAATCTTCTGCCAGATAGACCAAAGGAGTCTCGTAAATGTTGAAGAGAAGGGGGCTAAAAGAAGACCCCTGGGGGACACCTGTGGTCACTGTCTGGGGAGCGGAAGAGGGCGGCAGAAGCCAGACCTGCTGGACCCGTCCTTCCCAGAAGGACCTAAGCCAGCCCCAAGCCGTGCCAGAGACCCCTATCTCGGCAAGTCGCGTGAGAAGCCGTGAGTGCGGGACCGTGTCAAATGCCGCCGACAGGTCGAGCAAAATCAATGCTGCCCTTCCGCCGGCGTCCAAACACTCCCAAATGGCTTCCGAGACCTCCACCAGGGCAGACTCCATACTGTGGGAGGCCCTAAACCCTGACTGGGCCGGGTGCAGGAGGCCCGCGCTTTCAACAAACTTGGTGAGTTGTTTAGTCACCACCTTCTCACAGACCTTTGCTAGACTAGGTAAGAGGGAGATGGGGCGGTAATTCCCAGGGCTAAGGGGGTCCAAAGAAGGCTTGTTTAAGAGGGGAAGAATCTTGGCCCGCTTCCAAACCTCTGGAACGCAAGCCTTCAGCAGGGACAGATTAATAATGCTGTTCACTTCAGCATTGATAGTCTCTGCAGCGGCAGCCAACAGTCTGGCTGAGCAAGGGTCCGAAGGTGAGCCCGACTTTAGGCCCTTAAGGATTTTAAGAGAGTCAGGCAGGTCCATGAGCCTGAATGCCTGCAAGGAGTGAGTAGGGTTAGCCGATGAAGACACCGACGACACCCCTGTGTCACTGCCGCAAGAAGAAAAAGTCGCCTGGATGTTACAAATCTTATCCCTGAAAAAACAAGCAAGATTGTTACACCAGGCGTCAGTAGATAGAGATGTACTCGATTGAGGGGTGGGGGACTTAAAACTCTGGACAATAGCAAAGATTTCCTTGGCATTATTATTAGCAGAATCAATGCGGGCTGAATAGAAACGCCTTTTGACTAGAGATATGGCCTCGTAGTAGGTTTTTTGTTTACGCCTAAGTTTCAGCTTAGCCGCTGGACAAAGATGCTGCGGCGCCACATCCGCTCAAGTACTTTACATTCATGTTTGAGTGCTTTAAGTTCCGGGGTGAACCATGGTTTAGAAGGTGACTCCCTAGAAAACCTAGGAGGAGAGGACGGGGCTACCCTAGTCACAGCATTAGAGACCCAGTCTGTGAATCCAACAAGGGTGCCCTCAAGATCCCCAAGGAGGTCAGGCCTGGAGGCATCCAGGGCCTGATTGAACGCAAGCGGATCAATTTTGCTAAACGCTGGTTTATGGCAGCTACGAGCAGGGAGGTCGGCGTTAGAGACAGCCCACGAAAAATAGGTTAAAAAGTGGTCTGACCAAGGGTTCCGGACACGGGTCATCTACCAAGATGGGGAAATTGGTGCATATTGGGTCCAGAATGTGTCCCGCTTGGTGAGTGGGACAGCTAATCCACTGGGAGAGTTGGGCAAGATGTAAAATATCCAGAAAGTCAGTCGAGTCCCTGGCCTCTGCCTGATCAAGGTGAATATTAAGGTCTCCTAGAACAATATAGTGGGAGAATCGAAGAGCCCGAGGAACCACTGCATCACCAAATGATTGAAGAAAGGTCCCAGCAGGGCCAGGAGGTCTGTAAATCAAAGAGCCTCCCAAAGTAAATTGGGCCGAGAAGCGGATACTGAAATCAAGTGCTTCACAGTCCCCCCATGAAGTGACATCGCCCCTAAGAAGGTCCCAGTAGTTTTTATAGATGATAGCCACTCCGCCGCCTCTACCATCAGGGCGGACCCCTCTAGAGATCTCATACCCCTCAGGAGTGGCCAGAGTGACAATGGGATCGGACGTGGTATCTAGCCACGTCTCCGTAATGAACAGCAGGTCAACAGGTCTGTTGACAAGGAGGTCAAAAACATCTAGGTGGTGCTTCCTGAGAGAGCGGGTATTAATCAAAGCAGCCGAAATGGGGGAAGCCCTCATAGGCCTCCTAGGTGAGATGCTGATATGGCCAGAGTTGAGCGGCCCTGCATCCAGCTTAAAACCACATGTCCCACAGGTGTGATCTTTACCCGTAAACAGATCCCAATTACCTTGATGAACACAGGGGAGTGGACGGAGAGCCCGCAAAAAATCACTGGTGTATCGCAATCTACCCTCCGTCCCGGAAACCCGGCGAGCAGCATAGCTGGCTCTGGCTGCATCCGGGACGCTGACTGGCGCAGACGGGCTTGCCTTAGGCGCGCCACTGGTGCGCCAGTGGCACGCCCGCTGCGCGCGACCGGCAGCGTGCATCTTTATGGTCCCGGCAGCCACGTAAGCTAGAGCGCGCATTGCCCCAAGATGGCGTCTCTCAGTGGCGTGCAAGGGAACCAGAAAGTAAGTGCCCTCCCAACAGCATCAAATTCAAGAACAGTATGAGCAATGCAGTAAAACCAACACTTGTTTTAAAAATATAAAAGCCAAACGGCAAAAGTGTGCAAAAAAGCGTAATGGGGGAAGAACGAGAGCATAATACAGAGTAACCCCTCAAGGCTCCTGCGACCGCGCAGCGCACATCTGTATGGTGTGGGCAGCCACGTAAGCTAGAGCGCGCACTGCCCCAAGATGGCGTCTCTCAGTGGCGTGCAAGGGAACCAGAAAGTAAGTGCCCTCCCAACAGCATCAAATTCAAGAACAGTATGAGCAATGCAGTAAAACCAACACTTGTTTTAAAAATATAAAAGCCAAACGGCAAGAGTGTGCAAAATAGCGTAATGTGGGAAGAACGAGAGCGTAATACAGAGTAACCCCTCCTGATAAGATAGCGTCAGCAGTAGTTTCAGTAGATGGTTGGTCAGACGGTCGGACATCGTGGCGTGTACACCAGAGAGTAAATGGTGTTTTCGGGAGGTGGCAGCTCACACGATTGTTCTTTACATGTAACCTTGGCCATTGAGTAGATGGTAATTGCAGCAGAGGTGGTTCATTGTGGTGTATACACCTGAGAGTAAATAGTGTTTTCAGGAGGTGACATCTCAAAAAATTGTTCTTCACGTGTAACATTGGCCAGAGAGTAGATGGTCATTTCAGCAGAGGGTGGATCCTCGTGCCGCGTAGCCTTCACCTGAGAGTAAACAGTGCTCCCAGGAGGTGGCAGCTGAACAGATTGTCCTTCACAGATAACATTGGCCAGAGAGTAGATGGCAGTTTCAGCAGATGGTGGGTCAGGTGGTAGGTCATTGCGGTGTGTAGCCTTCACTTGAGAGTAAATGGTGTTTTCGAGAGGTGGCGGTACTGTTGCTTTTGCTGTCTTTGGCTCAAAATGGACTGCTATGTACTGAAGCTCCTCTGTGTCCTGCAGGTAAGAAAAACTGTAATCACACAAACTTGGTATTGCATTTAGTGGTGCATCAACAACTATGGCTGAAGCAAATCCCTCCTCCCCCATGTCATCCACAAGGAAGCCAGAGTGAAGGTCATCTTTAGTAGCTGGTTGTTACGGTTCTGTTCAACAGTTTTCAGGGTGAAATATCACTTTTTGGGGGGGAAAAGCTAGCCTTATGACCCAAATCAGATATTACGGTTTGACAAGAAGCAGCTCTGTGCAGAGAGAAGAAATGGACCAGAGCAGTCTGTGATTCACGAAGAGACCTGCTGCTGTGGCCTAAAAGGAGGAGAAGATGGTAAAGCACTGACTATTCCAAGAAACTTTCTTTATTTTTTATTTTTTATTTTTTTTATTTTATGCCCAAACCTCTTGGACCAGCTGCTCTGCATAGAGCTGAGAGGCCCTCTAAGCACAGATTGCAGATGGGATAGGAGATCTGTTGCAGATTTACACCTTGACTCTAAGATCAGGTAGGCCTGGTAAGCCTGTAAAGGGGCCCACTCTTGAGCTGCATTTTGTAGAACGCTTAGTAGAACAACAATAGTACTACAGATGCACTCAAAATGCTATTCACAAACACGTGTGTCTACCTCTGTCTCTCCTATTGTTTTAAATTCAGAGAACTCCGCCCCGACTGCAGAGCCTCCACACACATAAGTATTGGTTTTAGTAGTAAATGTGGGAGGGACAAGTGGAGTGCCTGGAAAAAGAGGAATACTTACGACTAAAGGGGAGGGGCTTAGCGACGTGTTAAGCCAATCTATCAATTAATCACAGGGTTCTTGTAAAGCGCGGCTTGTCACCCCTGAGGGTCTTCAGGCACTAGGTCCTAACGTCGTTGATCGCAGAGCCATGTCTTGAGCTTCTTCCTGAATTCTTCAAGTGAAGGACAGGTGCGAAGGTGGAGGTCGTTCCAGGACTTGGTGGTGAGGTAGGAGAAGGAGCGACCTCCACAGCGGCCCCTGCGGATGAAGGGGTTGTGGGCCAGGGTGAGGGAGGCAGAGTGGAGTTCCCTAGTGGGTTGATGGAACGTCAGGCGGTGGTTGATGTAGGCGGGCTCAGAGTTGTGGAGGGCCTTGTAGGCGTGAGGCTGGTGCTTGAAGAAGTATCTTTTCTGCATGGGGAGCCAGTGCAGGGTTCTGAGGTGGGGGGAGGTGCTGGTTCTCCTGGGGAGGTTAAGGCTGAGTCTTGCTGCAGTGTTCTGGATAATCTGGAGGCGGTTGAGTAGTTGCTTGGTGGTTCCGGCGTAGAGTGCATTGCTGTAGTCGAGGCAGCTGGAGATGAGGGCTTGGGTGACTGTGTTCCTGTGGAGATGGGGCTCCATCTGAAAATCTTGCAGAGCATTCAGAGGGTGGAGGAGGGTGCAGGAGCAGGAGACGGTTTTGACTTAATTCTTCATGGTTAGTTGGCTGTCCAGGATGATTCTGAGGTTGCATGCGTGTTTGGAGGGAGCCGGGGCAGGCCAAGTGCAGTGGGCCACCAGGAGTCGTCCCAGGGGGAGGGGATGTTTCTGAAGATAAGTACCTCCTTTTTCTCTGAGTTGAGCTTCAGGCAATTGGCCTTCATCCAGTTGGCGACGTCAGACAAGGTGTTCTGGAAGTGGCTCTCGTAGTGTTGTTGTCTTCTGTGAGGGAAAGAATGAGCTGTGTCGTTGGTGTAAGAGATGAAGTTGAGTGCGTTGGTGTGGGCGATGTCTGTTAGAGGTGTCAAAAAGGGTGGGGGGAAGGAAGAGCCCTGGGGGATGCTGCAGAAGATGTTTTTGGGTTTGAAGGAAAAAGGTGGAAGGTGGACCCTCTGCGTTCGGCCGGTGATGAAGGAGTTGAACTCTCTGACGATGGTGAAGAGCTCTTTTGCGTGGGTGGCACTTGCCTCGATGCTGTTAGTGAGGACGTTACTCATGGTCTCCCCGAGGTGGTGGTGGTACTTGTTGAGGGCGGATCTGAATGAGCTGAGATCAGAGGGGTTCTTGTTGGTGCACCAGCATCTCTCTAGTTTCTTTCAGTCGCGTTTGAGGTTCTGTAGATTTGGGTCGAACCAGCTGGCATGCTTTGTGCCTCTGTTGCAGGGGGTGTCCTTCATAGGGGTGATGGTATCTGCGGTGGCGGAGATCCGGTTCGAGAAGTTCTAGACTTTGAGGTTGAGGTTGTCGGAGAGGTCGAGACTGTTTGTTTTGAGGGAAGAGGTCCAAAGGGGTTCTGTGACTAAAGTGGGGTATAAGGAGGGTCAGGGAGGGATTTAGGGAGGAACATGCACCTATCGATGAAAGAGTATGCCCACATATATTTTTTAATTTAAGCTACAGAAAAATTATTGTAATTTTTAGTTAATATATATAAATTATTTGAAGATTTAAGTCAAAATGAAGATAATAGTGCTGTAGCATTTTTTTGCTTTTCTTCTCCATTTAAAATAAAGATATCAAATTAATTCAAATGAATGAAGAGACCAAAGGAGAGCAATTAGGTGAGAGATTAATTGAGCGACGTGGGGAGACGAATGGAGAGAAATGTGGGGGGAGACAAAGGGACAGCAAGGAGGGGAAAGATTAAAAAAAAGAAATGAGGGGACATGGAGGGAGAAAAATGGGGGGCATAAAGGGAAATGATGGGAGAGCAATTGGGAGAAATCTAAGGATTGCAATGAGGGTCTATATGAAGGGAGAACTCTACAATGAGAAGAAGGATGAAGGGAGAGCACTGAGGAGAAAAAGGAAAGCAAAGTACCTAAGTGGAAGAAAGGGTAAGAATAAAAGGGGAAGTTAGCGAGGGAAGAGTGAGGAAGGAAGGGTAAAACAGGAAGAAAGTGGAGATAAAAAGAGAGAAGAAGTGAGGTAAAGATGAAAAGATTAATTTAAAGAAAGCAGAAGAAAGGGAGCAATGAAAATAGGCGTTGATGGGAGAGCTGCAACTGAGGAAGATATGAAGGGAGGGCAGAGAGGTAAGAGATAAGGGGGGACATGAGGGGACGGGTTGACAGGGTAACTGCAAGAGAGATTAAAGGAGTGAAATGTGGGGAGATGAAGGAAGAGCAGCAAGAGGAGACATTGAAGGGAGCAACGAAGAAAGATATGACGGGAGAAGAAATAGGTTAGAGCTAAATGGAGAGAGGTGAGGGGCGAGGTGCGGATGGTTGGAGAGAGAGGAACCAAGATTTAAGGAGAGAATAAGGGGTGAGATGAAGGGAGAGTAGTTAGAGAGGGGAAGAAGGGAAAGTAATGAGCAAACGGATGATGGGAGAACAATGACGGGAAATTGAGGGAGAGCAAAGAGGGAAAATGTGATGGGAGAGGTATGAGATGAGAGATGAAAGGAGAGATATAAGGAGGAAAATGAAGGTAGAGTGCCTAAAGAGAAAAAAGTAAGAATGAAAGGGGGAAGTTAATGAAAGGAAGAGTGAGGCGGGGGAAGGAATGTTAAGACAGAAAGAAGGTAGAGATAAAAGAAGAGAGACAAGGGAATGTAGAGCTGGAAAGAATAAAAGAAGTCTTTAGTTGAATTTAGTTCTTACTTATTTTTTATTTCTTATAAACTGACCCCTAGCATAAAAAAAGGTTCTACCTTCAAGACACTAACAAGACAAGACTAAACCTCGAAAGACAAATAATTAGTGATGATGGAACAGACAGCATGAAAGCTTGGTCAAAATAGGCACAAAACAGAATAAATGCACTCATATGAAATGGACCAAAACATGGCTCACCCCTCTGGAGTTAGTGTTGGTTTGTGCCCCATCTGAAAAAAGAAAGGATCATTAAAATAATGCCATGTAGGTCTCCATAAAATAAATCTGTTTACTTAGCTGCAACGTTCCATGTAATCTTAACCAATGACCTGAGGGCCTCAGAGCGCCAACTCTCTTGAGCTTTTCAGAAAGATGGGAGCTCCCTTATTCTGTCCCCTCCTCAAGCCGGACGCCTGAAGAGAAGTCCTCTCGCTTAGACCTTCTAGGAGCTGCTCTGGGTCGCAGGACTGGGCGGTGGGAAAGTCTGAAGGACTTGGGCTACCTTCTTGCTCCTTGATGGCAGGACATCATGTTTCAAGTCCTGGCCTATCCTGCTACAAATCACTGATAGAGAGTGTGCCAGCCAAAGAGCTGAAGAAAAGCAATCTATGGCTACGCCTCACAGACCAAATAGGGTTCTTGTATGAAAAGCTGGAACTGGAAAACTGTATCTTGGGTAAGGAACAAAATGGCAACTGTAGACATGAGAAATGGAGACCAAAGCCAACGAGTTGTTAAACCTCTTGGAAAATTCTTGTTTTTTGTACCAGAGGACAGCTGATCCCTCATCTTTCCCTGAAGGAGAAGTGTTTGTCGATACAGGCTCTGAGATCCATACTCTAGGGACTTAGGGCCTGAATTAGAGTTTAGTGGACGAGTTAATCCATCTCAAAGGTGGGGGATATCCCATCCGCCCTATTACTAATACTGTATATCATATGGAACTTGTGGTAACGCTGGCGGGATATCTGTGATGATTGTGATTGAGTACCCATCCACCAAACTCTAAATCAGGCACAAGGTCTGCTTCCTGTCATGGTCCAGTTTACTGCCATCATGCATAGACAAAACAAGCCCCTACACAGAAGAAGTCTGATGTCTTTGATCAGTCTCTGGTAATCTTCAATAATCTTAGCTCTAATACTACTATCAGCAGTCTCATCCATGTGATGAAACAACCTCCTCATGGTATATCCTATGTTGTGGCAGGGTTTCCTTTGTGTCCCTGACTAGAAGAAACTTTAGATCTCTGAACAAATAGATGTGTTAACGAAAAAGAAACTAGAGAAAGGGGCATTCAGTGCTGGTTTGAGCATTTATACATTTCGTATGAGTAACAAATGAGTCCCTCTCTGTGATTGGACTACAGAACGTGCTGGACAGAAATGCTGCCATCTGCACTCCAAGTGACTTTGACGTACATCCACAGCAGGCACTACAGCTGAAACCACATCTACCAGTGCCGCAGGAACCATAGCACCAACCACGGCTGCCATCACAGCAGGGACAACTACAGCTGTCAACACAGTAGGGTCACCAACAGCAACAACAGCTGGCAGCACAATACGAACAGAAGCAGCAACTACTACTGTGTAAATAACATGAACCACAGCACCAACCACAGCTGCCACCACAGCAGGGACAACAAAAGCAACAACAGTTGGTACAGGATCAGCAACTACTGCTGTACACACAACATGAACAACAGCACCAACAACAGCTCCCACCTCAGCAGGGACAACACCAGCTGTCAACACAGCAGGTACAAGAGCAGCAACCACTGTTGTACAAACAATATGAACCACATCACCAACCACAGCTCCCACAACAGCAGGGACAACACCAGCTGTCAACACAGCAGGTACAAGAGCAGCAACTACTGCTGTACACACAACATGAACCACATCACCAACCACAGCTCCCACCACAGCAGGGACAACACCAGCTGTCAACACAGCAGGTACAAGAGCAGCAACGACTGTTGTACAAACAACATAAACCACAGCTGTCACCACAGCAGGGAAAACAACAACAGCTGGCAGCACAGCAGGTACAGGAGCAGCAACGACTGCTGTACAAACAACATGAACAACAGCAGCAACCACAGTTGCCACCACAGCAGGGACAACACCAGCAACACCAGCTGTCAACACAGCAGGTACAAGAGCAGCAACGACTGCTGTACAAACAACAGCTCCCACCACAGCAGGGACAACACGAGCTGTCAACACAGCAGGTACAGGAGCAGCAACTACTGCTGTACAAACAACATGAACAACAGCAGCAACCACAGCTGCCACCACAGCAGGGACAACGAAAGCAACAACAGCTGGTACAGGAGCAGCAACTACTGCTGTACAAACAACATGAACCACATCACCAACCACAGCTCCCACAACAGCAGGGACAGCACCAGCTGTCAACACAGCAGGTACAAGAGCAGCAATGACTGCTGTACAAACAACATGAACAACAGCACCAACAACAGCTCCCACCACAGCAGGGACAACACCAGCTGTCAACACAGCAGGTACAGGAGCAGCAACTACTGCTGTACAAACAACATTAACCACATCACCAACCACAGCTCCCACCACAGCAGGGACAACACCAGCTGTCAACACAGCAGGTACAGGAGCAGCAACTACTGCTGTACAAACAACATGAACTACAGCACCAACAACAGCTGCCACCACAGCAGGAACAACACCAGCTGTCAACACAGCAGGTACAGGAGCAGCAACTACTGCTGTACAAACAACATGAACAACAGCACCAACCCCAGCAGCCACCACAGCAGGGACAACACCAGCTGTCAACACAGCAGGTGCAAGAGCAGCAACTACTGCTGTACACACAACATGAACAACAGCACCAACAACAGCTCCCACCACAGCAGGGACAACACCAGCTGTCAACACAGCAGGTACAAGAGCAGCAATGACTGCTGTACAAACAACATGAACCACAGCACCAACCACAGCTGTCACCACAGCAGGGACAACACCAGCTGTCAACACAGCAGGTACAAGAGCAGCAACGACTGCTGTACAAGCAACATGAACCACAGCACCAACCACAGCTGCCACCACAGCAGGGACAACACTAGCTGTCAACACAGCAGGTACAAGAGAAGCAACTACTGCTGTATAAACCACATGAACCACAGCACCAACCACAGCTGTCACCAAGCACGGACAACACCAACAACAACAGCTGGCAGCACAGCAGATACAGGAGCAGCAACTACTGCAGTACAAACAAATGAACCACAGCACCAACCACAGCTGCCACAACAGCAGGAACAAAACCAGCAACAACAGCTGGAAGCACAGCAGGTACAGGAGCATCAACTACTGCTGTACAAACAGCATGAACCACAGCACCAACCACAGCTTCCACCACTGCGGGGACCTTAACAGCTGGCAGCACAGCAGGTACAGGAGCAGCAACTACTGCTGTACAAACAACATGAACCACAGCACAAACCACAGCAGGGACAACACCAGCAACAACAGCTGGAAGCACAGCAGGTACAGGAGCAGCAACTACTGCTGAAAAACAGCATGAACCACAGCACCAACCACAGCTGCCCCATAGCAGAGTCACCAACAGCAGCATCTGTCAGGACAGCAGGTACAGGAGCAGCAACTACCGCTGTACAAACAACATGAACCACAGCACTAACCACAGCTGCCACCTTCAGCAGGGACAACACCAGCAACAACAGATGGCAGCACAGCAGGTAAAGGAGCAGCAACTACTGCTGTACACTCAACATGAACAACAGCACCAACCACAGCTCCCACAACAGCAGGGACAACACCAGCTGTCAAACAGCAGGAAAAAGAGCTGCAATGACTGCTATACAAACAACATGAACCACAGCACCAACCACAGCTGCCACCACAGCAGGGACAACACTAACAACAACAGCTGGCAGCACAGCAGGTACAGGAGCAGCAACTAATGCTGTACACTCAACATGAACAACAGCACCAACCACAGCTCCCACAACAGCAGGGACAACACCAGCTGTCAAACAGCAGGAAAAAGAGCAGCAATGACTGCTATACAAACAACATGAACCACAGCACCAACCACAGCTGCCACCACAGCAGGGACAACACCAACAACAACAGCTGGCAGCACAGCAGGTACAGGAGCAGCAACTACTGCTGTACGAACAACATGAACCACAGCACCAACAACAGCTGCCACCACAGCAGGTACAGCACCAACAACAGCTGGCAGCACAGCAGGTACAGGAGCAGCAACTACTGCTGTACACTCAACAAGAACAACAGCACCAACAATAGCTCCCACCACAGCAGGGACAACACCAGCTGTCAACACAGCAGGTACAAGAGCAGCAACCACTGCTGTACAAACAACAGCTCCCACCACAGCAGGGACAACACCAGCTGTCAACACAGCAGTTACAGGAGCAGCAACTACTGCTGTATAAACAACATGAACAACAGTACCAACAATAGCTCCCACCACAGCTGGGACAACACCAGCTGTCAACACAGCAGGGACAATACCAGCTTTCAACACAGCAGGTACAAGAGCAGCAACTACTGCTGTACAAACAACATGAACCACAGCACTATCCACAGCTGGCACCACAGCAGGGACAACACCATCAACAACAGCTGGCAGCACAGCAGGTACAGGAGCAGCAACTACTGCTGTACGAACAACATGAACCACAGCACCAACAACAGCTGCCACCACAGCAGGGACAACACCAACATCAGCTGGCAGCACAGCAGGTACAGGAGCAGCAACTACTGCTGTATAAACAACATGAACCACATCACCAACCACAGCTCCCACCACAGCAGGGACAACACCAGCTGTCAACACAGCAGGGACAACACCAGCTTTCAACACAGCAGGTACAAGAGCAGCAAATACTGCTGTAAAAACAGCATGAACCACAGCACCAACCACAGATGCCACCACAGCAGTGTCACCATCAGCAACATCTGCCAGAACAGCAGGTACAGGAGCAGCAACTACCGCTGTACAAACAACATGAACCACATCACCAACCACAGCTACCACCACAGCAGGGACAACAACAGCTGTCAGCTCAGCAGGGACAAGGACAGTAATTAGACCAGACATTAGACTACAAGGGAGGACACAGCAATGCAGGAGGGAATTCACAAGAATGTAAAGGTACAGTAGGTGAGTCTTTAAGGAAATGTTGAAGGTGGGAAGAGCGGAGATGGACTGAAGAACAGGAAGACTATTCCAGAGAATGGTCAAATAACTTGAAAAGCAACACCAGGAGGTTCAGGGAGACATCTGATAGCTGGTAATATGAAGGGTCTTTTACACAGGAACTTTTATTGACATCAAATAGACAACATGAGTGAGGCTTCAGTTGTCTGTGATAACAGTGGTGGAGGGAGAGTGTCCCCACATCCCACTGCCCCCCTCGGGTCTTTGGAGGCCAGAGAGATGAGAGAGAAGGTAGGTGGGATGGCAGACGTAAGCCTCTTCACTTAGGTCTGCGGAGACGTGAGAGATGAGAGAGAAGGTAGGTGGGATGGCAGACGTAAGCCTCTTCACTTGGGTCTGCGGAGACGTGAGAGATGAGAGAGAAGGTAGGTGGGATGGCAGATGTAAGCCTCTTCACTTGGGTCTGCGGAGACGTGAGAGATGAGAAGGGAGGTAGGTGGGATGGCAGACGTAAGCCTCTTCACTTGGGTCTGTGGAGACGTGAAAGATGACAGAGAAGGTAGTGGGATGGCAGACGTAAGCCTCTTCACTCGGGTCTGCGGAGATGTGAGAGATGAGATAGAAGGTAGGTGGGATGGCAGACGTAAGCCTCTTCATTTGGGTCTGTGGAGACATGAGAGATGAGAGAGAAGGTAGGTGGGATGGCAGACGTAAGCCTCTTCACTTAGGTCTGCAGAGATGTGAGAGATGAGAAGGAAGGTAAGTAGGATGGCAAACGTAAGACTCTTCACTCTGGTCTACGGAGACGTGAGAGATGGCAGAGAAGGTAGGTTGGATGGCACATGTAAGCCTCTTCACTTGGGTCTCTGGAGACCCAGGCAAGACCAGTAATCAATGGGCAAGCGAGCTGCTCTTGGTGTTTGTCCCTGTGGCCCTCCTTATGCAGGACTGATTCTTGGGTGGACGGATGTAGTTGTTAAGCAGCTCAAGGTGTTTGTCCCTGTAGCCCTCCTTATGCAGGACCTACTCTTAGATGGATGTAATTGTTACGCAGCTCAAGGTGTCTGTCCCTGTGACTCTCCTTATGCAGGACTAATTTTTGGGTGGACAGATGTAGTTGTAACGCAGCTCATTGTGTTTGTCCCTGTGACCGTCCTTATACAGGACTGATTCTTGGATAGATGTAGTTGTTATGCAGCACAGGACTGGGTCCTGTTAGGTGGCTCAAGATGTTTGTCCCTGTGACCCTCCTTACACAGGACTGATTCTTGCCAGGATGGGTGTAGATACACAGCACAGGAATCCGTCTTGGATGGATGTAGTTATTATGCAGCTCAAGGTGTTTGACCCTGTGACCCTACTTATACAGGACTGATTCTTGTTTGGACGGATGTAGTTGTTACGCAGCTCATGGTGTTTGCTCCTGTGACTCTCCTTTTACAGGATCAATTCTTGGAAGGACGGGTGTAGTTGTTACGCAGCTGAGGTGTTTTCCCCTCCGACCCTCCTTATACAGGACTGATTCTTAAACAGATATAGTTGTTACGCAGCACAGGACTGATTCTTGGATGGATGTAATTGCTAAGCAGCTCAATGTGTTTGCCCCTCTGACCCTACCTATACAGGACTAATTCTTGGGTGGACGGATGTAGTTGTTACGCAGCTCAAGGTTTTTGCCCATTTGACCCTCACTATACAGCACTGATTCATGGGTTGATGGATGTAGTTGTTACGCAGCTCATGGTGTTTGCTCCTGTGACTCTCCTTTTACAGGATTGATTCTTGAGAGGACGGGTGTAGTTGGTACGCAGCTGAAGGTTTTTGCCCCTGTGACCCTCCTTATACAGGACTGATTCTTGGGTGGATGGATGTAGTTGTTACACCACTCAAGGTCCCTGTGACACTCCTTATACAGGATTAATTCTTGGGAGGACCGGTGTAGTTGTTAGACAGCTCAAGGTATCTGCCCCTGTAATCCTCCTGATACAGGACTGACTCTTGTGTGGATGGATGTAATTGCTACGCAGCTCAAGGTGTTTGCCCCTGTGACCCTCCTTATGCAGGACTGATTCTTAGATAGATGTAGTTGTCATGCAGCACAGGACTGATTCGTGCATGGATGTAGTTGTTAAGCAGCTCAAGGTGTTTGCTCCGGTTACCCTCCTTATACAGGACTGATTCTTGGAAAGACAGATGTAGGTGTTACGCAGCTGTAGTGTTTTCCCCTCTGACCCTCCTTATACAGGGCTGATTCTTGGATAGATGTAGTTGTTACGCAGCACAGGACTGATTCTTGGATGGTTGTTATTGCTAAGCAGCTCAAGGTGTTTGCCCCTCTGACCCTACCTATACAGGACTGATTTTTGGGTGGATGGATGTAGTTGTTAAGCAGCTCATGGTGTTTACTCCTGTGACTCTCCTCTTACAGGATCAATACTTGGAAGGACGGGTGTTGTTGTTACGCAGCTTAAGGTGTTTTCCCCTCTGACCCTCCTTATACAGGACTGATTCTTGGATAGATGTTGTTGTTACACAGTACAGGACTGATTCTTGGATGGATGTAATTGCTACTCAGCTCAAGGTGTTTGCCCCTGTGACCGTCCTTATGCAGGACTGATTCTTGGATAGATGTAGTTGTTATGCAGCTCAGGAATGATTCTTGTATGGATGTAGTGGTTACGCAGCTCAAGGTGTTTGTCCCTGTGACCCTCCTTATACAGGGCTGATTCTTTGATGGACAGTTGTAGTTGGTACGTAGCTCAAGGTGTTTGCCCCTGTGACCCTCCTTATATAGGACTGATTTTTGCGAGGACGGGTGTAGTTGTTACACAGCTCAAGGTGTTTGCTCCTGTGACTTTCCTTTTACAGGATCAATTCTTGAGAGCACGGGTGCAGTTGTTATGCAGCTAAAGGTGTTTGCCTCTGTGACCCTCCTTATACAGGACTGATTCTTGGATGGATGTATCTATGAACATCAAGCGGACACTATCTTCGTGGCTACGTGTAAGTAATTGTCTGCAGTTGTTAGTGTATGCTGGCGGTTAGCCGTGTTCTACTCACCGTAATTCAGATATCAGAAGTTGACATCTTTTCGCCATGTCTTACTTTTTAAACGTAAAGTACCCTTGTGACCATAACCTTTTACGAGCATAATGCATCTATGTGGCCTCATTCACGATATGCTCTCGCAAGAGTGTCTTTTTATATATACATTCTCGGGCAACGTAAGACCTGGGTTAATAACTATTAACCCAGAAATAATACTGATGAGGCACCATTCCACACCAGAAATAATACAGATGAAGCAACATTACACACCAGAACTAATACTGATGAAGCGGCATTACACACCAGAACTAATACTGATGAAGCGGCATTACACACCAGAACTAATACCGATGAAGCAGCATTACTCACCAGAACTAACACCGATAAGGCACCATTACACACCAGAACTAATACTGATGAAGCAGCATTTTTACACACCAGAACTAATACCGATGAAGCAGCATTACACACCAGAACTAATACTGATGACGCACCATTACACACCAAAACTAATACCGATGAAGCACCATTATATGTGCAGCCGAAAAACAGAGATGCATTCTCATTTGTTTACTAAATTAATAATGCACTCAATATTGCTATATAAAAGACAAGCGAGGCTGAACCTATTGGCCTTTCCAATCCCTCCTACGAGTTTGGGAGACCCAATTAGTAGAAAGTTTAAATGAGAAGAACGTATTGGAAAGAAGTGCAGCGCTTTGGCCAAAACAGACCTGCAATAAGTCCACATCTTGTTAACTAATAGAAGAATAAGTGTTGAACTACCAGAAACCCAAACACACCGACCCTGCCTGACGTTAGCACAGACAGTTTAGAACAGATGCTTTTACCTGACAATAGAGGTCTGCTCACATCATGTAATGTAACTTGATTAATGGTCTTCTAGGCGCTATGGTCTGGAAAACAGAAACAGAAGCAGCCTGCCAACCTAAGGGCCTTGAATAGCCATGTTTTCAGTTCTTTCTGAAAATGAGTAGGGGACTGCATGGTTCTTAGATTGGCCGGTTGTTGGTTCCACCAAGACACACCGAAGCCAGCAGCGGAATGGCCTCTCCTCCTCTTCAGGTGAAATTTGGGGAATTGAAGACTAGCTGAGTGCAAAGATCTCAAGGTTTTAGAGACTGTTGGGGATGTTTTTGAACAGCTGAGTGAGTCATGAAGAGAATTTGAAATGCATTTTTTTTAGTTTTCGGCTCCAATGTAAGCTCACCAGTTTGGAATGGATGGAGCATTTTGGGGGAACCTAAGCAGATGAGCCACAGCATTTTGTGCCACCTGGAGTTTCCACATCTGATTAAGAGGAAGATCCAGTACAATGAATGCACACAGTCTAATCTAGAGGTGATGAGCTCATGCACCACCATTTTCCTAGCAGAATCAGGCAGGTACCCCATCACCTTGTATAGTGCCAAAGGAGGTAGCATCCATCTATATGATCTGTTGTCTGAAGGACATCTCTTTATCAAATTTGACTCTGAGGTTTCAGACTGCCTGTGATGGAGTGGGTGTGAACCCAGCTCCTCTGGCCACCAGTTGTGGGTCCATAGATGATATTGTTGGCCGGAATCTATAGGTATTTATCCCTCATCCAGGATGAGCCCACATTCAGATATTACTTAAACCTGATCGAAAAGAGCCCTGCTCGTCAGAAAGTGATGTGATCAGCTGAATATCGTCAACACAGGACAATACTTTGATTCCGTTGCTGCCAATCAATGAGGCTAGGGGGATCATATAGATGTTGAAGAGCATAGGACTCAAAGAAGACACCTGAGGGACTCCATGCCCAAGGGGAGCAGAGTAAGAGGAAAAGGTGGAAGCAAATAGATTGGCCTCTGTAGGATGAAAGGTCCTTTTTCCAGCCTCCAATCCCTCTATCCGACAGTCTTATGTATCATGCCGCACACATTAGCGTGTGCTTTCAAATGCTGTTGCTAGGCCATTTCCTGCAGGCGTAGCATTGTTGTGTGTAAGATTCAATTAAACACCTGCCCAGAAGTAGTTTAGTAATCCATGGAATTCAGAGCACAAAGAAAGAAGCCTGCGCAGGACGCAGAGGAAACAACTCATGCAAGGCTGCTGTCTGCAAACCAGCAACAAAGGCCTTGTCATTATTGTCATTATTATTAGTAGTGACTCTGGTTCCTTTCAATGTATTAATAGTTTTCTGGATCCAGCCTTTGGTATTGATGCCATCCACCAGTGTTTACAAAGTATTTGTTTTTCAGAAACAAACTCTCAAAGCTAGAGTTTGTTTCGGAAAACAAAAATGACAACTCCCCACACGTGCGAGTTTTCCCTTAGGGTGTGGGGTCATTATTCATGTTTTCCTGTCTGTCACTCATTAGCATATATCGCCTGACAGCAAAAAAGGCATTACAGAACTTACAAACAATGCTGTATATATTTAAAAATCCGCCTATAGTCTCATGAGAACATGTAAACACTTACAGTCACTCAGACTCAAAAACAATATAACAAACAAATCCAATAGGTCTCGCCTTTGCAAGAGGTTCTATTTTTGTTTTCTATGTTCTACAATAGTTGTGTGGATAGTAAGTGTAGATTGTTTGTGTTTGTGTTAATAAAACAGTTTTTAATGTTTTGCTGATTAAGTGAAGTATGTTGGATGTTTTGTCTGCCACGGTACACCTATTGGCTTTGCAAATGTTTTTTGTCGATGGTAGCCAATTGAATCACTAATGCCCTGCATTACCTCAATGGCATTGGAAACCATTACTGCAGATTACATAAGCTCCCTTTGGCTTGTGTTCAGCGAGCTATAAAACATGCTTTTGTTAAGCCATTTTAGCACAGCACACAGAGGCTTGGTTCTTTCAGTAGCAGAGGGGGGTCTTATTTTAGCCTCCATTCAGTGCAGAGGTTGTATGTATAAGAAATGTATATATAAATCTAATTGAAAGGCATGGAGCTCTATTGTCAAGGCACAGCCATCACAACATTTGATAGAAGAGGTAGCTGGTTTGTGGAGTAATGCTGATACGGTACGACATAGAAATGTGAACCAATGTCTGCAAATAAATCACCTCTTGCCGCATTGTCTCTGCGCAACCTGTCAGCGAACTTGAGTCACATGATGCAGTGCAAAGAAAATGAAGTAGACTGCTTGCACAACTGCTTTCCTTGCTTTTGAGCATTAACTTTTGGAACACACGGTGTAGCTGCAAGACTCTGCCCTAACGCTTCCTTTTATAAAATACATAGCTGTAAAGTTCTGGGTTTCCTTATATGGTTGCGAAAATTATTGTTAATGCATTGTACCACTGGGTGATGATTGGTGATGATTGGTGGTCTCGTGTGCTTGTAGCTCGCCACTGAAAGCAGTTGTAACAAGAGGCTGGGAAACTAAGGCTGGACCCAGAGAGGAGGAGACGAAAAGTGGGGCCAACAACGGAGCGGGCAAGCAGCGGTGAGGGAGGGGTGGGTGAACAGAACAGGCCCCCTTGGAAAACAGCAAATGTGACGAGATAAGGACAAGATTTACAGGACTGTTTTTTGAAACAGTGCTAGGAGCGTCAACACTACAACAAAACAAAATGGAACCTTCCCAAACCACGGGCTGAAAGAAACAAAATAAATAGTGCGCATACACAAACTGAAATAGACAAAAGTGAAAGGTTTGTTTTATAAAATACATAGCTGAAACATTTTGGGTTTATAAATATTGCTGAATTAATTATTGTTAATGCATTGTGCCTCTGTGGGATGATTGGCGGTCTTATGTGTGTGTCTAGATCTCTATTGGAAGCAGTTGTAGCGAGGGGCCAGGAAGCTAAATCGGGACTCAGAGGAGAGGAGACGGAAATAGCGGCCGATGACTGAGGGGGCAGCAACGATGAGAAGGGGTGGGTAAACGGGATAAGCGACATCGGAAAACAGCAAATGTGGTGAGATAAGGACAAGATTTACAGGCTGTTTATAGAAACAGCATTAGGAGCATCAACACTACAATGAAACAAAAGGGATCCTTCCTAAAACACGGGCTGAAAGAAACAAAATAAATAGTACATATACACGAACTACATGAAATACTTGCGCATACATGAAATAGACAAAAGTGAAAGGATACACGTAAAAGGCTACTGTTCCGTGGTAGGGAGCAAGACACAAGAAGGGGGGACAAAAACACAGATAACCTACATAGAAGCAAGCTATTGTGAAGGGCGCGCGAAGAAACAAATCGAAAGAAATGGGTGGGCTGTAATTCCACAGAGTGGATACAGCATGTCTGGAAAAAACAGCGCATGCACTGCCTAGGCAAGACCTAAAAACAAGAAACAATATTCTGGAGCACTGGAGACAAGAACACAGAAATTGTTCACTGAAGTGCACAGGAAAAATGCCATCACTCAACACACCAGCTCTGCAAGCAGCAAATGAAAGCGTTTGACTGAAGTACGAAATACGAGCAAACACCAATGGCTGTAAAGAACACAGCCTCTCCCGCAACAAGTGAATGGGCCATGCAGGCTGTGCCAGTCTTTGATTACTTCTCAAGGTAAGAAAAATTCAAAGGAAGGCTGAGCAGAAATCAATTTTCTCTGTCCCTGCATACGCATATCATATTATTTGTTTCTGAAAACATCTGACTATAAACAGCTATAAGCTGTCTCTAGGCTAGATCGAAGACATGGTGTGACATTCTAAATGGTGACGGAAACCCCCACCCCTGATTGCGGTGTATTCGTTGATATTACAGACATTTAAACTAAATCTCAATTCACCGTTCAGAAACACAAAAAAGTTCAGGTTTTTGGGTCCATGTCACATATATGCTTGTGTGACATAGGAAAGTAAAATCTGAGGAGAACAGAGGATCTGAATGTTTTGAGTTGTATTTCTAACATTTTGGAATCAGGGGTGTAGCTATCAATAGTGCAGCAGGTGCAGTAGTACAGGCCCCAAGCATACAAGGGCACCCTGCGCCCATATATTGCTAAGTAATGTCAAATCAAGGGCCTGGGTCCAACTTCTTTGCTTGCCTTAGGGCCTAAGGTGCTCTTGCTATTCACTGTCTGGAACATATTTTTCATTGCTTATTTTTACCACACACACAGCTATAGATCAGTTTAAAACATGGGTATGTTGGGGACTACAAGGGATAAAAGAAGAAGGAAAAAATGAAGGGTGAACCAAGACATGCACCACAAACCCTGATTCTCAGGTAGGACTACGTTTGTGTACTGGTTCTGCTTAATAAAGGAGCTAAGGGCTCATACTGCATTTTAACTTATTTTTAGTTCTGGCTGTATTCCACATATGTTGATTGATCTTATGTCATGAACAGAGAAAGAGCTTTAAGAAGCATTACTGAGAATGAGACGCTGACTCCACCAAAATGTGGATTCCCTTGAGTACAGACTATGATTGGACAGAAGTCGCATGCTTCTGCTGAAAGATAATGCTTGCAGTGCACGCTTTGCCTTGTGAGAATGCTTCTGCGTAAACAGCATTATTGAGTTGGTGATGGAGACAGGCCACTGATAAAGAGTGTAGGCCTGATCTGTTTATTATGAAACGGAGAGAAAGAGGCAGTAGGCCTGGTGCATTTATTGTGAAAAGCATATATTAAAGCCAGTAGGCATTTAAGGGTAGATTCTCATTACAATGTGTTAAAGCTTGTCAATGGCCATTTTGGGACAGATGTACTAACATTAGGAATGCCGATTTCCTAATGGTGATTACCTCCGAATTGCAATTAGGAAATCCGTATTCCTAATGTATGAAACTCTTTTGATTGTCATTAGAGATTCCTAGTGGGTCACAAATAGACCTACCTCAAGGATATTAGTGAGGTAGGTGGCAGTTTGCGACCCATTGGGAACCGCAGCCATCACAGGGATGGTGACCTCCTGTGGTTGGCAGACCACCATGTCTGTGATTGCTTTTAAATAAAACAATCTTTTTTTTTTTTTAATGCAGCCTGTTTTCCTTAGAGGCAAATGGGCTGAGTTTAAAAAACAAAAAATTAAACGTTGAAGTTTCATTTTTAGGCAGTGGTCCCTTAGGCCACTGCCTGCTCTTAAAAAATATTTTTTTTCCATCTTTAAACGGGAAGGGGTCCTGGTTCCTTTGCAAATGGGTTACCACCTCCTTCAAGGCGTTGGTAAAATATGAATGTTTTGCAACGGTAATCCTGTTGCAAAACATCCATACATCCCAGATTCAGTATTTGGAAGGAATGCCCTAAACACTCCCCTTCCAAATACAGAATGGCAAACACAAATTGTGATTCCGTAACATGTTACCGAATTGCAATTTGTGTTTTTACATATGTAAAAACATCTTTTGCAGTCGGAAACGGCCCATTCGCACCATTTCTGACCACAAAAATGGGTTATACATATGGCCCTTGGTACAAAGAATTGCACAAATGCCTTTAGTAGGCAGGGCTTTTGTGGTGGTTACCCATGTGACAAACCCTTGGTGTAGAAGATCAGCAGTTTGAAAATTCTTGTTATGTCCTTCTTGGAAGGGTGCTATAAGGTTTTGCCACCTGAAACTTTGTACGTGTGTGTAAACCAGTTGTTGACGTGTGGGACAGAGTATGCGAAATACAATTGACCTGAGCTGGTTATGGTGACAAACCAGTGATGAAGGCTGCAAGCCTGATTTGATTTTGGGAAAAGGTATGTCAGATGCCATATGTCTGGTCTGTTTATGCTGAAACATTATAAGACATACTTATTTACTGTGATAAGCATATGTTAAGGCTGTTAGGCCTTTTAAGGGTGGTTTGTTAATACACTGTATTAAAGCCTCTATACATGTTTTTGTTACATGTGTTCACTCAGATTTCCACAGTAGGCAAGAATGTTGGTGCTGGTCCCCTCTTCAACAAGCCCTCGAGATAGAAGATTTGGGGGCATATTAGCAAGGGCGTTATCGCCGCTTTAGCGGCACTTTTTGCTGCTAAAGCGGCGATTTTTTTATCGCCCTATCAGCAAGCTGTCGCTAACAGGCGTTAGCGACAGCTTTCTGGCGATAGCGGCCCGTTTTCCCATCGCCTTGCATGCCAGCGATAATTATCGCTAATGACATGCAAGGTAGGCGTTCCCAACTAAAAGCGACTGAAAACAGTCGCTAACACAACTCCCCCCTATTAGCAACGCAGGCGAAGCGATAAAAAAATTTGCGCTAAGCGCGAATATCGCTAGAATTTAACACCTGCTAAAAACATGACTTACCTGTTTGTAGAATAGGAGGTGGATTGTCAGCCTAAGTCCACCATGGCGTTAATGCGTGAATATCGCTGGATTTCCAGCAATATTCACGCATTTCGCCGCTATCGCTGGATATTTTATCGCATTGGAGATAAACCTTGCTAATAGCATGTTATCTCCGCTATAATATCCAGCGATAGGCGGCGTTAAATAAATACGCGCTAAGCGCGGTTAGCGATAATTTTCGCCTGTTCTTGCTAATATGCCCCTTGGACTTTGAGAATCCTTGTTGTGCCATTTAGGAAGTGCTGTATATTATTTTATCAACTGTAATACTGTACATATTTGTACTTTTAAGACTTTATACTGATAGTTGCCTTGTAGGGCAGCGTATACTCAAGGTTGTAGGCATGTAGTGGTTATGGCGACAGTCAGTGATAAAGATATAGACTTGATTGATTCATTGGAAAAAGTTATAACAGGGACCATAGGTATAATCTTTTTATTTTTAAATTGTATGACATACGTAGTAGGCCTGACTTATTTATTGTGAAAATCATCTATTAAAGTGAATAAGCCTTTAAGAGTGGGTTGTCATTACATTGTGTTAAACCCTGTAGACAAGTATTACGTCACATGGATTCTTATTCAGATACTGCTTAGGCAAGGGTTTTGGTGTCGGTGGCCTCCTCTTTTCCCTCCTCTGACAAACCCTGTAAGGAGAAGGTTTGCACCTCAATACTCCTTGTTAACCTTATTAAGAATGGTTGAATGTTGTTTTGCCAACTGTCATTTTTTGTAGATGTGTACTTTCGTAACTGTATGCTTGAGGGTTGCCTTGCGGGAAACCGTTTACAGAGCTCAGTAAGTCTCAATCAGTGATGGTGATAAATGTGATAAAAGCCATCCAGATTAGATTATTGGGAAAACTTGTGTCAGATGCCATAGGTCTGAACTAATTAGTAAAAAAGTGACGGCAAGGACAGCAGCCCTGACTTATTGTGAAAGGTTATTATTGCTTCTAAATGTGGCAGCAATATTGGAACTTTAAAATAATGATACACTATGTGCAATACCATTGCAAGATGGCCACCTGTTGCTATCTAAATGTGGCAGCAATGTTGGAAATTTTAAATAATGATACACTATGTGCAATACCATTGCAAGATGGCCACCTGTTGCTATGTTTATCTTTACTGTTGTATTGGAAGCATATGCTATCTAAGTTTAGTTGGCAACATGATTTCTTTTTTCTACTTATATTCTTTTAATTTTTATTGCATATGCTTGTTGAGCTTGTGTGTATGTTTTATTATGGATGAGTAAGTGGGTGAACGCAAGAAGGAGTCAGTGGGTGGAAGAATGGATTGATAGGTGCTCTCATCCTCGCCCTCCTGCCAGCCACAAACATTCTTGACATCACAGCCTTGCTCTGACCACAGGGTGCGTAGATCCTTTAACTTACTGTTGTGATGTATGGTACCTGTAGAAATCACGCCAGCTGTGGATCTAAAGAAAGAAGAGAATGCATTATTGTATTCAATGTTAAACAGTGGTTTAAAAGTCAATAATTCACATACGTGACATCATCCCAGAGATTTATGGTCCACATTTCACGCGTTTTATGAGTCTTGACAGTGGTTTCCTACATATGGATGAGTGGTTTAATGCTCCCATTATGCCTGGAGTCAATTCTGTCTCAGTAATTAACTTTAATGTTTTTTCCTGCCAGAAGGAATCATAAATGACAGCTGTCTGTGATAGATGTGTGCCCTTGGCCTGTAGTCAGATTGTATTTAAGGTGTGAGGTTCTTTAGAGTAGATATCACATATGGTTGATAGTTGTGGAAATCTCATCATCACTTCTTTTACAAGAAGTGTTGCATTTGAATTATGCTTTAATTGACCAAAAGTGTGAGTCAGATTCAATCCCAGCATTATTTCAAAAGACTGAGAGGCTATTGCCCTCATGATATTTAAAGTATTTTAGTCATAGTATATGTCTTTACAAACACACAGCCCAGTAGGATTTCCATTCTAGCATTAGCAATAGTATCACAATGTCATTAAAACATAACTGTGTGAGAGGCGGTACTTCTGATAGGAGGGCATAGATGGAAAAGGTGTGCGAGCAGTGGTCGCTCAGTGAGGTGTATCCTGTGTAATAAAGATGTTTGATTCTGGCTTATCCTTCAGATTGTTCCTCAAGACTAATGTCCACCAGCCCATGTATCATTATTTGGTACAATGGATACTTACCGTACTGTGGAACTCTTTGTACGACAGTAGTAAACCAACACAACAACGAGAATCACAGCAACCAGGCTGGCAATCACAATGCCTACAATGGCGTAGACGGACAACGAGGCGGTGTCTTCTGGAGGCCAAGAAACAAAGAGGGGTACAGGTATTACACACACTTCATGGTAAGAAACAAATGTGCTTCTCTTAAGACACTCAATACACTATGAGACTCAGGGTCTGGTTTAGAGTTTGGCCGAAGGGGTACTATGCTGTAAATTCAAAGGAGCACCATGTCTGCCGAACCCTCAGGGAATCATTTACAAGCCAGTGGCACCACCGCTGCGTCACTTTTATTTGACGTAGTCAGTGCTCCACACTGCTCCTTATCTACAAACTGATAGATTGGGTCCAATGCTTCACTTTGCAGAGCCCTGCGTCACATTATACCTGCACCAGATATAATGTATGCAGGGTAGGCATCCCCATGCAAAAAGCCAGGTAGAAGTGGCACAGTTAAATTTACATTTCACTGTGTCACTCTACAACTTTACAGCGTCAAAATCCTTACGCCTGCTCAGACCAGGCATAAGGATTGACGCAGGGCTTTAATAATAGGACTCGCCTCTGTGTTCTGATGCATTGCTCGTGTTGTGTCAGTTTTACGACCAACTCCAGCAATGCGTCACTTTAGCACCAACAGATGCGTCAGAATTTCGTATGAATCTGTTAATCCTTGCGCATGGACCCCTGTATTATAAATACAGTGCATCCATGGTGTTGCAAGGGCATTTGATGCAGGCGCAAGAAATCTGATGCATCAATGCCGATGCGTCAGTTTCTAGAGTGCCCATTGGCTAGATCAACAGAATACATCCTCCAATGGCACAATCGAGTAGGGGGTCAGAGAAAGGGCTTCACAATGTCTGCTCTATATAGGGTGGATATTGTAAAATCTTTTTCCTGTCCACCACTGCCAGGACAAACTTGGCAGTAAGGGGCAGGAAAAAAACAATAATGACCCCCACAGCCTCAGAGAACACTCCCAGGGTGAGGGGCCTTTACAGTGTCAAAAAACCTTTGAAAAGTTTGACCGATGGCCGTCTTGGCTAACAGCTAATAGTACTGGCAGTCAAACTTAACGTATATTAACGGGAAACGCCATTACGGCTGAGTATATCAACAGGAAACGCCATTACGGCTGTTCCTGTCAATGTAGACAGTTGTCCGCAGGGCAGGCAGACACCTCTAAATTTGGTGGGCGGAGGCCCCTCAGCATGGCAGAGGTATTGCCACCCCCATTCCGATGAAGTAAACTCCGTCTGACAAATTATAAATCAGGCCCTCTGTGACATAAAATTTCAAATATTTTTCTTGTACTGTCCCAGGAAGTAGTCCACAAACATGCATTCTGGTGTCAATATACATTAATTGAGATAATAGCCTGAATATAAATTAATGTGTGAGCTATTTATATTTAAAGACTAATATTTCTAAACATGAGTTTGCTTTGCTTGTGCAGAACATTGCAGAGTAAAGTCTAGAGACTCTGGTATTTGTCATAATTTTGGGTTTATTCTGTTTTCAAGCCAGCTACATTTATTTTTGACAAAGGTTTTTAACTCAGATTTTGATCTGTATATTTTGCACATCGAATGGGGAGGGAGCTTTTCTGAGTATAATTGTTTGTGGGGCATCAATAACTATTATCTGATATTAATTGTTGCCCTCGAGGCACTTTGGGGGTTATTTATGAGAACCCTGCTTGAATTTTGCACCACGTAAAGTGGTACATGCATGACGCAGGGCTCTCAATCAGGTTTATAAAGCCACGCAAAGCCACCCTTCGTGGTCTTGAGTGGCCTCATAAGTCTTGAGCAAGGCGACGCAGTGCAAATCGCTGTATCGCATACTTTGCGCCTGGGAGGCATTGCATGGGCGTTGCGGTGGTGTTTCTACGCAACACCCATGGATTTTGGCGCTGCCCCAGATTTACAAAATCATGTAAACCTGGGGAAGCGTCAAATCCATATGCCTCCCGAGGTGAGGCGTAAAGAGGAAAAATATGTTTAGTTCTCCTTGTTTTTTCCACTTTCCTTGTGTGCTGCATTCTACTTGGCACATAGAAAGAGGAAAACACCTATTGAGATCGCTTCTGTGCAGGAAGGTGCCCCTTTCTGCATAAAAACAATCCTGCCTGCAACAGAGGCACCCTTACACCATGGTGCAAGGGGGCTTATGTTGGCGCTAGGCTGTCGTAGCAGCACCAGCGAAGGGAGAAAGGGCGGGAATGCACCGTATTGCATATATATAATGCATTTCTGCCCCTTCACTTTGGTGTAGGGCAGTGCTGCAAGCTGACTTTCTGCGCTGCCATACGCCAAAATCCAGTAAATTAAGGCCTTTGTTTCTTATGGTGTAAGTTAGGAATTGCCCTCTGCTATTTTTAGGTCGAGCCTCGGCAATGCTTGCGCTGCTCTGCGAGGCATGCTATATTTGAGTATGCACTTGAAGCTCCGCCCACTCGCCGCCCATATTTTTCTTTGGCTTGTGTTTTTGTCCTTTGCAAATGCTGGCGTCTGAGTGAGTAATCGGCTTGTTCAAGTCAAGTCAAGATACGCTTTATTCGATTTAAAATGTCAAATCATAAAAGCAGAATACATAGCAATAAACATGAGAAAATTAATTCATGTAATCACAATTTGACAGACATATAGTAAAATAACATCATTAAAAGTTAAAAAGAATATATTAAAAAGAAAACAGCTATCTACAGTTTGCAAAAAGAAAAGGCTAAAAACAGGTTTCAATGTGGCCTTAACCTAGATAAGAACCAAAATCAATTAAACAGAAGATGGGCCTTGCATAGTTTTCCTTGTTGTTATCACCCCTTTCAAGTATTTTACAATATGATCATTAAAAATTTTGTCATCTAGAAATTGCAGCTTGATAAAAGCAGGTCGACATTGTCTCAGTCCTTGCAGTTTCAAGTAAGGAAGGATCCATCTTTTCCTAATTAGGATAAAAAACTTACAGAAAAATAGGATGTGAATTGTGGACTGTGCAGATGTTTTGTCGCAGGGGCATGGACAAAGAACGCGTGACCAGTCATTTACCTGGGGGAATGTTAGCAGGTTATGGAAATTACCAAGACGTAGACGTGTCAGTAGCATCCTGTCATAATTTCTATGGGTTGTTAATAAATAGGGCTGGATTCCCGACTGAGTCAAGAGCAATTGATTAGCTCTGACTGAGATTTTCATAATATTAGATGACAATCTAATCGTCTCCAGGTGATTAATACATAAAGCCTTGAGATCCTTCCTTGAAATAAGAGACAAGGTATCGGGGTTAGCAAAGTAATCTAAGCAATCTAGGTCATGCATAAAATTTTTGACATAGGCGAGCCAAGGAATACATTGGGCCCGTTGCAAGTTCAGACAGTCTTTTATCACGTCCCGATTAAGGCCAGTAGTAACACCTGTCCAGACCTTATGCCATAATAAATCACATGTAAACCTGGGGAAGCGTCAAATCCATATGCCTCCCGAGGTGAGGCGTAAAGAGGAAAAATATGTTTAGTTCTCCTTGTGTTTTCCACTTTCCTTGTGTGCTGCAGTCTACTTGGCACATAGAAAGAGGAAAACACCTATTGAGATCGCTTCTGTGCAGGAAGGTGCCCCTTCCTACATAAAAACAATCCTGCCTGCAACAGAGGCACCCTTACACCATGGTGCAAGGGGGCTTATGTTGGCGCTAGGCTGCCGTAGCAGCACCAGCGAAGGGAGAAAGGGCGGGAATGCACCGTATTGCATAAATATAGTGCATTTCTGCCCCTTCGCTTTGGTGTAGGGCAGTGCTGCAAGCTGACTTTCTGCGCTGCCATACGCCAAAATCCAGTAAATTAAGGCCTTTTTTTCTTATGGTGTAAGTTAGGAAGTGCCCTCTGCCATTTTTAGGTCGAGCCTCCGCAATGCTTGCGCTGCTCTGCGAGGCATGCTGTATTTGAGTATGCACTTGAAGCTTCGCCCACTCGCCGCCCACATTTTTCTTTGGCTTGTGTTTTTGTCCTTTGTAAATGCTGGCGTCTGAGTGAGTAATCGGCTTGTTAGTCACTCCTTAGCACCGCCTTGTCTTCATTTGTAACCTCTCATGAGAACTGGCCCGTTTACTTCTGTTGTTACACCGTCTGTGCTATTTAGTCTGTAAGCACTATTTCTTTAGTGAGTTTTGTCTTACGGCAGGCACAACGTGCTTTGCAGCAACATTCAGCGCGCCATGCGCGCTTTCACTTTCCAAGCAGCCGGGACAATTGCGGCCACTTCTTTGGAATGCAATAGGTCTCGCATTTAGGAGAGTTTGAGCTATTGGCATTGTAAATGACAATAGCTTAAACTCTTGCAAATGCGACACCTATTGCTTTACAAATATTTTTTGGATTGGTTGTTTCTAAGCACCCCATGCTGCCCTTTCACCTAATAGAGGCTACGCCCCTTTCTTTAGATGCGGCTCGTCTAAAGAAAGGGGCGTGGCTTCTATTAGGTGCAAGTGCGGCAACAAACAACATGTGCAATTCAATAGGTCTTGCATTTGCGAGAATTTAAGCTATTGGCATTTACAGTGCCAATGGCTCAAAGTCTCGTAAATGCGAGACCTATTGCATTGGAAATGCTTGCTTATAAATGTAGTGGGCTGGCCCTGCACCAGAAGGACGGAGTTATTTACTCCGTCTCCATGAAAGAACAACAGGCTATCCGCACATATATATATTGACTCCTAAGTCTTCATTATCTTCATTCAGCAATGCTGATGTACTGAAATCTGTTGCGTCTCAATGTTGAAATGTCCTTGCTGTTATGCAGTTAGTTCCTATATGATTTTTTTTATTTCATAGTTTTATTTGATTTACAGTCCTCGTTTTTATATTGATACTGGATTTTCTTAGACTTTGATTATTTTGCTAATCTTTTCTTTTCCTATTACTTTCTTTTATACATTCATTCTTGCTTTATTTCTCTTTTCCTGTTTTGTAATGTATTTTTTCTTTCCTTTCCTAGCTTCAACCAACACTTTGTAGAATGCTGCTTATCGCCCTTGAGGGTATCCGGCACTGGGGGGGCTGCTGCTGCTGGGATTTGTCAGTTGATTATCCAGGTTTTTAGGCCATCTCTGAACTTCTGTAGGGTGGATGCTGTCTGGAGTTGGAGGTCATTCGAAGGTCTTGGTGGCCAGTTAGGAGAATGTGCGGCTGCCGCTTCTGCTTTTGTGGAAGCAGAGCATGTGGGCAAGGAAGAGGGAGGAGGAGTGTAGTTGTCTGCTGGGTTGGTGGGAGTTCAGTCTGTGGTTGAGGTAGGCTGGTCCTTTGTTCAGCAGGGCGTTGTAGGCGTGGGTCAGCAGTTTGAACTGGCACTTTTTTTGGACGGGGAGCCAGTAGAGCGCTCTGAGGTAGGGGGTAATGTGGGCTCTTCTCTGGAGGTCGAGGAGGAGCCTGGTTGTAGCATTCTGGATGGTTCACAGTCTGATCGGTAGTTGTGAGGTGATGCCCATGTAGAGGAATTTTCTGTAGTCCAGGCGTCTGGTGATGAGGGCTTTAGTGGTGGTGCATCTGGTGTTACTGGAGAGCCATTTGAATATTTTCACTAGCATGCGGAGGTGAGGAAGCAGGCTGAGGAGACAGCGTTTATCAGCTTCTTCATGGTGAGCTTGTTGTCGAGTATGATGCTGAGGTGTCTGGCGCGGTCTGTGGGAGTGGGAGAGGGGCCTAGTTCTGCTGGCCATCAGGAGTCATCCCATGGTGAGATGTTACTCCCGGGGTTGAGTACCTCTGTTTTGTCGGTGTTGAGTTTGAGGCATTTGTTTTGCATCCAGCTAGCTACACTGGCCATGTACCTGTGGAAATTGGTTTTGGTGTTAGTGGGATTTGATGATAGGGAGAGGATGAGCTGAGTGTCCTCAGCGTATGATATGATGGTCATACCATAGGATTTGACCAGTGTGGCCAGGAAGGCCATGCATGTATTGAACACGGTTGGTCTCAGTGAGGCCCCTTAGGGAACGCCGCAGAAGATGTGCTTTGGGCCTGGGGTATAAGGCGGGAGGTGGACACTCTGCGTTCTTCCCGTGAGGAAGGAAGCGATCCATATAAGGGCATCACCTTGTATCCCCTTCTGATGGGGTCCATGTAGGAGGGTGTAGTGTGGCATGGTGTCAAAGGCTGCAGAGAGGTTGAGGAGGATCAGGGCTGCTGTCTATCCCTGGTCTAGGAGTGATTAGATGTCATCTGTGGCTGAGATTAGGGCGGTTTCTGTGCTGTGATTAGCGGGGAATCTAAATTGGTGTGGATCCAGGAGGTTGTTGATCTCTAGGTGGTTGCAGAGTTGTCTGTTTATTGCTTTCTCCAGGACATTAGCCAGGAATGGGAGCAGGGAGATGGGCCGGTAGTTCTTAGGTTCTTCTGGGTCAGTGCTAGTTTTTTTAGCAGAGGTTTTTCTTCTTCCTCTTTCCATCCTTCTGGGAAGGAGGCAGAGTTGATGGATGAGTTGCGGATGGTGGTGAGTACCCTACTGATGAAGTTGCTCCACATGTTGACCATGTGGTGGATGGGGACAGGGGTCTCTGGGTGCTCCTGAGTGGATGAAGCTCATGATGGTAGCAATGGTTTGTGTGGTTAGTTTAGCCCACTTAGTGATTATCGTACTTGAGGTAGAGTTGCTGCTGTTGAGGAGTTTTTCAAAGTTGTCACAGGGTGGTTGCGGGGTGAAGTATTCATAGATAGTGCCTATTTGTTTGTAATAGAAGTCTGTAAGGGTGTTGCAGAGCTCCTGTGAGGAGTTTACGGTGTTCTCGGATGCTGAGTAGGGTTGAACTCTTTGATGATGCTGAAGAGTTCCTTGCTATGGTTGGAGCTAGCTTTGAGGCGGGCAGTTAGGGCTTCCTTTTGCAATTTTTCAGGCACATGTGAGAGCCAATTTAAATTGGCTCGGTCGCTGTATGTTTTGCTGTTCACCAGATTCTTTCTAGTCATTTGCAATGGCATTTGGAGGCTTTTAGTTCAGGAGTGAACAGCTGGTGTGTTTTGAGGATCACCCTTGTTTAGCAGGTTTGAGGGGTGCAAGTATGTCGGCGCATTCAGTGACCCAGGTGTTGAAATTTTTGACGGCCACCTTGAGGTCGGTGGTGGTGTCCGTGGGTAGGTGTTGAGGGTGTTGGTCCAAAAAAATTCTGCTGCCTTGCTCCAGCTCCTATGGGCAGTGCTGGTCTGGGCGGTGGCAGTTTTGGGGGTGGTGAAGATGCAGAAGTGGACGATTGCATGGTCGGACCAGGTGATCTCCATGGTGTGGCTGTATTTGAATCTGTTGCTGGCTGTGAAGATTGGATCCAGAGTATGTCCAGCTATGTGCAAGGTTAAATTACAAAACTGCTGGTTTTGTCTTTCCTACATGTTACTTATCCATTGGTAAAATGTTTTTCTTATTATAATAGTAGGATATTATCTTTTAACATTTATCATTACCTCATTGCAATATTGTGAAACTATTTCTTATGGTTATATCAGGAAATTACAATCAGAAGACCTTGTCAAAAATGCTATAATTAAAAAAAAAGAAAGAAAACGAGGGTTAATTGTAATTTAAACTTAAAGCCCCACCTGAGTGTTCGTAATGAGGACACTCTTGTTATAGACACATCGGAGACTCAGGATCATAATGCATAGGAAAGTGTAAATTATCAATTTTTATTTTAATGACGCTTATATAGAGTACTCTAGGAGGAATTCTCAAGTCTATTTTAGTGTTCAATAAACATGTCAGAATGGCTTTGATTTTTGAAAGATTTACACATTAAATTAAGTACGTTAGATGTAAATTTGAGAGGATATCATTTAATAAAACCACAGACATGTCAGATAAGTGCGTGAATGCAGCTGGGTCGGCGATCCATGAGTCTGTGTCTATCTCTGAATGTCCCTTTCAGGTGGTGCCATATCAAAATATTCACAACTTTTCATCTTTACAAAATTGTGTAAGATAAAATAATGGTGAATAGGTTATGTAACAGAAGACACAGACAATAACACATATTCCAGAAGTAGGTGGGAAGAAAAAGGTGAAACCTGGTGTGAAAAGTAAAAATGCTTGTAAGAGTAGCGAAGACTGTCCTTCCAAGGAGAGCTGTGTAATGTCCATTAAATGGATAGGGAAGTTGCAGCTTGGAAAGATAGTTGAGATTGCAGTAATACACTTTCTGACTCTAAATAAGTAATTGTAGAGAAGGAACTAGAAGGTAGTCTGAAGTGAGCAGGGATTTAAATGCCTTTAAACAAGACGGAATGTTAGTGGTGACTCAAGACAAACAATTGCAAGGTGATTGCCAATGAATTGACATACAAGGATCCACAGAACTCACAGTCAGTCAAGAATATAGGTCAAGTGCAATGTCAGTGGATGGAGGAGAATGAAAGTTTACTCTCTGTCTATTAAAGAAGCGAAAAAGATGAGGAAGCCTTGGCCACTCGCTTGTCAGTCTTCATTGGAGGATGAGGAGCGTGATGTACAATACGTCCATTCACAAAATGTGGTCACATATTGCACAGCGACTTTTAAAAATGGAAAAAAACTTTGCAAACTGACCTATGTGCTAATGCGTCTGTTCACAAAATTCTGAATTGTAGTGGGACACAAACAAACCTAGCTCATCAATATTCATGTGATAGGTCGCTAATTGCGACTCACGATGATTGGGTGCCATCACAGGGATGGTAGCCTACTGCGTAGTCAGTAAACCTTTTAAAATGCAGTCTGCATTTCTTGAATAAAAAACTGATTTAAAAATAATTTTTTCCCCAGTTTGTTGACCGTGGTGTCTGGGGGATCTCATACTCCCAACTTATTTACATTTACAAAGGGGAAAAGGGTCCGCAAGGGACCTGTTGGATTTTGAAATGTTTTCTCATCCCAACTTGGGAGTTGGTAACTATACAATGTTTTGCAACAGGATTGTGGTCGCAAAACATTGATACACACCATAGGAAATTGGTATTTAGAAGGGACGCCCAACACACGCCCCATCCAAATAGCAATTCATGATACCTTTCTAAACCCATTTTGTGATTCGGTAGCTTCCCTTCCTTCTCCCATTGTATGCAAAGAAGGCTTGCGTCTGCCATGTACTATAAGGATCAAGGGTGCAGAAAAGGTCCTGGAAGGCTGGATTACCGATACCCAGTACTAAGGGTGAAGGTAATTGAGGCTGGGCCTCTTTTGCCAGTGGTGACTTAAAACTGTGCTAGATATCCAATGCTGTTCCCTTCCCAGGTGTAACTATGTTAAGTCATAGAATCATTGGTATAATAAATGCTGGCCAGTTGGACATCCATGGGCTGTGGCTGTTTTTGAATGGTCAATATTTGACCTCGTGCTCTCCAGTCATACCATTAAGTCCTGCGGATGGGCTGAAATCTGTCCCCAAAAAACCTTTCAATAGAATTGTCTCTGATTCTAGGCTCAGGGTATGCTTGGATCTTTTCTGGGTTTTACTGTTTCACTGAGTACTGTGGTGGTTTTCACAAAGTAAGATGGCAGCATGGGGATACAATCATCTTGAGAGGTGACTCTCTGATACTGTGGGTTGAGGTCTATTATTCATCATATGATGGTGTGGTGCCTCACCTAGCGTTGCTTCACAAAAGGCAATGCTTCAGTGCACTATTGAAAGACTAACTTGTCCCTTGTCTCCTCCCTTCTGCCAGTGCTGGTCTTCAGGATTTATCTTCCAGATTCCATGACCTGAAGTAAAACTCTTGGGAATCTCAGTAGCTGTCTGCTGCCAGAGGGCATCTTTACTAAAGGCTGTCCACTCAACTCTGGTTTGCTTTATGTCTTGGTAGCTGTGGTTCCATCTACATCAGGAGCCTGTTAGGTGTTCCTCATATCTACGGTGAGTTAGACTGTCATACAATGGCTCCGTCCCTCCTGGGGCAATGCCACATTCTGAGCTACCCATTTATATGGTAATTAAGTATTCCTCATTGTCCCCACACCCCAAACAGGAGGTTTTGTAGTGGGCCAAGAAGCAGAAACCATGTAGGTCATTTGGGGGACAGCTTCCTGATGTTCCTTCTGGTCAGCTAGTGGCTAGCTCCTTGGACATGTAGAGAGTGCTGAAAGCTTTGTTGGTCGCTCGGACCTTGCTATTGATGCACCTGGATACTTTGGCTCAAATGCCGCAGCTCTTCATCCAATTTCTAGCCAGTGCATTTCATGTAGGTGTCAAGAGCCCACTTCTGACACTACTGTTAGAAAAGTGAGTCTCTGACTCAAGGTTCTGATTAATTCTGCAGATCTTTACTGCGGTTTTGTTCAGAGAAGTTTTACAGTCTTTGTATATTGCCATATATATCCAATATCTAAGTCCACGATTTTCAGGTTTTACTCAAAAAAACCTAGAATTGTAACTCATAAATGGGTTGTGTTGTGGTCTCTCTTCCTCTGGGAAACTTAATATAGTTCATGGGGAAAGGTAGAGGGGTTCTTTGAGCGGACAGAAAGATGGTAAAGCTCTGTTATCATGGAAGGAGAGAAAAGAGTGTCATCAGCGAGCTACTGCCAGGTTCTTGTGTCCTTCTCTCCGTTCCCTCTCTGCCGTCAAATGGGCAAGGAATGTACTCTGTCAACTCCTTTTTCACCATGCCATGCCCCACTTGCCTGGAGGGAAAAAAGCATGTGTGGGTGTTGCACCTGGCCCTTTCTGTAGAGTCACCCCCAATCTTTTTGCCTTCCTCCTCCCTTTTTTATGACCTCATTTTTGTTACCTTTAGGACTCTGTGCACTTTGCCACTGCTAACCAGTGCCAAAGTGCATGTGCTCTCTCCCTAAAACATGGTATAATTGGTTAACACCTGTATGGCATATTTAATTTACTTCTAAGTCCCTACTAAAGTGCACTACATGTGCCCAGGGCCTGTAAATTTAGTGCTACTAGTGGGCCTGCAGCACTGATTGTGCACCTACTTCAGTAGCCCTTTAAACGTGTCTCAGGCCTGTCTCAGGCCTGTCACTGCAGAGTCTGTGTGTGCAGTTTTAAACTGCCATGTCGACCTGACAAGTGAACATTCTTGCCAGGCTTAAATGTTCCTTTTTAATGCATATAAGTCACCCCTAAGGTAGGACCTCGACAACCCTAAGGGCAGGGTGCAGTATATTTTAAAAAAAGGACATGTGCTTTTAGGTTTTACATGTCCTGATAGTGAAAAACTACTAACTTTGTTTTTCACTACTGTTAGGCCTATCTGTCCCATAGGTTAACATTGGAATTATCTTATTACATTTTAGAAGAGTAATTTCCAATTGGGAAACGATGGACATTTTGAGTTTGGTGTCTCTGACCTCACAATTTAAAATCACACCTTACTTATGGTAAAGTTGGATTTTAAGTTGCAAGTCTGAAAATGCCAATTTTAGAATGCCTTCTGCCTTTCTCTGAATACCTGTCTGAGGTGGGTGATAGCTGGGCTTTATGCATTCCCTCCAGACTGTCACACACAAAGGGAGCTTAGATGTGACTGATCGGCCATCAACATCCGATTGGCCATCCTATGCAGGATGGTATGGAGGAGCTGACACTTACACCTAAATGGGTTGTGCCTGTCGCTACATGCAAGGGCTGCATACCGCTCTGTAGTGAATCTGGAGCTAAGGCAGGAAGGGCTGGGACCCTGTGCACTTCAAAGACCTCTCTTTGAAGTCCCCCCCACTTCAAAGGCACAACTGGGTATAAGTACTGGACTTCAGGCCCACCACTTCAGCACACTTCTGGACCTGAGGATATTCTGACAGGAAGAAGGACTGCTGTGCTGCTGAAAGGACTGTCACTCTGCTGGACTCTGCTGGACTTTGCTGGACTCCTGCTCTGCTGTACCTGCCCTGCTGCCTGCTGCCCTCCTTGCCCAGGAGTGAGAAGGACTGGACCTGCATTTCTACATCCCCAGAACCCAAGTGACTCCAAGGGCTTGCCTCCTGTTCTGAAGTCTCAGGAACATCAAAGACTTCCAACAACCCTGCTGCACTAACTCTGAGTCTTGCCCTGCCAAGTGTTGCCAATCCAGTTCTGGGCCCTTGGATGTGGGTTTTCTGTGCTGCATCCACCAAAATCCACGGATCACTATTGTTACACCGATCGGAACTTACGCATCTACCCTTGACGCATCGCCACTGCCGCTGAGGACAAAAACATTGCATTTCTGGCTGCATGGCTGGAAAACAACACTTTACCTTCATCTGCAGGGGATGACGACGATGCATCTCGATTTGTGCGGCTCAGAACCGATGCATCTCCTACATCCAGAAGGATCAACAACGATGCACCGCCTCCTCTCTCCATGCATCGAGCTCTGCGGCGCCTACAAGATCGGTCCCTGTGTCCGACCCACACTCCGTCGCAGTCAGCCTGAACTTTTGAATGTGACCCAGTCAAGTGTGACCAGACAGCCCCATGTGGCACCTCATGCTTTTAAGCACTATATTTAAAGATGTTCTTTAAAAATTCATAACTCTGGTTCTGCTTATTGGATTTTTGTCATATTGGTCTTGTTTTGTTCAATACATTAAGCCCTGTTTTTCTAACCAGGTGTGGTATAATGTTGTGTGGTGTTTTCACTTTGTTTTACTGTTTTAAGTGTTGCACAAATACTTTACACAATACCTCTTAAATTAAGCCAGACTGCTCTGTGCCAAGCTACCAGAGGGTGGACACAGGTTAATTTAGGGTGTGTATCTGACTTACCCTGACTAAGATTGTGGTCCCGACTTGGACAGTTTGAATGCCTCTGACAACTAGAGACCCAGGGGCATATTAGCAAGACCGGCGATAAAATTATCGCCGTTTTAGCGGCAGGAAACTGCCGCTAAAACGGCGATAATGGGCTTGCTAATATGCGTTATAGAATTCCAATAGAAGCCCAGGTTAGATGTCCTGCACATCTCACCTGGGCTTCTATTGAATTCTATAACGCATATTAGCAAGCCCATTATCGCCGTTTTAGCGGCAGTTTCCTGCAGCTAAAACGGCGATAATTTTATCGCCCGTCTTGCTAATATGCCCCCCAATTTCTAACAGAGGGTTAGGGAGCTGCTGTCATGTCCAACTAACCTCAATGACCAGCCCTTCAACTGGCTTCAACGGAGGAGTTGGGTTTCTTCCTGTGAGTCCGAAGTGTGAAACCAGATAAGTATATATTACTCCCCAGCCCATTTTAGCCGCGTGGCTTGCATAGAGCCAATTAGTCTGTATGTGCCATAAGGAACCATGTGTGGAGCCATATAGAAACATATAGAAACTATGCAGAAATGTACCTTTTACAGCTATGAAGACAGAGGCAATGGCAGACTTTCCAGTGGCTGTATTACGGGCCACACAGATGTAGTTTCCCTCATCTTTAGAAGACACTCTGAAGACAGATAGCTGCGTTTTGTTGAAAGTTAAACTGGTGTTATTTAAAAACCATTCATATGTGTCTATCTCTGGAACAGACCGTGTGTAGCAGCTTAAAGATAAATTCTCCCCTGCTTCTAGGATCTGAGTTCCTGAGGGGTCGATCCTTGTGTCCTCTGGCCCATCTGTAAAGGAACAGAAAAGGAATGTAGCTCTGAGGACAGTGACAGAGAACAAGAATGAGAAGAGCAAAAACTATGAACTCTGAGTTTACTTACAGGAAACAGCTAGAGTCTGTGGGTCACTTGTGATGGCACTGAAGGGGTTAGTGGCTTCACATTGATAGATCCCAGAATCCAGTCGGGTCACGTTGGAGATTCTTAGGGTTCGGTTGTCTTGAGACAGGTGAGTCCTGGTGTTATCAATCAGAAGATGTTGTCTATTAAACAACCATAGAATTGTTTCGGCTGCCCCTGAGGTGTTACAGGTCACTGTTACCGTACCTTGGTACTCCACCGGCTGTAGGCTGGTCATTGTTACAGTAGGTTTAGTTACAAGTGCTGGAATCAAAATACAAACGCAAGCAGTTAAGACGTGTATGTTCACCTCTGGGGTGGTGGAAAGAGGAATCAAAGCAGCCCAGTGTGTGGCTGTGTCCATGTGTCTGCTGACTCTTTGTGCCATGGCTCCATGGGTAGCACCTGTTCGTAGATCTACTGGTGGATAAACCATTACAACCAGCCTCCAAAATGGCCTACAACTTCATCTAAGGGGAAGTGGTGTTACATCAGCAATGTTCTATACTCAACATCCACCCCGTGTCCAGCCCCCATTGAAACGATCACTCTGATGGAAGCCCAGAGGGATCGAGCGCCCTCTTTCAATCCATAATGACCACAAACCACTCTGTCCAAACTGCTGACATCTTTGATACCTCTCCTGAAAAGTTGCAGCCTGTGCCTTCTCTGTAACAAAGGTTCACATGCTCTTGTCTCCTGATATCCTGCATCATCACAGAGGCACACACTCTGTGACTGAATTTCCTGAAAGACCTAGAAGACCTATTTTATTTTACACTCCGAACATTCTTCTGCATGTATGTTCTCAGTTACTACTGCCCTGAGGAATCCCCTGGATCCTAATTTTTTTCTAACTACTTAGTTCTGCATATATAGTCCTGACTTCTTCTCCACTACCCGGCCAAGCATACCTGGGTGGATCTGTGTGGGTTATTATGCTGTACGTTGTAGAAGAATATTGCCTCTAGACACTGATCTAGCGTCTTTACATCAGGCGCAGCCTCCATTTTGGTTTGAATCAGTTAAAGTTATCAATGCCTCATAGTTCGGAGGGGGATATGTTCCACGTCTGCCACACTCAACACTAGGTGAAGCTTCACCCCTAAGTGCTGAGGGCCCCTGTGCCCCAAAGTGCTGAGGTCTTCTTTTAAATTTTGGACTGTCGACACTTACCTCTTTATAACATTCTTTCTACAAAGAGTATCCAGATCAAATTTGCATCCTTTTCCACACATGTTCATGTTGGAGATTTTAAAGGGACCCAGAGTTTGCTATTTACTATGTAGGGGCTTAAGAAAATCACCAACATATGGCAAATCCTTTTTTTTCTAAAAACAAAATGGGGAAAAGTAATGTGCAAGAAAATGATAGGATAAGGTTTGCTGTGTTTAGGCTGCCATCTGTCCAGATTTCAGAAAGGGGCAGAGTTGGAAAAACTTATCACCACTGTTTTTGCAATTTTCTAATGTGATGGCAATATTTGAAATGTTTGTGCTTTGTTCCTGCTTGGTCTTTGTAAGGAAAGCAGCTGTGAATCCCTTGAACAAACCCAGGAAGATGTACATTTCTGGAACAAAATTCTGAATTGAGCAAGGAATCCTTTGTGTAGATAGTTGGAAAAACATAGTAACCATAAGTGTCAAAAAATGTAATAGGTGTCGATGTTTTCTTCTCTAACTTTCTGCACCGATCTATAAAGTAAAATACAGTGTGATCTGCAAGGTTGATACTGTCACATAGAAATACAGTGTTTGTGGTTTGTCCAAAAACCTGCAATGCCCTGAAGCAACAACTGAGCCTTGGCTCACAATGAGTTTTTGTTATTCACCAACCAAGTATCCCTTGATATTAAAAAATCCAATTACTAAAGAATTTTACCCATGAATTTGAGTCTTGGATATGGGGCATGTGTACCACTCCTAATTTCGGATTACCCCAGTGTCTGATGATTGAGTGGGAGGTTTTTCAAAAAGTGTGCATTTTAGTGAGTTTATCAGATAAATAACAAATGTCTTAACATTCGTCCACAGTTTCCCCCTAAGAATGAGACACTACATATGTGAATGAGCCTATTACATGCGAGAGGAAAGGACCAAACCTAAGTCCAAACATGGACTTCAAAGATTTTTCCATAAGTTTATTTCTTGGGATGTTGGTAGCTGCTGTTTTTGTGTCCAGGGTCAGTGAGCACTTAGAGAAACATAATAACCACAGGCATTACTGAAAGCGGGAGCTACCTGGGGTCTGGTGTGGTGTGGCTTGTTTGGGAGCCATCAGTTTTTCATACCCAGGATGCCTTGCTTCCAAAATAGAATTTTCTCATATTTCTGTGATGGAAATATAAGACATTTGTGTGTGTAGGTAATTCCCATTTTTTGTGTAATGTCCCCCTATTTTCCCCCATTTGCTTATCTGGCTTTTGAACTTTATGGAACCCCTAATAAACAGGAATAAAGTGCCTGTGTTGCCTCTTTAAACATATCACAAATGAGTTAAATCTGATTGGCACAATTAACTTTCATATAAAGATATATTATACGGTGCAAAAGTACCCGACAAGCATAGAAAGTTATATTCCACCTGTGGACTGCAGCACCTATTGTGCCAACCACTATTGTGGCAGTGAAAACCTGGCTTCAGGTCTAGCTCATGTCACCTGACAGCAGCAGCCTGAACCCTGCAGCCCAAGCCTGCCAAAATCAATCTTTTGACAGGTAAAAAAGTCTGATTTAAAATATTAAGTAAGTCACCCCTAAAAGCATCTTGTTGCCCACAAAGTAGGGTGAATAATATTTGAGAGTGGAACACGTGTGACATTAGAAATGGCATGTTCCCCCATTGACAAGGCACGAAACATCACTGCCACTGGTCAGGCTGTAGCTGTCACAAAGGAAGTATAATTTACATCCGTCTATCTTTTGACCTATACCAGTTACAGACTCCACTTAAAGACTTATTTTCATCTTTAATGAAAATCTAATCTAATTCTCAAATCACTTTTTTTTATTAAATATGTTGGAAATCTAACTAATTTGCATTACCTTTCCAGCAACTGAGCCTGTACTTGGCATGAAATCGATGTGAAAACTACTCCCAGAGCAGAGATAACGCCCTGAAAATGGGGAGGTGGCTTTCTTCCCCTGTCAGGAAGACCAGTTGGGTGGGCCCAGGAACTTAATTAAAATCAGAGGCCTGCCCTGTCACAAATAAATGTCAGCCTCTGTCCCCATAGTACGGCTGGCATCAAACCCAGTGGTAAGGACCCAGAACGGGTTGTGAGTGACCACAGAGGAGAGGGCTACTCATTACCCTGGCCACACCTCTGGGCGGGCACACAGGCGCTGCACAAGGGGAGAAGACTTTCCCCATCTTGGATTCTGCGAATAAGGTGCACTGTGGGATTGTTTGCAGCAGGAATACAGGAACTGCTGCAAAGTAGGTAGGTTTGTTATGTTATGTTATGTTAAAAGTTCTTGTATAGCGCACGTACACCATACGGTTTCATGGCGCTGAGGAGGCAAAGAGAAGGTTGCAGAAAACTAAGGCTAGATGTTAAAAGATTGGGCAAACAGACGGGTCTTCAGCATTTTTCTGAACTGTGCGTAAGTAGAAGTCAGTCTAATCTCCACGGGGAGAGAATTCCAAAACTGGGGGCCTAGGACAGCAAACCTAAGTCCTCCGAGCCTTTTGCGTTTAAAAGAAGGAATAGTCAGCAAATTTTGATGAGAAGAAAGCAAATCCCGGGAGGGGATATATCTTGAGATCATAGACGAGATAAAAGCAGGGCTGCAACCATGAAGAGCTTTAAAAATGGTGCAACCCAGTTTGAAAGCACACCTTTTAGCCACAGGAAGCCAGTGTAAATTTTTCATTATGGGAGTCCCATGCTGCCATTTTGGTTGATGAAAAATGAGTCTGGCAGCTTGGTTTTGAACCAACTGAAGACGTTTTAGTTGGTAAGAAGGAATGCCACAGTATAAAGAGTTGGCATAGTCCAAGCGGGAGATCACCAGGGCTAAGATGACCAAGGTCAGAGCTTCCCTGGACAAAAATCTGCTGATCTTCCTTATTCTCCGTAATTGGAAGAAGCCTGCGGAAACTACTGAGCTTATTTGGGCATTCATTGATAGATCACTAGAAATCACGATGCCTAAGCTTTTGGCAGAGTCCGCAGGCTTCGAGGGTTACCTAGAGAAGATGGCCAAAAATTAGAATGCCATGGATTGGAAGGGCCAGCTGTGAGAATCAGCTCAGTTTTATCGGGATTCAACTTGAGTTGGTTGGAATTCATCCAATCACTAATAAAAATCATGGTAGATTGAAAGTGGGTAACAGTCGATAATGACGAATCGATTTCAAACACCAATTGGAGATCGTCCGCATAGTTGAATGTCCCAACCCTTTTTTCTCTTAAGGAACAAATTAGAGGGAGAAGATACAGATTAAAAAGAAGGGGGGAGAGAGAGAGGAGCCCTGGGGAACCCCACAGGTTAGTTCCCTCTTGTTGGACGAGAAATTAGCCAACCGAACTGCTTGACAGCGGTTACTAAGGAAAGAGGAAAGCCATTTCAACGCCAGACCATAGATCCCGGCACTTCTGACACGGTCCACCAAGATATTGTGGTCAACCGTGTCAAAGGCTGCTGTCAAATCCAGAAGAACCAGGGCCTGAGGGATGCCGTTATCTGCTCCTCTTCTTAGTTCATCCATAACAGTGAGTATGACTGATTCAGTGGAATGGATAGGTCTAAATCCTGCCTGATGAGTCCAAAATCTGGTGGTGTTCAATAAATGAACTAAGACAGTTGGCTACATATGCCTCGAGGACTTTGCCTAAGTAGGGCAAAAGAGAAATGGGGCTGTAATTACTTAAAACTGACGGGTCCGCACCCGGTTTCTTCAAAATAGGGACAATTTCCGCAATCTTGAAAATATCAGGGACAACACCGTATTTAAGTGAATTGTTAAGGAACGAAAGAGGGGGTCAGGACAAATAGAGAAAGCTTCTCGAAGAATATAAGGGGGCAACAGTCAGTGGGGGAACCAGAATCCACTTTTTAAGTAAGTCAAGAAAGGTCTCCTTCGAGATCAAAGGAATTTGATCCAACTGATGTTCATTCTGACAGGTGTTTAAGTCAGATAGAGGGAAACTAGATAAGGGAATACTGGCTTTAATGACTGCAATTTTCTCCCAAAAAAGGAATTAAGGGAATCACAGAGGCTTTGTGTAGGAACTGGTTTTGGCATGATCCTATCTGGTTTGGAGAGCTCATTCACAATAGAGAAAATTTCTTTGGGTTTATTAGATGAATTAAGAATTTTATTTGAAAAATAATCTTCCTTAGTTCGGAGAATCTCCTTTTGTATTCTTTCTGGAGAGCTAGATATATAGCCCTCTTATCAGGGAGATAATGATGTCTCTAACTGCGTTCGACCTGTCTTAAAATAAGTTTCTTGTTTTTTAAATCATCAGAAAACCAACGTTGAGCGTCATGAGGTCTTAAAATAGTGATATTCTTGAGAGGAGCAATGCGATCGCTGACCCGCTCGAGCCAAGTCTTAATACTCTCTGCGTGGGTTTGAAATGCCTCCTGTGCAGATGGAGCCGAGTCAATTAATAAAGATCTAAATTGATCGGCATTCATACGTCGCCAATTTCTTGACAACACGTTCCTTGAATATTGAGATTTCAAGGGGAAGGCATTAGTAAGAGAGAAAGTTATTAAAAAATGATCGGACCAAATACAGGGGGAAATCAATGGAGTAGAGATCTCCAGATTGGATGTCCATATTTGGTCAAGGACATGGCCCTTTATATGTGTTGCAGTCTTGATATGCTGTGTACAATTCATCCCGGTTAAAAGATCAGTCAATTCTTTCGAGCTAAGGCCCTCTCTCGCATCATTAGGGCAGTAGTTAAAATCACCGATTATCAGGATTCTGGCATTATAAATAGCAAGGTGAGATATCATTTCGCCCAGTGCCTGGGGAAATGTGGGCATTTGTTGGGGCGGTCTATAGAAAAGAGCACAGATGAAAGGAAATTGGGGAGATTCAAATTTTAAGACTAAGCTATCAACTAAGGGTGGGCCCATTATCGCTAAGGAGGTAAACTGATAATCATGGTGGATTATAGCTGCCACCCCTCCGCCACTTTTTCCTAGAGGGCGGTTGGCCTGCAGAATATAGTACTTGTCCGGTATTGCAGCCAAAATATCGGGGGCAGATTCCTCAGTCAGCCAGGTCTCTGTGAGAAGAAGAATATCAGGGTGGTCGGAATTCAAGAGCTGAAAAATTTCCAGCTGGTGTCTCACCATAGATCGAGTATTCAAATAATAAATTTTAAGGTCCTTAGACTCTTGAATTAAATGGGTAACAGAGGCAGGTTGTAAGGCTGTACTGAGCGTGGGAGAGAAAGTGACGTCAATTTCAGGGAAAGTGTATCTAGTAACTAAAATGTTCGCTTTCTCTAGGGAAGATCGGGTAATATCATCAATATAATAATTATTCTGATGTGAAATTAACTCCCTGATCGAATATCGAAATGGAGGGGCATAAGAAGCGGCCCCCGGTCCTGTTCGTGCGCGCACGGGCGCAGACGGGCTTGCCTTTAGCGCGCCTTTGGCGCGCTGGCGGCGCGCCCGCTGCGCACCCGGGGGAGCATCTTGTTTAAATCCCTTCTCGATTCCCGCCACCAGCCCGACAGCCAGCCGGAAGTGGGGGAGGAGGAGGTATGAAGGGGGTGTGGCCTACAGCGTTTCTCCGTACAAGCGGCACAGAAAGCCGTGACGGACCGGAAACGCTGGACAGGAATTTAGGTCCGGTAAGTGCAAAGTGTGCAAATAGATAAAAACAAGTTCACAGATTCCAACAAAAGTTTAAAATTATTAAAAATGTTTCCCAAAGAATGTTCCCAGTCCTTTCCCAAGTTTCCCCTGCCCACCGAGTAGCAAGCAGACCTTCAATCCCCTGGAAACTATCACACTATTAGTTAAGGAAAAGCCGAGAGTCACCCCCACCCACTAGCAGATGCCAGGAACCCCCAAGACACCATGCAGAATATCGGAAGAGGACTGGGCCTGCTATCTGTGGCCTGGGAGGAGCCCTGAAGGACTGGACCTGCCCCGTGCTCAGGACAAGTGGAGCACTCCAAGGGACAGTTGGCTAACCTTCTGAGTGGCACAGGGACACAACAAGCTACAAGAGGTCCTTTCACTGATGTGTCCAGCTGACCAGTGGCAATTGGACCTGGAGTGGACTTTGCTGTTGGCCACTCCCTGAGATGCTGGAAGTCTCTAAGTGCCTTCCCCTGAGATCCTAGTGGCCTTAGACGCATACTCATGTGGTTGTTTGGGCACCAGAAGGACGTCTGGAAACATTTGAAAATATTTCCACCGGAGCTCAAGACCTTCAGTGCAATCTGCCGAAAAAAGTATCAGACTGGCAGTTGACAGTGTCGGATTGGATTTCAGCTTTGTCTTGCTCAAAGGTTCCTGCACCTCGGAAAAAGGAACTAAAACTCATTCTATACTGGGCCTTTCAGCAAGAAATCTTGAAACGGCCAGAGCCCCAGCAGGACAAACCGGCTTCACGTATCCAGCCTTCAGCTAAACCGAGATGGCTACAATTTCAGTGGCATTCCACACTGGAAGGGTTTTTCTTCTCAAAGAACTCAGATTCTGTTTTGGGACAAAGAAGAAATTTCAACGCTTGTCATTAAAAAAGTTACATGGTCCCTTTCTGAAGTCTGAACATTTTTATAACTTCTTCACTTCCAGACTTTGACGGGGACCAATCCACTTGATGTATCGAACCAGGTCTCTATCAGAGTCGGCCTCAAATGCCACCTGGGTCCAGGTCTACCACTTCCATAGACTATCATTGGTGCTTTCTGCTTTTTCTACTTAACACTTAAAAAATTCACATCTTGAGTTCCCATTGTGACATTTTTGTCACCTGGTATGACTTTATTACTGCTTCAGGATGGCATAAATTCTTTACACATTTCCCTACTTTAAGCCCGTCTGCTCTTTAATTGTCTACCAGGGGGTTGAGCTCGGGTCAATTTAGTGACTTTGAGGGGTCACTTTCACAAGGATTGTTATTGTTCCGTGAGGTGGGCAGTAACCCACCTCAAATAATACACTTTCTTACAGTGGGGCTCATAAAAATGCATACCACTTAGTAGTACCACACTTATCCTAATGGAAATGGTATGAAACGTGTGGGTGGGCCTGTTGCCCAGAGATGCAAAGACCAAGGGAAACAGAAATATCCTCAAAGTTTGCCTCCAAAAGTCCTTATTTGAGATGTAAGTAGCTGCCATATTTCTGAGTCCAGGGTTGGTCAGCAGTCAGAGAAATCTACCAACCCTCGGCAGTTCTGAAAATGAGAGACATGCAGAGAGTGGAGGGTAGTGTTGGCTTGCAAGGATTATACTACTTTTCTACCAGAATGACCTTAAAATGTCCAAATTTGTTTCACAAAATAGAATTTTCTCACATTTCAGTTAAAAAAAATCTGGATTTTGCAAATATGGCAAAAGGTCTACCACCCAGGCTTCCACCGATTCTCCCGAAAAATGATACCTCATGTGTAGATTCTCTACAACTTCTTAACCAGACGCAGACAGTGATGTAGATGAGAGATGCAGACTGTGAAGATTTAGCCGATATGGCTATCAGGAATGTGGATGAGAGACGCAGACTGTGAAGATATGGGTGATGTGGCTTTCAGGAATGTAGATGAGAGACGCAGACTGTGAATATATGGCCGATATGGCTTTAGTAATGTAGATGAAAATCACAGACTGTGAAGATATGGCCGATATGGCTATCAGGAATGCAGATGAGAGACGCAGACTTTGAAGATATGGCCAATATGGCTTTAGTAATGTAGATGAGAGTTGCATACTTTGAAGATATGGCCGATATGGCTATCAGGAATGTAGATGAGAGACGCAGACTGTGAAGATTTAGCTGATATGGCTTTAGTAATGTAGTTGAGAAATGCAGACTGTGAAGATATGGCCGATACGGCTTTCAGGAATGTGGATGAGAGATGCAGACTGTGAAGATATGGAAGATATGGCTATCAGGAATGTAGATGAGAGATGTAGACTGTGAAAATATGGCCAATATGGCTTTCAGGAATGTTGATGAGAGACAAAGACTGGGAAGATAAGATGATATGGCTTTCAGGAATGCAGATAACTGACACAGACTGCTAAGATATGGCCAATCTGGCTTTCAGCAATGTAAATGAGATGCAATCTGTGAAGTTATGGCCGATACGGCTTAAAGAGATGTAGATGAGAGTCGCAGACTGTGAAGATATGGCTGATATGGCTTTCAGGAATGTAGATGAGAGAGGCAGACTGTGACGATATAGCTGATACGGCTTTCAGGAATGTAGTTGAGAGATGCAGACTGTGAAGATATGGCCGACATGCCTTTCAGGATTGTCTATGAGAGATGCAGACTGTGAAGATATGGCCGATACGGCTTTCAGGAATGTGGACAAGAGACGCAGACTGTGAAGATATGGCCGATATGGCTATCAGGAATGTAGATGAAAGATGCAGAGTGTGAAGATATGGCCGATATGGCTTTCATGGAATGTAGATGAGAGATGCAGACCATGAAGATATGGCCGATATAGCTTTCAGGAATGTAGATGAGAGACACAGACTGCGAAGATATGGCATATACGGCTTTCAGGAAATGTTGTAGAGAGACTCGGACTGTGAAGATATGGCCGATATGGCTTTCATGGAATGTAGATGAGAGACGCAGACCGAGAAGATATGGCCGATAAGGCTATCAGCAATATAGATGAGAGATGCAGACCATGAAGATATGGCCGATATAGCTTTCAGGAATGTAGATGAGAGACACAGACTGTCAAGATATGGCCGTTCCGGCTTTCAAGATTGTAGATGAGAGATGCAGACTGTCAAGATATGGCCGATATGGCTTTCAGGAATGTAGATGAGAGACGCAGAATGTGAAGATATGGCCGACATGGCTTTCTGGAATGTGGGTGAGAGATGCAGACTGTGATGATCTGGCTGATATGGCTTTCAGGGAATGTAGATCAGAGAAGCAGACTGTGAAGATATGGCCAATATGGCTTTCAGAAATGTAGATGAGATACTCAGACTGTGAAGAGATGGCTGATACGGCTATGAGGAATGTAAATGTGAGGTCCAGATTGAAAGATATGGCCGATATGGCGTTCAGGTGTGACTGCTGTAGTTGTAAATGGTCTGGAGTGGTATCTCATCAACTCGTCTGAGTGTTGTTTAAAAGTTTTAAATAAAAAAGGTACTACGTCATAGACACATGAGTATATACATAGAACATGTGTATTTATGTTTGCAAAAGCACAAACCTCGTTCACTTAAGGTTCTTTCTTGTAATTTTAGTCAAATTCTCTTTTCACTTTTTGGCTGTTACTGAACATTCATCCTTTGGTTTATGGAGTGATTGTTCACTTGAATGTTTTTAGCAAATTCAATTTGAGAGTTAGGGCCTCATTTATGAAAAGTGTTGCATCGCTGGAGGAAAACAGCGATGCAACACTTTTCATTGCGCCATCCTTGCGACACAATGGATGCGCCGTATTTACACTATGGCGTTCCAAGTCGCAAGGATTGAACAGATAAGTCAAGAATCCTGAAGTATCTGGTGGTGCAGTAATGATGTATTGCTGGAGTGTGTCGGAAAACTGACTCAACTCCAGCAATGTGTCAATACACATGGGGGAGTCCCATGTGAAAGGCCATGTATAACTCATTATGTATGCTTGAAGCAGGTGTAAGGACCCCACCGACCTCAAAAACTACAGACCCATCTCCCTGCTCCCGTTCCCAGCGAAAGTCATCGAGAAAGCCATCAAGAGCCAACTCGCCACATTCATTGAAGAACACAACATCCTCGACTCCTCCCAATCCGGCTTCAGAAAAAACCACAGTACGGAAACCGCCCTCCTCGCCGCAACAGACGACATCCGCACCCTACTGGACAAAGGAGAAACAGTAGCCCTCATCCTCCTCGACCTATCAGCGGCGTTCGACACAGTCTCCCACCGCACCCTAATACGCAGACTCTACGACGCAGGAATCCAGGACAAGGCCCTCGACTGGATCCGCTCCTTCCTCTCCGGCAGGACGCAGTGGGTCAGACTCCCCCCTTTCCTCTCGGACCCCACACCTACCACCTGCGGAATCCCCAGGGCTCCTCCCTCAGCCCGACACTCTTCAACGTCTACATGGCTCCACTTGCCCCCATCGTCAGATCCTACGGACTCAACATCGTGTCATACGCAGACGACACCCAGCTCATCCTCTCCCTATCCAACGAGCCAAACACCGCCAGACGCAACTTTCGAGAAGGCATGGAAGCCGTCGCCAAATGGATGAAAAACAGCTGCCTACAACTAAACACCAACAAAACAGAAGTACTCATCATGGGCCCAAACCCCGATGCCTGGAGCGACACCTGGTGGCCCCCCGCCCTCGGAAACCCGCCAACCCCCACCGACCACGCACGCAACCTGGGAATCATCCTGGACTCCGAGCTCAAAATGGACCGACAGATCAACTCCGTCTCGTCTTCCTGCTTCCACACCCTCCGCCTCCTTCGTAAGACCTTCAAATGGATCCCCTCGAACACCGAAAGACCGTCACTCACGCCCTGGTCACCAGCAGACTCGACTACGGCAACGCACTCTACGCCGGAATAAACAAAAACCTCACCCGCAAGCTACAGAACATCCAGAACGCCGCCGCAAGACTGGTCCTCAACCTGCCAAAACACTGCCACATCTCCCAGCACCTGCGCACACTCCACTGGCTCCCTGTCGAGGCGAGAATCACCTTCAAGATGCTCACCCACGCACACAAGGCCCTCCACGGCACCGGACCAGCATACCTGAACAGCCGACTCAAATTCCACGCACCCCAAAGGACCCTACGATCAGCCCAGCTCTCCTACGCCGTGGTCCCCCGCACCAGAAAGACCAGATCGGGAGGCCGCTCCTTCTCCTTCCTCGCGGCCAAAGCATGGAACGCCCTTCCGCTCCACCTCAGACAGACAACATCGCTCCCCATCTTCGCAAGAAACCTCAAAACCTGTCTCTTCGACAGACCCCCTCCTTGATGGATGGAACCTGCACCCCTCCCCCTAGCGCCTTGAGACCCTTACTGGTGAGTAGTCGCGCTTTAACAAACCCCTGATTGATTGATTGATTGAAGGATTGTGACGCAGTCAAGTCGTAGGAGTGGAGCAGTGAAATCTCATAGATTTCACTTCGCCACTTCTACGAGGCTTTTTTTTACGTAGGAATGCCCATCCTGCATACATTATACCTGACGGAGGTATAATGTAGTGCAGGGCTTTACAAAGTGATGCACCTGCCTAGATAGGGTGCAATGTGGTGCATTGCTTACGCCTCCACAGCATCACTGAAAAGTGAGGAACGGCGGTGCAAGGCATACTTAAATGAGGCCCTTCGTCTTTTGTCAGTAATCCAGGTTTTCCCCTACAATGGTTGTTTTGTAATCCTCAGAATGCTTTGAAAGGCCCCTGAGATGTCCTATTAACTTGTCATAATACAAACTCCTATTCACACAGTGGTTGTTCTGTTCTGGCCTCTGATAGTCTATGATTCTGAATGTTCCATCTACATACAAAGGGTTACTTTCTTGTGTAATTTCATAATATACACTTTTTAAACAAACTAACAATTACTAACTTTCTCTTTTGTTTTTTTGCAGGTGTTGATCAAAGTCCCCTTAACAAATAGGCCAAGATTAGCAAGAATGCAAAGGAATTTAGGATTTTACAACCGGAGCTCAAGTAACAGGCTTTAGCACAGCGGATCACAGAATTCACCTTATTGCTCTACGCATTGTCCACTAGCCCAAGCACACCCTATTTGTGTTGTTTGAATATGCTACTGTGTGCAAGATGGCCACTGCTGATTTATGTAGTTCTGTGAGTTTGATGTCGTGAGATGTGGGAACCTCATAAGATCTTCCTTCAGAACATTTGTGTCTATCATAGCCTGAGAAGAAATCACACGGAATAGGAACAATGCATGCAGAAAAAAATTAAGTGGGACAATGTGGAGCTCTGTATACTTAGGGAACTCAGGAACTGGAGGCCTCACTCTGGGGTGATAACTACCTTCATGTGATTCTTCTATCAGTGCTTGTTGTACTTCAAGGCAGAAAGGGTGGTCCTATTGTAAGCAATAGGAGCGGGCCAAACCATTGACAGTTTGAAGTCAATGTAGTGTATGTAGTCACCACAATCTCACAGTTTTGGTCTGTTCCTGACCCATGCAGCATGCCCCCACACACTTGTGAGGTGCTATTTTTATGGGCAGAAATGTTGGAAGGCTCAGTGATAGGACTTCTGTCATTGGCGAGTGCGAGAAACTGAATTAATTGGGGTGGATGATAGTCCACCACAAGTATTGAGTTCACTATACTGTTTTGCACAGTGGATGGCTTCAGTAATTTAAACCTGAGCTCTATACCTGGTAGCTGTGGTACGGAGCAGACAGAAAGGGGGTTGGGAGCACACTGCCTCACATCCCAGCACAGTTACTTTGCATCCTGGTAAATGCAGTACAAAATTAGTGCTTACTTGAAATTTAACTGTAGTTTTTCACCAAAGTTGGTGCAGACATTGCTGTATATCTCTAAAACTACAGTTAAATTTCAAGTAAGCACTAATTTTGTACTGCATTTACCAGGATGCAAAGGGGCGAACTGTGCTGGGATGTGAGGCAGTGTGCTCCCAACCCCATTTCTGTTCAAAAGGCTCCCTTGAGCCAGCAAGCTGACGAGCTTTGGAGATGCATGTGTGTGCCTGTGAGTGGTACTGTGACCTGAGAGGAATTTGGCAGCATTTCCAGCAACCCCAGATGACTTTTCTTTTGCTTTCTACAACTGCTGCTCTCTACTGATGAAGGGCTGAACCCAGAAACTAGATATATGCATAGTGGAGAAGTGTGGCTCAATGGTTAGAGCGGCAGACCCTGATGCAGAGATCTGGCCCGGGACCAGGGTTCAATTCCCGCCTCGGCGGGTCTTGGGCTCAATTTCCTCGGACCTGATAATTCTCGCCTCGGTGCCTATTCTAATCATGGGTCCCACTCTGCAACTCTGGGCAATAGCTTGCTTAATCTCCACAACGGCCCCACCAGCGCTGGGATGCCTGGCTTCACCCTGGGGGTGCCCAGGAGTGGACATTTCACAGGGAAAAGCCAGGAAGGGTTCCACAGCGGTATGCGTACAGCGCCAGGACACCCTAGGGTAACAGTGCGCTATACAAATTTCATTTCATGTCTGCACCAACTTTTGTGAAAAACTACAGCTACATTTTAAGTAAGCACTAATTTTGTACTGCATGTACCAGGATGCAAAGGGGCGAACTGTGCTGGGTTGTGAGGCAGTGTGCTCCCAACCCCCTTTCTGTACAGAGCAGACAGGCTTAACTTAAGAAAATAGGTAAAGCATTTACAAGTACCAAACACTTAAAAAGTCAAAAACAAAACACAATAAAAATCCTACTCCAATTTAGAAAAATAGAGAACAATTTAAAGGACTCTTGCAGTTTGTTGTGGCCCTGAAGCTTACACAAGAGGTCAGCCAACTGACCCTTACATGCTGCTTTGTCCTGGGTAAAAGTGGGAACAAGTCCAGCCCTTCGGGTCTGCTCTGGGGTCTCAAACTGCAGGTGCAATCAGTCATCTGTTCTTCCACAGGTCCACTAGTGTTCTGAAGAATGAGTTCTAGTGTTCCACATTTATGTCTGACACTAGCTTGTCGGTGGGGACTATGCCTTGCCCCTCCCTAACCAATAGGGTAAAGGTTCCCAGGGGTAAACCTACCCACGTTTGCAGCAGTTCCTGTGTGCCTTACTTCAAACAATCCCACAGTGCCACTCATTTAAAAAAATCCAAACTGGAAAAAAGTTTTTTTAGCTTATATGCCCATCCAGAGGTGTGGTCAAGATAATGAGCAGTCCCCTCCTCCTTGGACCCTCCTGGCCATTTCTAAGGGCAGCTTTTCACCAATGGGTTTGGTGTCTGCCTGACTGATAGGACACAAGAAGAGGCCTGTGTGGGTGTCATCTGACATCTGCTTGTGACAGGGGAGGCCATTTTAAAGTAAATGAAGTTCTTGGGCAAAAGAAAAGTGCCAAAGGAAAAAGACTGTTCCCCACACCAAGGCCAGTGTCCCTGATTTGGTGGAAGTTTTCACACCTCATCAGGGCCATTCACCAGCTGATTGACAATTGGATGCAAATACAAATTAGCATCCAAGAACGTTAGGCAGGAAAAAGGTAACTTTATAAAAATCATTTTCCTCAATATTTATTAAACCTCTGACTTCACCATTGAGTTGAGCATTAAATAAATATAAAAAAGTCCTTGATTATTTTCCAAGCTGGCCCCTACCCTGTGACAGCAGAATTAATGTTTAATATTGCAAACCAGTTTTTGGCTATGTGTCTATGAACCAGACAGCCTTCCTATTGTGAAAATAGCTTATAAGTGCTAGTATAGTCAATGTAAATACAGGTTGACTTTAAACTTCTACGTGTGCTGCTTTTATATACCAGGCACCCTGCCTTGTGGATTACAAGACCTACATGGCGGTAACTGATTCATGTTCAAAAGGGAGATTTTTTCCTGTCAAAAGGGTTTATTTTGACTGATCTGGTTGTAGTTATAAAATCGCAGCAGTACATAGATAACATTTAACGTTCCATGCCAAGGGTGTACCTTAGGCACCATATACCATGGCCTTCTATGAAAGTTAAATATGCCAATTAGGGTTTTTAGGCAATTTCAAAATGTTTACATGTCAGAGGGTTTGGGTGCCATGGGGCCGATTCACAGAACTAATCTGAGAAAAAATCCTAAACTTACCACTTTTGGTATTCACAGAAGGCATTTAGTAGTATTAAAGTTAGGACTCCTGACTTTACTACTACTAAATGCCTTCTGTGAATACCAAAAGTAGTAAGTTTAGGATTTTATCTCAGTTTAGTAGTATTAAAGTTAGGACTCTGACTTTACTACTACTAAATGCCTTCTGTGAATACCAAAAGTAGTAAGTTTAGGATTTTATCTCAGTTTAGTAGTAGTAAAGTTAGGAGTCCTAACTTTACTACTACTAAATGCCTTCTGTGAATACCAAAAGTAGTAAGTTTAGGATTTTATCTCAGTTTAGTAGTAGTAAAGTTAGGACTCCTAACTTTACTACTACTAAATGCCTTCTGTGAATACCAAAAGTAGTAAGTTTAGGATTTTGTCTCAGTTTAGTAGTAGTAAAGTTAGGAGTCCTAACTTTACTACTACTAAATACCTTCTGTGAATACCAAAAGTAGTAAGTTTAGGACTTTATCTCAGATTAGTAGTAGTAAAGTTCGGAGTCCTAACTTTACTACTACTAAATGCCTTCTGTGAATACCAAAAGTAGTAAGTTTAGGATTTTATCTCAGTTTAGTAGTAGTAAAGTTAGGAGTCCTAACTTTACTACTACTAAATGCCTTCTGTGAATACCAAAAGTAGTAAGTTTAGGATTTTGTCTCAGTTTAGTTGTAGTAAAGTTAGGAGTCCTAACTTTACTACTACTAAATGCCTTCTGTGAATACCAAAAGTAGTAAGTTTAGGATTTTATCTCAGTTTAGTAGTAGTAAAGTTAGGAGTCCTAACTTTACTACTACTAAATGCCTTCTGTGAATACCAAAAGTAGTAAGTTTAGGATTTTATCTCAGTTTAGTAGTAGTAAAGTTAGGAATCCTAACTTTACTACTACTAAATGCCTTCTGTGAATACCAAAAGTAGTAAGTTTAGGATTTTATCTCAGTTTAGTAGTAGTAAAGTTAGGAGTCCTAACTTTACTACTACTAAATGCCTTCTGTGAATACCAAAAGTAGTAAGTTTAGGATTTTGTCTCAGTTTAGTAGTAGTAAAGTTAGGATTCCTAACTTTACTACTACTAAATGCCTTCTGTGAATACCAAAAGTAGTAAGTTTAGGATTTTATCTCAGTTTAGTAGTAGTAAAGTTAGTAGTCCTAACTTTACTACTACTAAATGCCTTCTGTGAATACCAAAAGTAGTAAGTTTAGGATTTTATCTCCGTTTAGTAGTAGTAAAGTTAGGAGTCCTAACTTTACTACTACTAAATGCCTTCTGTGAATACCAAAAGTAGTAAGTTTAGGATTTTGTCTCAGTTTAGTAGTAGTAAAGTTAGGAGTCCTAACTTTACTACTACTAAATGCCTTCTGTGAATACCAAAAGTAGTAAGTTTAGGATTTTATCTCAGTTTAGTAGTAGTAAAGTTAGGAGTCCTAACTTTACTACTACTAAATGCCTTCTGTGAATACCAAAAGTAGTAAGTTTAGGATTTTATCTCAGTTTAGTAGTAGTAAAGTTAGGAATCCTAACTTTACTACTACTAAATGCCTTCTGTGAATACCAAAAGTAGTAAGTTTAGGATTTTATCTCAGTTTAGTAGTAGTAAAGTTAGGAGTCCTAACTTTACTACTACTAAATGCCTTCTGTGAATACCAAAAGTAGTAAGTTTAGGATTTTGTCTCAGTTTAGTAGTAGTAAAGTTAGGATTCCTAACTTTACTACTACTAAATGCCTTCTGTGAATACCAAAAGTAGTAAGTTTAGGATTTTATCTCAGTTTAGTAGTAGTAAAGTTAGTAGTCCTAACTTTACTACTACTAAATGCCTTCTGTGAATACCAAAAGTAGTAAGTTTAGGATTTTATCTCCGTTTAGTAGTAGTAAAGTTAGGAGTCCTAACTTTACTACTACTAAATGCCTTCTGTGAATACCAAAAGTAGTAAGTTTAGGATTTTGTCTCAGTTTAGTAGTAGTAAAGTTAGGAGTCCTAACTTTACTACTACTAAATGCCTTCTGTGAATACCAAAAGTAGTAAGTTTAGGATTTTATCTCCGTTTAGTAGTAGTAAAGTTAGGAGTCCTAACTTTACTACTACTAAATGCCTTCTGTGAATACCAAAAGTAGTAAGTTTAGGATTTTATCTCCGTTTAGTAGTAGTAAAGTTAGGAGCCCTAACTTTACTACTACTAAATGCCTTCTGTGAATACCAAAAGTAGTAAGTTTAGGATTTCATCCCAGTTTAGTTATCAGTGTCTCTGTGCACAGAATAAAAAAAATCCAGCAGCATTAGTCCAAAAAATAAATAAATGAACTTTCTCACAGCCAGAAGTTTTGGATTATTAAATCAGACAAATTTATAACTGAGCTAACATTGATCAGAGCCACATCCAGGCAGATGCTGAGCACCCCTTGTTATTTCATGTGTGTTTTTAATATTTGTGTTTTATGGTGATCTTTTTACTCCGTTTTTAACTGTTATTGTGATTCCTGGATTTTGTTTTGCAGTTGCATTTTAATATTCATTGGTATTTGCAAACCTTCATTCATGCGTAGCAATCCCCATTATATTTACATCTTGATCGACCGCCCAATTTTGCATTCAGCATTCTAGCGGCAGTTGGGCATGCTGCAGGGTGGCTCTTTAGGAAGCAGGCCGCGGGTTCACACTAGCTAGTCACAGTGTGTTTTTTATATTTGTGTTTTTTGTGATTTTTTTTGCTTTGTTTGTACTGTGATTCCTTGTTTTTTTTTGCACTAGCGGTTGTATTTTAATATCTACCTGATTTACCATACATTTTGCAGTCAGCGTTCAAATGGGCCACGTGGTCGCACAGCAGATGCATGCAATGGGCGCACTTGTTGCACACCAAAGGCAAGCCCAACTGAGCCTGTCCATGCACGGCCAGGACCAGGGTCCAGCTACTATGCCAAAAAATTTATTTATTCAATTTTAGAAGCAAATGGCATATGTGCTCTAAGGGCCTCATATACAAAGTATTGACATAGGGCAGCACCACAAGTCATTTTTGAAAGGAAAGAAATGTACCATATTTACAAGACATGGTGCATTCCTGTCCTTTCAGCCAGTGCACAATTTGCAGCCGAGCACCAAAGTAGGCACCCTTGGTGCAAGGGTGCCTGTGTTGTTGGTATGATTGTTTTTGTGCAGAAAGGGGCATCATCGTGCACAAAAACAATCACGACAGGCGTTTTCCTCGTTCTATGTGTGCTGAAGAATGCAGCACATGGGGAAAGAGGAAAAAACTTAAACATTTCTCCTCATTACACCTGCTTTGGGGAGGCGTATGTTTTTGGCGTTTCCCCAGGTTTACGTGATGTTGTAAATCTGGGGCAGTGTCAAAATCCATGGGTGTTGAGTGATAACACCCACAGCAATGCCCCTGGAATGACTCCTTGACGCAGAGTATGGTGAGGCAGCGCTTTGCACTCCCTTGCCTTACTCCCTTTCTATGAGGCCATGCAGAGCATCGCAGGGCGGTTTTGCATCACCTCACAGATATGATTGAGAGGCCTGCGCCACCGGAGCATCATACAATGTGATGCTCCGGCAGTGCGTGCCTCTTGCAAATGAGGCCCATTGTTTTTAACGGAAGCATGGTAGTCTGAGGAAGCTATTCCAGGCATACTCAAAGCTATTGCTGATGACTATTATATATTCAACAGAAATAGAGCCGGTACTACGAAAGGAGGTGGAGTAGTAGCAATTATCCATTGTAGACTATGAAGTATGGTAGACCTGACTGGCTTGATACATCTAGAGTAACGCAACGCACCGGAATCACTAAGCTGCATTACTCTACCACAGGGAGGCGTTGCATGTGTGGAGCGTGGGTGTTCCCACACATCCACCAATGGATTTTGGTGCTTTCCCAGATTTACCATTAGTAGTAGACCTGGGAATGCGTCAAAATGCTACGCCTCCCCAGGGGATGCGTAATGAGGAGAAATATCTTTACTTCTCCTCATTATATCGTCATTCTGCAGCACACATAAAAAGAGAAAAATGCCTTTCAGGATTGTTTTTGTGCAGGAAGGTGTCCATTCCTGCACAAAAACAATCCTGCTTACAATGCAGGCACCCTTGTACCTTGGTGCAAGGATGCATGCTTTGGCTCTAGGCAGACAAATGTGTCCCAGCCCAGTGAAAGCAGGAATGCACTGTATGATGATAAAATACGACACATTCCTGCCCTTTTCCTTTCCCTTTCACACAGCGCAGCACAGCAAGGTGGCTTGCTGCATTGTGCTGCGTGAAGTATGATAAATATGCTCCCTAGTGTCTACCATACATAGACTACAGGTCTTTCAAAACGAGGTGGCTCACCTAATCCACCACCTTCCAAGATGGACGCATGCATTTGGTTTGGCGCTTTAGTCTACTTCAAACGTGCCAGGCACCCGATTTAAGCAGGGCTGATGCATGGACGCACATCTGGCATGCCAAAGTTAAGCCTGTCTGAGCCAGTCTGCGCCTGGGAGGCTGCCGGCGCTGACCATGCTGCTGGTTTTATCCTGGGGGGGCCAATATATGCTATTCGGCTAACGCCTTGTATGCATTGCGACCTGGAGGTGAGTGCTGCAGCTTTAAATGCCCCCTGGTCTCCATGTCTAACCTGTCTGTTTGCCCAGCTTGCTCCCAGGAATTCAAACCTTTTAAGGCCTGCCCAAATCCCTCAGACCCCGCCCCCCGTATGAGGCATAATAAATCAAAAATGTATCCTATCAATGTGCATTCACTTTCAAAACACTTGACAGATATTTTTACCCAGCTTAATGATTGCAAACCAGATTTACTATTTCTCACAGAAACATTGCTTAGTGAGGCCTATAACCCACACATTTCCCCGATGCTCCCTTTAACCTATTCTGTTCTATAGAGAGACAAAGAAGGACATTGGTGGGGAAGCAGTGGTCATCTTTCAGGACAATTGAATTTTCAAGTATGTGCCTTTTGCATGGTTAACCCCCACTTTTTGCCTGATGTAATTTCGAAATTGTAAGTGCACTGGGTCCCTGCTAACCAGGTTCCACTGCCAAATCTCTTTCCCTAAACACTGTATCACGTTTGGCACACCTTCAACTACCCCTGTAAGCCCCTAGTAAGTGCTGACCCTGGTACTTAGGGAATGGGTACTGAAGAGGGTCCTCTGGGACTGCAGCACTGGTTGTGCCACCCCAGGGACCCCTCACCAAGGCTATGCACTCTGCCATTGCAGGCTGTGTGTCTTGGTGCAGGGAAATTCAAAAAGTGCACACCACAGGCACCGATCCCATGAGGTTCGGTTTGCCAACTTGCTGCTCCTCGAATACCTCGATGCAGCACCAAAGCAATAAGATGTATAGCAGTTCCAGTGGGGCAGACGTGCCTCTCCATCAAGTTTGGAGGCACCAGGACCTACCGGAGCTGCGGGGTACCAATACCTGGGGTACCGGACCCCAACCAAGAAGAAGAGTCCACAACGGACACCAAAATCAACAGAAGCAAGCACCTGTCGAGGCACGTCACAGCACCCTAGACCCACTTCCTGAATGGCCCAGCTGTCCGGAGATCGCCTCTACAAGTTGCATGCTCCTGACCGCGAGGACCCTAAAGATGTACGACGCCCAGCTGTCCTGTTCGCTCGGCACTCTGCCCCATCAGCCCCAGCACCGACTAACCGGCTCTGCTCCAATGTTCCCCAGGCCCTTGTGACCTCCTCCCTCAAAAGGAGACCCACCAGTCTTACCTGTAAGTCCACCTGTGCAGTGCATGTTCAAGTGGCCCCTTCGTCTTTGCGCACCAGTTTCCAAGACCCTCAGCACTCTGCTCAGGCCCGTTCCGGGCTGTTCCCGAAATTCGCCTGCTGGAGCTTTGGACCTGGTCTAGGCATCGACCGAAAATAAGAATGTGAACTTTGTGAAAGCACTGCCTGCTTTTATAGGTATTTTTACCCATTGTTTCCTATGGTGCGTAATTTCGCACAAAAGTGATATATTTTCCGAACTTTGAAAAATCGTAACTCCAACAGTACTTACCTTAGAACTGTGTAATTGGTCTTAAAAAAATAAATAAAAATCAACTTTATTTTTAACAATTGGTCACGGATCTCATTTATTGCTTCTGTGAGTACAACAAATTCTTAGCACTACCCTCTGATAAGCCTGACTGCTCGCCCACACTACCACAAAAAGAGCATTAGAATTATCTGCTTTTACCTCGGTGTACCATTTGGGTATTCTCTGCACAGTGTACTTCTTTTTAGTACACAATATAAAGAGCCAGCTTCCTACACCGTTCCTTCATATAATGCACTACAAATGGAAGAGCTTGGTTTCTCTATTAAGATTTCTCTCAATTTTACCCTTTCTTGGGCACTTATCTACCATTCTACCGGGTCGGGCGTGGAATTCATTAGGTCCATTGGGCAGACAATAGCTCCCATCTGTATGAAGTCAGCCAGTTTGATGGTTTTAGGAGATTTCAACCTACATGTCGACAACCCTAATGATTTTCAAGGGGGTCAATTGATCGACACTACGGCCTCGTTAAATCTCCACCGATGGATTAATTTGCCTACGCATGTGGCAGGTCATTAGACTTGATCTTCTCGAATCTAAATTTGGAGGGGCTGGAACCTCTGAGTCAGGTGAGTTGGTCGGATGATTTTCTCATTCCCTTTCACGTTCCAATACCATCTGCTCCTCATCCTACAAGTCCTACTGTGCGTCTTTCACATGCATGGAAGTCAGTTAAAACTCAGGCTCTACTGGACAACCTCTAATCATCCCAACCAAGTCTACTAGGTGAAGTGGAGAGGGACAGGGACCAGGTTGCATGGTGGTTGACTGAGGCTGCAAATAAACTGGCCCTGCTTACAACCATTTTCTCCTCACAGAAGAATATATCTGCACCTTGGTTCTCCCACAAACTGGTATTACTCAAAAAGAACTATAAACGTTTGGAAAGAAAATGGCACTCTGGGTACTGCTCTGATGAAAATATAGGGGCTTATTGACAAGCCCAGTGCGCAGCTGTGTGTCACTTTTTTGGACGCACTGGTGGTGTATTGTGCCTGCCAATATTTACAATGCCACACAAAGCCACCCTGCATGGCTTTTCAGGCCTTGCAAATGTGTCAGATTCCTACGCCTTTCCAGGGGAGGCATAAGGGGGGCACAAAGAGGAGAAATACCTTTATTTTTCCTTGTTTTTCCATTTTATATGCGTGCTTCTTTCTACAGCACACATAGATTGTTTTTGTGCAGGACAACCCTACAACGCAAACACCCTTGCACCATGGTGCAAGGATGCCTGCGTTGGCGCATGGCTGTCCATTGTGCGCCAGCACAAGGGAAAAGGGCAGGAATGCACTGTATCTTGTAAATACGGCGCATTCCTGCCCTTTTCTTTTGACACACGGCAGTGCACCAGGAAGGCTTGCTGAGCTGCAGTGCATCAAAATATTGTAAATGATGCCCAAATGCGCTTATTTAGAAAGCCCCTTCCGCCAGCCGATACGTCACTTTTTCCCATATTAAAAGTGACTGGCGGCACAAGGGGCTTGTAAATAAGCCCCATAGTCTATAAACAGGTTCTCAAGACCTTCCAGAAATGAATAAGATTGTTCAGGCTGAGTTTTTCTTGACCAAGGTTAGGGAATTGGAAAATTCCAGCCGAGAAACGTTTAAACCCTTGCATGCGCAGGATGTTCGTGAACTGAGGTTGGAACCGTTCCGTCCTCTGCACATGACCACCAAATCCCTCTGTAAACAGCAGAGAAATTTCCTTTTTGCCTTTTGAGTCTCGGGAGCTGGGGAAGAGCTTCCCCAACCTCCTGAAGTATTCTTTTTCAATGTGATGATGTTTGCATGCATGCCGCGCTGACGTCATTACACTGAAAGTGAAACTGAAATCAGCCAATCAGCACATTTCAGCTTCATTGCTTTGGTGCTAGCGGGGCTATCTAACATTTTTGTAGTTTCTGCCCCCCTTTGGGGCAGATCAGTGATATTTTTAGGTTCATCTGCCCCCAAGAGGGGAAGAAAACCACTAGATACCACTAGATACCAGGGAAAGTTTCTGTGTGTGTGTGAAGTGAACTGCATGTACTGATGTTTGGCTAGCTGTGTGTTTACTGGCATTTTGGCTGGCTGTGTGTGTGGACTAGTGCTTGGTGGCAGTGTGTGTAGACTGGAGCTTGCCTGACAGGGTGTGGGGACAGGCGCTTGGCTGGCGGTGTGCATTGTTAGGGGTGGGCGGAATTTGCGTAGTCGCGTTACGCAAAGTACCGCAAAACGGTAAAAAATCTCCACGAGCACGCAAAAGTTCCGCGAACACGCGGATTTGCTTGTTCCGCCCGTTCGCGATGCTTTTTTCCTGTTCGCAAATGCTGTTTGCGTGCTCGGGGGGAAATATCTCGCCAACACGCACTTTGAAAGCGCGAACAAGCAAGAAATTCCGCGAAGCCGCGGATCGCAGAATTTTTGGCAATTCCGCGTTGTCCGCGGAACGCAAAATTACCCAAATTCCGCGAGCGGAACAGAATTTACCGTCCAGGGCTTGGCTGGCGGTGTGCATGGATGGTGCATGGCTGGCAGTGTGCTTGGACTGGCGCTTGGCTGGCAGTGTGCGTTGGATGGTACTTGGCTGGCAGTGTGCGTGAATTGTGCTTGGCTGGCAGTGTGCATGGATTAGCAATTTGCTGGCGGTTGGTGTTGGTTGGTGCTTGGCTGGCAGTGTGCGTAGATGGTGCATGGCTGGCAGTGTGCGTGGACTGGTGCTTGGCTGGCAGTGTGTGTTGGATGGTGCTTGGCTGGCGGTGTGCATGGATGGTGCTTGGCTGGTGGTGTGCGTGGATGGTGCTTGGCAGAATTGTGCGTTGACTGGTGCTTGGCTGGTAGTGTACGTTGGATGGTGCTTGGCTGGCGGTGTGCATGGATGGTGCTTGGCTGGCAGTGTGCTTGGACTGGCGCTTGGCTGGCAGTGTGCATTGGATGGTGCTTAGCTGGCAGTGTGTGTGAATGGTGCTTGGTTGGCAGTGTGCATGGACTGGCGCTTGACTGGCAATGTGCGTTGGATGGTGCTTGGCTGGCGGTGTGCATGGATGGTGCTTGGCTGGCAATGTGCGTGGATTGGCACTTAGCTGGCGGTGTGGGTTGTGTGGATCCCCCAGCATTTTTTTTTACCTAGAATCCTCTTCAAACCTCAAATTTAGCTAAAAAGTCACATTTTCTTCACATATCTGTGTGGGAAAGTTGAAAGATCACTGAGCCAGCACAAATTTCCTACCACCCTACGTTCCCTCGATCTCCTGATAAAAATGATACCTCGCTTGTGTGGGTGCCCAAAGCAGAGTCACCCTAAAAATGTATTTTAAAAAACTGCCCTAATGGACACGCTTTGGTTCCCCCTCAGTTTTTAATTTGATACGTTTTTAGGCTGACTCTGCTTTGGGCACCCACACAAGTGAGGTATCATTTTTATCAGGAGACAGAGGGGAAGGCTGGGTGGTAGGAAATTTGTGCCGGCACGCTGATCCCAAACAGAAATGTGAGGAAAATTTGATTTTTTCTTAGCTAAATTTGAGGTTTGCAGGGGATTCTGGGTAGGAAAACTTTGAAGGATCCACGCAAGTCACACATCCCTGGACTCCCCCGGGTGTCTGGGTGTCTAGTTTTCAGAAAAGTCTGGGTTTGGTAGGTTTCCCTAGATCGCCGCTGAGCCCGGGACCAACAACGCAGGTGCCCTCCTTGCAAAACCAGGTTGTTTTGTGATTGATAATTTTGATGTCTCCACAATATGTTTTGGGCCCTTCCCTGTCGCTGGTACTTGGACCACCCACACAAGTGAGGTACCATTTTTATCAGGAGACCTGGGGAATGTTGAGTGGTAGGAAGTTTGTGTCAGACCATTTACCATCGCGGTCAATGTAGTTACCAATGAATGCAATGGGAACCGTCACGGTCAGAGGTCAAAACAATGGAGTTCAATGGAGTAGGGGCACTGCCAACACTGGGACTGGCGCCGTTGCTGGGAAGGAAGTGCTGAGGGAGACAGCAGAGAACCGCCGACACAGTTACCAATGCGGTCGATGGAAGCAGGACTCCCCCGTGGAGCCTCGGGTGACCACGGTCACTCGGGGTTCACAGGTTGATCTTCTCCGGAGGGATGAAGGTCTCTGGAAGCCCAGGACTCGGGTACAGCAGGGAATTGAGGGCAACCTGGTTTGGAGATACCTGGAGTCGTGGGGGCTGGTTTCGGTCTTCACCTGTGGTGGTCGGGCCACGAGTGTAATGCAGGGCAGTCCATCGCGCCCGTGCCCAAGTTACGGCAGTCACTCATTCAATGCCACCAGGAATTGGGTGCAGGCTCACAGGAGTGCTGTGAGGAGCCTTCTTCCTGGTGGATGCGTTGAGGAAGTTGGTCCCCGGTGCGTCGGCCACAAGCCTTGGCTGCTGCAACTGAAGAGTTGGTGGTGAGTGGCATTGACACAGACCATGCCGTTCCTCACCACTTGTCCATCTTTACTGGTGGTGTGCCAGGGACTAGAGCCTCTAGCCCAGAGGGAGGTTCTTGTCGATTTGTAGAAGGCTGGACGTCTCTGGGGTTTCTTGGGTGCCTCGAAGTTTTCCAGGAAGTCAGCAGGTTGCAATTGTCGAGATCCTTAGCAGCGGCAGGGTTTGGTGGCAATTTCTTCTGCAGGGGGACTCAGTTCTTGAACTGCAGCAGTCTTCTTCAATCGTCTTCTTGTTGCCCATCGAATGTGAAGTCAAATTCTCGGGGAGCCACCCAAATAATGAATTTAGGGGCGTTTTTAGGGGAGGCCAGGTTGTAGCCAATAGGCTATTTACCTGTGGGGTGTCTTCACCCTCTTTATGCTCACCCCATGTGGAGGGTGGGCATACCCTGACTCCTAATTGGCTACTATCCCCATCCTCAAGATGGTGGATAGTGAAAAGTGGTATCTACCTCGCCTGCCCCACCTGATGGGTGGTGCAGAGTGAAGGTAGACCCACCTCCTACCTTACCTAATTTTCCCGGCAGTCCTACCACAGAAAGTGGAGCAGGACTTGGGGGCGTCATCTGCTTCTAACAGCAGAGGGTGTTGTATTCCTCTTAGGGTATCCATAAACAGGCTTTCCAGTATCATGTCCTTATATAGGCACAATTCGCCCTGCCCTTATATAGGCATAAAATCCCAGCCCTTATTTAGGCATTAAACCATGCACTCCAAATACAGGCATGGTCTCCGACATCCGTCCACCCTAACGTCACGAGTTCATGAAGAACAGACCCTTAGGCTGCGGGAGTTTCCCTAGTCCAGGACTATTGATTTCTTCAAGGACTCATATATTATGCATGAACCACTATTCCTTAGGGGTTCATCCATGACGTCTTTCGTTGTCCAATTCACGTCAATGCTAACATAGTGAGGTACTTCTAAGGTATAAATATACCTTCCCTAGCCCCTGTAAACTAGAGGAGACCTCGACTTCAGAGGAGCCCGTTTCCCGGCCTGACGCACTGAGAAGATGTTGCCATTCCCTGCACGCAGAGAGCCCAGCTTCCAGCTTCCAGTGATCTGACTTCCCTTGCGGGGTGTTGGAGTTCGAGTCCGGCAAAGAGATTCCAACCTCTCTCATTCTTCAGGTATGGAGCAGACTAGAACCTAGAGGGACTCTTGGCATACTAGGCATACTGGGTTTAAACATACTCTTAGTATACCATAGTAAGGAATACTTCACCTACTTCATACCTCGTCCTACACCTAGGTTAGGTTAGGTACATTGGGGTAGAACTAGCTTAGCAATGCATCGTATGAGTACTCGCATTTTTAGTCTGTGTTATTTATGTAACAGCATCTGTACTAAAAGATAATGCTATCGCAGTATTATTTATTTCTACTGCTCACCCTGTACATTATTTATCTCGCATACTGTCTTGTGATCGTAACAGCACATTATACTTACACCAGAAACAAGACTGTTCAATAAATCCTTTATTGAAACGCCCGTCTATTTCTTTCTGTGTAACTTGGAGAAAACTAAGCATGCACGACTGAGCTGAGTGAAATAGTTATCTATTGTTTCCACGACTCTGGGACACGTTCTGATTCTAAAGGGAAACACAGTGGTCATGTTTTGCGGCTGCCAGAAACTACTCCCTTCTTTTTTTTTTTTTAAAACATCTTTTTATTAAACAGTCTCGACATAAGGTACATATTCACAGAATCAATTAGGGTTACAGTAAAATCAGGTTACATACAGTACAGCAATATAATTCATTGGAGTTCACGGGGATGGGGGTCTTCACCATCGTCTTCAAGGGGAGGTGTACATATATCTCCTCGGTATGCATTCCAGGAGGCCCATATCTTGGACCATTTTCGGGGACACCCCCTAGCCACATAGACTGTTTTCTCTCTCAGCATACACCAGTCTAGATCCTGCTCCCAGGCTACTACCGTGGGCGGCTGTGGGGCTCCCCAGAGCTGTGCGATATTTCTCTTAGCGTTCATGCAGCCGAGCGTGACCCATGTCTTAGTATAGGTGTTGAGGTCGGTAGGTTCCCAGATATTAAGGAGGCATCTAGGTGCCTTCGGTTCGATTACTACCTCCAACACTGCACTCATGACCGCATGGATGTTACGCCAGTATTCCTGGATTGGCGCACAGTGCCATAGTATGTGCATGAATGTGCCCAATTGTGCGCATCCCCTCCTGCAAGAGCCGTCTGTCAGCCCACCCATGTGTACCAGCTGGGGACCGGTTATGTAAATTCTATGGAGGATCTTTAATTGCACCAGTCTGAGTCTCGCTGGGATAGCGACCGTCTTAGGAGAAGAGACCGCTTCCTGCCAGGTTTCATCATCCAACTCTATTCCGTCCTCAGTCCATTTGTCACGCAATTGTAATAGGGGGTTGTCAGTGTTATTGATGAGTTTTCGATATGTGAGGGAGATGGCCCTGTCAGGCAGGTGGCCATCCAATAGTCTGTCCTCTGGTGGGGAAGCGTCCGGTGGCGTCGAGTCGTCGGGGATAGCTGTTTGCAGCGAGTGCCTGATTTGTAGGTAGCGATAACATTCGGAGTCTGCCAGGGCATATTGCGTTTGTAGGGTAGCAAAGGATTTCACACCCCCAGCGTACCAAAGGTCTTTGACATGGGAAATCCCTATTAAGTCCCATTTAGCAAATCCCTTTGAGTTTCCCATATATCCTAGTTTTTGTGAGTCCCACAAGGGTGTGGCCATCGTTAACTTTTTTTGCCAACCGAATGATTTAGCAGCAGAGTTCCAGATTGCAACTGTATGGGCAGTGGGTCCGGTGAGCGGGTATTTCTCTGGTTTTGAATATAGAGCTCTCAAAAAGGTCCCTTTAGGTAAAAGCCAACGATCCATCAGAAACCCCGGGTTGTCAGGGTGACCATACGTGCAGTGGTTGATCGCTGTTAGATGCGCAGCCCAGTAATATTTTTTAATATCAGGCAACCCGATTCCCCCATCATACCAGCTAAGTGTCAGTTTTTTCATGGCGATACGTGGTCTCCCTCCCCATAGGAGGTCTCTCAGGAGCCCTTCCAGATCTTTAAAATACGAGTTCGGGACAAGGTCGGCTGAGTTCTGTAGCGCATACAGGAATCGGGGCAGTGACATCATTTTAAATAATGCAGCCTTGCCCAATAGCGAGAGCGGGAGGGACTTCCAGTGTGTTATGTCGCTTTTGAGCCGTTGCAGTGGGGGAGCAGATTGCGGGTGTACCGAACTGATGGGTCTAAAGATATAAAAATGCCCAAGTACTTGAAGCCGTCTGAGACCACTGGGATCGGGCAATTTCGGGGCAACTGTGGAGGAGTTCCCCATAGGACATATAGGAGTGATTTTTGCCAATTGACCTGAAACCCAGAGTACCTGCCAAAAACCTCTAGTATATCAAAGGCTACTGTTAGGGATCTCTTAGGGGATGTAAGATAGAGGAGAATATCGTCAGCGTACAGTGAAATCCGATCCTCCCACTCCGCTGACCAGCGCAGTCCGCGGATCCTCACATCCTTACGGATCCATGCTGCGAGTGGTTCAAGGGCCAAAGCAAACAGTAAAGGAGATAGGGGTCACCCCTGACGAGTCCCCCGGCTGAGTACAAAGGGTTCAGACTTTCTGTTATTCACCACTACCTGGGCCAGCGGCGCGCTGTACAACAGCCGTATCCAGCTGCAGAAGCCCGGCCCAAATCCCAGTTTACCAAGCACTGCAAAGAGATAGGGCCATTCCAGTGAATCGAAAGCCATGGTGGCATCCAGAGAGACCACCACAGCGTCCTCTCGTATCATCGGTACCCTGCCCAGGACCCCGTGTAGTCTACGCAGGTTGAGAGCCGTGTTTCTTTTGGGCATGAACCCTGACTGGTCTGGGTGGACTAACTACTCCCTTCTTGTTGTCAAGGAGTTTCTAGTGGCCTCTGAGCTAGCTGGCACAAGTAATTAAGTTTAATATACTCGATAGGGACATACTGACCTCAGTCCTATGTCAAACCTATAGGATATATTATTCCAATGCGCAGAGCCTATTAGGGAAATAGGAGCTACACTACATGGCGCCCAACGGTTTGGTAAGGCGGTAATTCAACGTTAGATACTGAGTAACTCAGCCGTGCTATTTTCTCTCAGGACCCCTACCCATATACTCCAAAAGACGTCTGGAGTGGGCAGGGTTAAGTATCCACCAAGGCTACATAGGGAAGTACCCTATATATTAGCTGTTTGGTTTGCTCAACGTTGAAGGATACAGTGTTCCAAAATATTGTGCACCTTATCTTTGTTTCCTTGAAACTTGTTCTACATTTTTCAAAAAACAAAATGCCTGACAACGACACTGAAAACGGTGGAGCTGCGGCTCCAGCAGCAGTTTTTGACCTTACAGGTTTAAATGAAACAGAGGAGGGTGTTATAAACATCCCTCAAAACTTAAGAAGAGCCATCACTCTAAAACTTATAAAACATGGCCTACCGCCAAGAGGAGGTAGAGCAGTTTTCGTGATAGAGGCACATGAATCCTTTCAGACAGAGGTATTCTATTCATGGGTAATACTTCCTGAATGCAATCCAACATCACAAACATTTCACTTCTACAAAGAAGATGATCTACCAGAGGAATACATTCCTTTCGAGGATATTGAAATTCCACTAACATACCAAGAGCATCAGCTCTGGTTTAAAGGCGCCCTAAAACATCACAAAAACATTACAAGGCTCGGTCCACTAGGTAGACCAGGAGCAACATGGCCGATTTTAGTCGGCTACACACCTCATCCTGAACTGGATATAATGACAGATGAGGAATTACATACTCAAATAAAAGAGTTAATAAAAATTTACAGACAATTGGTCCAATATGTCATGCAGACTTTTACAGACCGACCACCATTGACATATCCAAATCAGACCCCTCACCAGGGGAATACACTAAAAATTACACCACAGACTCTCAATTCAGTCATGGGTAAAATGCCCACAAAACGTGAGCAAATTCCGTTCTGGATAGCTCAAAAAATTACTCAAATCGAAGCAGTATTTCCAAATACTAGCCCGTATGAGAAACACAGAATCCTAACAATTAGTTTACCGATGGGGATCACACCACAACTGGAAGACTGCACCAGTTGGGGTTCAGTCTTTGCTGCCATCTACACAAAAACACATGGCATTCCGTCAATTGCGGTAATACCTGATGTCCTAAAACAAATCCAAAATGAATACGGGGCAGAGCCTGCTCTAAATTTAGGTATGAAATTGCTGAAAAATTTCGAGCAAGTCTCAACAATAATATTATCTAATATTAAAGGAGAGGCAGCAGCAGTTGCGATCCGCCAAAAATTGAGGGAATTCGATGTTACAGAACATCAAACTGAGCTACCCAGAATAATAGAACAATCTTATGCTGAATAAGGCAGAGATAGTTTGGGTGGAAGACCACTGAAGCCGAAGCTATCTGAAAGTCCTGAGAAGGACTCAATTAAACAAACTCCTACATCTTCTAAAAAGAAGTGGGAGTCTAATAAACAAATTTCAAATGAGAAGCGTTCTCAATCCCGAGGTAGGTCTCCTCAAAAGGAGCCCTCTGAAAGGAGGTATAACCTCAGGAATAGGGATAATTTGAGAAAACGTGATAGGTATCAAGATACTGATACACGTTCCTCTCGTCCCTTTCAGATCTCACCACAGACTTCGGAAAGAAGAGGACGGATGGAACACAGAGAAGAACCCGTGACATCAAAAGATGACAAACACGCTCCACAAACTAAGGCTAAACCTCAATTCTCCAAAAAGAAAGTAGCAGGTCTAAAGATTAGACATGCTGAGAATACTGAGAACACAACTCAAGAACGGAGAATGGGTTCAGACCATGCTGGACAGTGCAGCAGAAGTCACAATAGTTCGCCAGAACGTGATGGAACTTCTGGAGATAGTGGACTTGAATGAGTACATCACAGTAGAGACTGTAGACACCAGGGTTAGTACTTCACAAAGGTTATTTGAAATAACACTCCGGATGGAGGGAGACAAACCTAGACAGGTGAAAGCACTTTTTTGGGAAAGACTATCAAAGGGCTATGACATACTTCTAGCAGAAAAAGACTGGCCACCACAATTTGTCAGGCAGTGCCCACATGGCGAGGACATTATTATGCCTGCCTTCTCCAACCAAATTTCAATTCACTTACAATATACATATGCCAGGAAATGGGCAGTAGCCCAGGCCCCAGCATTATATAAAAATCATGTAGGATGGGATGAGGATTCACCTCACCATAAAATACATCTGAAACATGAACCTACTGCACAAAGGCAGTACCCAATAAAGCAAGAAGCTAAAAAACAGGTCAGGGAGATCTTAGATCAACTTGAATATCAAGGGGTGATTGAAACATGCACCTCCTCAATGAACAATCCTTTGTTTCCTGTCTCCAAACCAGACAATACATATCGTCTAGTTTTGGATTACAGACACCTAAACACTTGTTCTAACACTTTTGCAGTGCAAAATGCACATAGCACAGCATTAATGAATAACATTGTGCGTAAAAAATATAAAACAACATTAGATATCTCAAATGGTTTCTTTTGTCAAAACATAGCACCTGAAAGCAGGTACTTAACAGCATTCTCCATAATGGGGACCCAGCGTCACTTTTGTCGACTCCCACAAGGGTTCAAGAATAGCCCCGGCTTATTCTCAACTAGGGTAATGGAGTTACTACAAATTTATGACAATGAGGCATTGTCCTATGTCGATGATATCTATCTGACAGACGATGACCTAGATAAACACTTGAACAGGGTGAGCACCATTATATTGGGTTTCGCCTCTGAGGGCTACAAGTTCAACTTTAAAAAGTCCAGAATTGCCCATCTCAATGTCCTATTTCTAGGATATGAGCTTTCAAGTGAAGGCAAGAGCTTGGCAGCTAACTTTTTAGAAAAGTGTGCGCTGCTCCAACCTCCAAAAATGCTAAAAAATCTACAATCCATCCTGGGTTTCTTAAATTTTGGGAGAACATACATTCTAAACTACGCAGAAAGGGTTAAACCTCTCTACGCATTAATAAAACCTGATTTTTCGATCAGAAACTGGACACAAGAACACACAGAAATCTTGCGTTCACTCCAGGCTAACATGTTAGCAACAAATCACTTACAAACACGCGTAAGTGAACGCAATTTGGTGATCCGAATAATTTCGGGTCAATCCGGATTCACCTATTTAACTTTCAATGAGGGTGAGAAAATCCCAATAGCGTATAAATCACACTTGTACACACAAGCGGAAATGCGCTTCAGTTCAACTGAAAAAATTCTGACAGCAGTTCAAACCGCTGTAGCAAAAGAAAGAGCATTAGCTCAAGGGAAACGCATTATTGTCGTAACCCCAGTACCTGCTTTAGAAGCGGTTACAAAAGCAAGCATTCCAAATGCTAAAGCATTGCATCCAAGATGGATACAATGGGTTAATTCTCTTGCTGCAACAGATGTTGAATATGTTTTTGATCCAGATTTAAAAACACAAGGATTCCTGCAGTATGAACATGAATGTCCCCTGCCTACTGAAATTCTGCCTCTCGATCAGTACGAATTTATAATTTACACTGACGGATCCGCACAACCCGCAATAGGGAGTAAGCAAGCTTACAGTGCAGCGTGTGCTATCGTTAAAGGTCGCATGCAAGATGGCATCTTCAGACCTATGGTCACAAAAACGCAGTCTCTAGGAGATTGTACAGCTCAGCGAGCTGAACTACAAGCATTCAAACTGGCACTTGAAACTACAGATCGCGAATTCCCCACACTAATCGTGTGCGATTCTTTTTACTGTGTGCAGTCGTATAATGAATATATACAAAACTGGCTTGAAAATGGTTTCAAAGATGCGAAAGGTGGCACAATAAAGCATAAAATGCTTTGGGAACAAGTAGTTCAGTTGAAAAACGAACTACCAAAGGCTCACGTGATCCACACACTGAGGGGCCGATTCCGATTCGGGCCGGAAATCTCTCCGATTGAGCCGGACCCGGAGAGATTTCCGACCGAATCGGACTCTAGCAGTCCGACCGAACGAGTACGATGCACACGTATGCTATCGGACTTGATTCGGTCGGACTCCCATTGAAGTCAATGGGAGCCAGTCGTACGACGCGTACACGGGCTCCCATTGACTCAATGGGTGCGAGGCGAACAAGGGCGCCCCCTACAGCGGGTACGCGTCGATGCGGGTCGCGCCATACATGCACGTGTAGGGGGGACCAATGTGTCCCCCCTGTGTGCGACTCGCGTGGCTACGCGTACAGGGGGGTCCGACACGGACCCCCAAAGTACGTCTCCGACTGCTCTTTCGAGCCGGAGTGCGCAGCTCGGTCGGACTGCTCGCGGCGCGCATCGTACTCACCCGGCCGGGGAACGTCTCCATTGCGCGGTGCGAGTCGAGTCCGAGCGAGTCGGTCGGTGCGGTTCAACCCGGGAACGAGTCGGTCGGGACGCCCGGACGAGTCGGTCGGCGAATTCGCATCGTACTCGCTCGCCCGGACGCGCGTACGAATCGGTCGGGAAATAGGGCTCCGAATCGGATCCGGTTAAGCCGAATCCGATTCGGAGCCCTACCGGCCGAGATCGGAATCGGCCCCTTAGTCATCAAGATGATGGCGTTCACGTTGCAGGGAATTCATTGGCTGACGAAGCCGCAAAGGGGGCTGTACAAACGGCTTCCGTAGCTGCGATCACTCGTTCCAAAACAAAAATAGACGGTGAGATAATGTTGGCTGTCAAAGCTTCAAGCAAAGGCACCAGTGCAGCGTTACCAAAAAAGTTTCCACTCAAGTACTCTTATGTAATTGATGCGAACAACGTTCCTTTTGCTCGAATCCCTGGAGTGGGGGATAGGGTAATTCCAAACAAGGAACGCAGATTAGGACTAATCCTAGCAGCACACGATGGGATAGCTTCTGCACATGCAGGTGTTTCAGCAACAGTATCTTTACTCAAGCAAAGATATTGGTGGCCTGGCATTCGGAAACAAACTAAACACTATGTTTTAGAATGCGATATATGCCAACAGATGAAAGTCTCAACAGTGAAACGTCCTGCGCAGACACCCCTGTTAATTTCAGACAAACCATTAGCTTGTGTTTACCTGGACCACTGCGGTCCCTTGCACAGGGACGGTAATTATAAATATATCATGGTTGCAGTGGATTCATGCTCTAGGTTCCTATGGTTATGGCCTCAGCGCTCAGCTGACGCTCGAACTGTTATAAAAGATTTGCGAGTCTTTATCGGCATATACGCAATAGGCACGCTACATTCTGACCAGGGTCCTGCGTTTAGCTCTCGGGCTTACAAAGAAGCCACGGCCAGTCTGGGCGTTGTATTGCTGTACTCCTCTCCATTCCATCCTGAGGGAAATTCGGTTGTGGAAAGGAAAAACCGGGACATAAAGCAGTCTATAACAGCTAGAGTATTAGGCTCGGGTGACGGGTGGGTCAAACACCTTAATGGAGTTCAACGTGCACTAAATAACCTGCCAAGAAGTTCTCTAGGGGGGGTCACTCCATATGAGGTCCTATTTGGGCCAAGAATGTGGGTGCCAGACTTAGAAAACGTAGGCACAGTGGTGGAAAATAAACCCTTTGATATCAAAGATCGTTTGGCTGTTTTACAGGACTTAAACAAATTAAGAACGAAACAAAGCAACGTGTTCCTACAGCCAACCACCACTGGGGATCAACCGGCTGTCCCAGCAAGGCCTGTCTGGATTCCAAAAGTTGGGGCTCTAGTCAGAGAAAAAATTGCGGACAAGAAGGAATTTGGACCTTCTTACAGACAACCAGTACCTGTCCTAGCGGTTCAAGGAACAAGAACAGTACTACTGCCGCCCCTTGCTGGAAGAAAGGAGAAAAGATTTGTGACCATCGACCTCATCAAACCACAGTATGTGGCCAATACTAAATAGTAGGCCTCGTGGACTCCGACCTAGTAGCAAACGCACTCCTCTCGCTACTATCCAAGAGGTTCATACTGAAAGACGATAACAATCGAGAATTCAGCAGAAACAGATGAAGGACTAAGCAACAATGCTATGGAAATCATCCCTCTTGAAGAACAAGTAACAGTTCGTCCAAATACACCTGTCTACACCAATGTGGCACGTGATGAACTGGTTCCAGCGATTTCTACAAATCCTGATGCAATTTCAACAATTGATAGAACTGCTTCTGGCTATTTCATTAACTTTGATACGTTCTCAGAAGATCCAAGTGAACCTGAAACGACGCCAGCATCATTCAAATTCAAGCAGCAAGTACAAGACTTTCTTCACTTTCTGAAAAAGACTTATTTGGTTTCTCCATGGATTGAACTCTGGATTACATCTGGACTTTTTGTTTTCCTGCTCTGGCTAGCTTTGGTAACAACTGTGAGCGTGCTTATAAGTGGCAGATACATCCATGTGGACACTGAAGGAAAAGTCGTAAACGTACTTTTAAAACCTCATAAATCTTCTCATCGTGAAGCAAGAGACTTGTCATCAGTGAACATCACAGCTGTTCCTATACACGATGGTATAGTGTGGGACAAAACAGATTTTGATATATTCGGTCCGACGGAAGAGTTGAACATTCCACATTTGTTTAAAATGTCACTAAGTGATCTAATCACGTCCAGTACCTATTCTGATGATTGGGACTTTGAGACTGTGACTGACATTATGTTTGACCTAGAAAAATCTGCTGCATTTTCTAAGAATGAATATTTAGAGGGTTCATCAGACTATGAACAACTGTATTGTTATAACCACTATGGTCATCATTATTTGCATAAATCTGCATATCCAAGAAATGTGTTTATGTTTAACCAATGGGAACATTGTCCTACACCACCTAAAGGTAGTTCAAAAACATTTGCCAGTAAATTTCCATATTTTTCAGGATATAATACATCTGATCCAGAAATGTTTTACTATAAAAATGTAAACAAGACAGGACTGAAAATTATGTTAACGAATACAAAACAGATTTATTCTGCATTATTTAATGCCCAACTGTCTAGACAGGGTTTTGACTTTTGGAAAGACGCAATAGACACAAAAACGTTGTGGGGTACTAAGGAATGGCAAGTGCAGGGAATAGAAGCTTTATTTAGAGCCTGTATCATCCCTGAACAAATAATGTTTTTGAATGAAACAATCCAACAAACATCTTGTCTTGGATTAGCCAAGATCAAAGAGAAGAACACACCTTCTGTACCAACACCTGCCAGTAATAACGATACACAGGCAGTGGTGACAGTTGACAATATACTACAACTCAACAGATCTAATCCTACTTGGAAAAAATGGTTGATCTGGCCCACAGACACAAATAACTGTCAGGAAAGATTCCTGAATAAAACTCAGGGCTTTACTATTCATAGGCCAGACCCAAGATACGCCCAAAGACAACATCCGGGGGTAGTAACAACATACAGTGTAGGGAAATTATGCCTCGATTGCCCTCATAAATCTACACTACAGGATGTGAAACAACACTTATCCTTACTTGCAAAAGACGCAGATCTTAGGGATTTCTTGCTTGGACCAAGAAAACCGCGTCAAAAATGTTTCATATATGCCGGCATTTATGCTGCCTACAATGAAGCATGGAAGGTGTCACAGATAGAGGCCGCAGAACGAATACGTGAACTTGATCGTATTAATTTAGAGAAAACACTCTCTGTGGTCGACAATGGGTTAACAACTTTGTCCTCCAGAATATATTCACTGGACAGCATTGTATCCTCTGCTATCGACATTCTAGAACAAGATTTGGCGATGTTACAACAAGGCCAGTCTCAATTACGTTCTATTATGTTATTGAGCTGGACGCTGCAATCTTTGCGAGCGGGCTATGTGCCTTGGCGTTTCATCAACACAACGGCTCTGTTCTCAGAATACAATCTAACTGATAAACAGATCGAAATGGCACAAAGAGGAGCAAAGTATACAGTGCTGAGCATTGAAAAACTGGAAAAGTTACCATTCACAGTGGCAGAAAAACCATCTACAGATGGCTTATTCATGGCAAAATGACACTACCTGTGACTACTTTTCAGTTTCAGTATTGCCTCAGACAAATGCAAGCAGGCAAATATGAAAGATTGGGTAAGGAATACATTAAGACATCTTGGGATTTACCGTATACATATAGATGTTGGAGCGGGGATCGTGAAGTGTTTTTGAGCGGTACAAACTGTAAACGTGCACTAAGCGGTTCACTTATATGTCAAGACATTTCCTTACACGGGGCTTGTAATGGTTCTGTGGCAAATTTGTCTTGCCATCAGCAGGGTACACCAGCTGCTGTGATTAATCCAACGTTCGGACAACTTTCTAATGGGAGTTACCTCATGTTGAATGATCAGAGTTGCTGTGGCATGCTGCCAGGCATCCCATATCTAGTAACGGTCAACTCCAGGGTCACTTGCTGTATGCAAGTATTGTTTGCCCCAATAGACACAGTCAGGGAGTCGCCTCTATGGCCTTCGCTGAACGTCTCTTTTATAAGATTTGATACTCTAAGCAGAATGAAAGCCATGCTTTTACAACAAACAGTGCCTTTGACCTCGGCTAAAGAAACCTATGATCTGCAAATTGCAAGGACTTCGGCTGAGATACAGACTTTAATACGTACAAACTGCCCTATACATTTCGTGGAAATGATATCACGTATCTTTAACATATCTGATACAACTGGAATTGTACATGTATTTAAGAGCATCTGCTCAGGTCTGTTAGCACCTTTCCAGGCAATACTCGGAATCATCCCGAACTTTGCACATTCAGTGTTTGGTGGCATACCATTAATTCTAGCACTTGTTGCCGGAATTCTATTTCTCTTCCTGCTATTGCGCTATGGCCAGCCAATTCGCCGACATCACTCCGAGCGACATGGAGAAAGCTCTCCTTGAACGAAAGTGCTGTGAGCAAATAGTACAGCTTTTGGGCATAAATCGTCTACGGGACCTTAATACCACATGGTTCCTGTCATTCAGACCAATCTGGCAAGATTGCATCTTACCTGTTCTACGATGCCTGCTATGCGGTGTAGAATGCGTGTTGGACACCTGTCTAACATTTCCATCGGATGCGCCAACGGACGTCGATACTCTGCTGGACCCGATAACGGCCCATGCTATGTGTTGTCCCCAGCGGCTTCCTATCCTGATGACAGCATTCATTGAGATCTCACAGATGCTTCCGGCTGCTGCTGAAGTACGAGAAAGAACTACAGGCACACAGGTAACAACGGACGCGAACATTGCGAGAATTGAAAGCAATGCTTCACATCTCTGTGCGATTAACCTGCTTCACGAGGTGTTCCAACTCACACCAACTACAGTGGATGATGTTTTGTCTATAGAAATAGATGATCTAATGTTTACACCAGACCCGTAAACTGACTCTGATTCAGCATACAGTGTTCCAGAAATACAGCAACAATTTGGCCTTCATTTTTAAACAACTTGGAACTCTACCAAAATTGAACTTTTTCCCCATTTTTCGAACGAAAATGGCACTTCAATCTGCTTACAGTAGAACCAGCCTTATAATACAGACTTCAATGGACTTCCACGGACACTTAGTCATCTTGTGTGTCTAACACAGTTCATTAATTTTCATGACATGAAATGACTTTGATTTTTGAGAAACTTATCGATCATTTTTTTGTCAAATGTAAATATTACTGCTTATTTCATTCCAATTGCATTTATTTTTCGAACTTTATGCCTGTAATGAAAAGCAATGCTTCAAATGTACAGTACCTTTTGCATTCTAATAAGTTTTTTAAACATGCCTTTTTTAAATGGTTTTATGAAAAATTTTAGAAATATGCGGTACTCCATTTTAATGTTTAGCATTTTAAATGTTTAGCATTTTAGTATTATCGTACACACGAAAGAGGAGTCGGTGTTGTATTCCTCTTAGGGTATCCATAAACGGGCTTTCCAGTATCATGTTCTTATATAGGCACAATTCGCCCTGCCCTTATATAGGCATAAAATCCCAGCCCTTATTTAGGCATTAAACCATGCACTCCAAATACAGGCATGGTCTCCGACATCCGTCCACCCTAACGTCACAACGAGTTCATGAAGAACAGACCCTTAGGCTGCGGGAGTTTCCCTAGTCCAGGACTATTGATTTCTTCAAGGACTCATATATTATGCATGAACCACTATTCCTTAGGGGTTCATCCATGACGTCTTTCGTTGTCCAATTCACGTCAATGCTAACATAGTGAGGTACTTCTAAGGTATAAATATACCTTCCCTAGCCCCTGTAAACTAGAGGAGACCTCAACTTCAGAGGAGCCCGTTTCCCGGCCTGACGCACTGAGAAGACGCTGCCATTCCCTGCACGCAGAGAGCCCAGCTTCCAGCTTCCAGTGATCTGACTTCCCTTGCGGGGTGTTGGAGTTCGAGTCCGGCAAAGAGATTCCAACCTCTCTCATTCTTCAGGTATGGAGCAGACTAGAACCTAGAGGGACTCTTGGCATACTAGGCATACTGGGTTTAAACATACTCTTAGTATACCATAGTAAGGAATACTTCACCTACTTCATACCTCGTCCTACACCTAGGTTAGGTTAGGTACATTGGGGTAGAACTAGCTTAGCACCGCATCGTATGAGTACTCGCATTTTTAGTCTGTGTTATTTATGTAACAGCATCTGTACTAAAAGATAATGCTATCGCAGTATTATTTATTTCTACTGCTCACCCTGTACATTATTTATCTCGCATACTGTCTTGTGATCGTAACTGCACATTATACTTACACCAGAAACAAGACTGTTCAATAAATCCTTTATTGAAACGCCCGTCTATTTCTTTCTGTGTAACTTGGAGAAAACTAAGCATGCACGACTGAGCTGAGTGAAATAGATATCTATTGTTTCCACGACTCTGGGACACGTTCTGATTCTAAAGGGAAACACAGTGGTCATGTTTTGCGGCTGCCAGAAACTCCTCCCTTCTTGTTGTCAAGGAGTTTCTAGTGGCCTCTGAGCTAGCTGGCACAAGTAATTAAGTTTAATATACTCGATAGGGACATACTGACCTCAGTCCTATGTCAAACCTATAGGATATATTATTCCAATGCGCAGAGCCTATTAGGGAAATAGGAGCTACACTACAAGGGCTGGGGGCAGGGTTCAAAGGTGGCATGTCCTTTGAAGCTTCCGCTTCTGCCGAGGCAGATCCTGCAGGTGGAAAGGTTTGACTACCTCCGCCCAGACACTGCATTGTCTCTGGATCCAGAGAGCTCTGGGGTCGAGAAAGATGTCTGGTGAACGCAGGCTGGCTAAAACTAGACAAGGGCAACATCAGTGGTTGGTAAGGTTTCAGGGAACCCTCTAAAAGGGTCTTCCTGTGTGAATGTATTAATAAATCCAATGCTTGCATCAGCAAAGAATTATTAAGACACAATGTTTGGTACCAAACATCTTAGAAATTGTTGCAGGGATTCTGCTCGGAACAGAACTATGCTTGGGACCATGGAACATTAGAGGATAGGGACTGAGTCACCATTTCACCTCAGTACCATGAGCCCGAGTCCGACTAGCTATAGTGCCTTACTTGCCCTCCTACTCATATCCAGAGAGACAAGGGAATTGAAACCCCAGAACACAACACTCCCGACCCTCTCAGGGATCGCGGTAACAGGACACACCTTTCGCTCACACACTCATACTCATCCACAATAAGATATGACAGAGTCACAAAGGAAGTTTGAATTGTTTATTTAAACTATTGTGCTCTAGAATGCAGTGTACGTGCCACAATCCAAAAACAACTGCCTAGCAAAAATACCATCAGCTTTGTCAATATACCGTATATTATGAAAATCCCTGTCATATTATAAAACAGAATAGCCTAACCTCCCCTCCCCTTCTACAGAAGCAAACTGACTATACAGCAAAGATCTCTGGGTTTAGTAGCGGACCCTGTACCTTAGCATACACAGATGGACCCTCTACGTCTCAGATACAGAGGGGGGCGGCCCGGTTTGTGGAACACTACCACCTCTGCGTGTCTCCAGTCTCGCGGGAGGTATCCCTGCCCTCTCGCCTCATCCACCACCTGAAGAAAATGGGGCCCCAGTTTCGAGAAGTATTTATTAAAAAACTCACATGGGAATCCATTAGGACCTGGCGCCTTCCCCGAGTTCAAATCTCCTAGTGCTGTGCTCATCTCCTCTACAGTGAGCGGGAGATCCAGCTCCACGCGTGCCTCGTCTGAGAGGGCCAGAGGCGGTAGGTCCTCTATAAAGCGGTGTATCATGCCTTCCTGTATAAGTTCCTTGGGAGTATTTAGCTCCGCATAATAATTTGCAAAAGCTCTCCGCTATCAGGGAAGGGTCCCCAAGAATCCTTCCATCGGGCCCCGGTATGCTAGGAAGAGCCTGGGGGCACAAAGCTCCCTGGCACAATCGATGGAGAAGTTTGCTAGACTTGTCCCCCCACTGGTAAATCCTACTATGGGATGCCAGCCACGCCAAGCGGGCTTTGTCTAATAGGAGGTCGGCATGAGTCTGTCACGCCAGTAGCAACTGGCAGCATACTGGACCCCCCCCCTCCTCCCTGCTATTCCGCTCGAGTTCCAGGATGTGAGCCTCCGACCTCAGAAGCGACTCCCTACGGGCTCGACGTGCCACCGAGAAAAACGATATATCAATACCCCGTATGGTTGGCTTCATTGCCTCTCACAGAGGTTCGGCCCCTGCTACCGATCCTACGTGGAGGTCCAGGTATTGCTCGATTGCCTGCCCTATATGTTCCCTATAGTTCTCATCTTGCAAATTCCAAGGGGAGAGACGCCATCGAAAGGGTTGCCTCGCCGGACCTAACAGTGGCGTGAGAACGACCGGGGAGTGATCCAATAAGCCTCTCGGGAGGATCTCTACGGCCATTACTCAACTAGCTGCACCTAGAGGCACAAATATATAGTCAAGTCGGGAATATGAGTCGTGTACCGCCGACAGATATGTGTAACCCTGCTCCTCCCGGTGTAATCGACGCCAGGGATCTGCCCAGCCTAACCCCGTCACCAGGGAGTGTAGTTTGGTGGTTTGACAAGTATTGGAATGACCTCCTGCCTCCATCTATCCCTGGCCATGTCCATAACGTCGTTCCAGTCTCCCCCTATTATTGCCAACCCGTCGGGTATATCCGTCCACAGGGACGTAAGGCACTCAACCAGAGCCCAGGATAGCGGCAGTGGGGCAAAAACAGAACCCAACACCACCTGCTCCTCATATATGGTGCCCTTGATAAAAACGTATCTCCCCTGGGTATCTGTCCACGCCTTGGAGTGTTTATGGGGAACCCTTCGGTGAATTAAAATGGCAACCCCACGGGAGCCCCTTGTGAACCCAGAATGAAACGCTTGAATATAACCATATCTAAGAAGGCACAAGGCCTTTGCTCCCATTAAGTGCGTCTCCTGCAGCATCAGGATGTCCGCACAATAGCTTTTGGCCTGTTGAAGTATAGCCCCTCTTTTCACTTTTTCTAGCGCTCCCCTAACATTCCAGCTCACTATCCGGAGATCTCCGTTATGGGCCGGCACCTTATCTGTTGGGACCGCCATCATTAAGGCCTGTGGTGTTGTGCGTGTGAGACCATTAACAACCTGTGTGCGAGTAGTGGCTCTGTATAGCAGTGATGCAGTGCAATCGTAAACATGAAAACCCCAACTTCCCCCACCCCCACCTATACCTCAAAACCACTGAAGTATCTGTCGCAGCGGAGGTGGCCTGCAGACCCCAACGGGAGTACCCGGCCCACCCCCACCAATGGATCCCCAATAACCAGCCCATAGTCAGCTGGCGTTCACTCTGTCAATTGAGTCCTGGCAAAGGTACTAGCCCCTCCGTGTGCTTCTCCGGTCTGAGCAGCTGGCACCAACAACCCCCTATCTGGGGGAATCCCAAGCTAGCTATGAGGCAGAGGTCCCTTGCTGAGGCAGTGATGTGGATCGGCCAGGATCACTGCAGGATTGAGATCGACGTCTGGACCTTGACCTTCTGTTTCCTTTAGCTTTGGGCTTGGGCGGTTTCCGGACGACATCACCGGATAATGAATCTGATTCCCTCCTGGGCGGTGTGTGGGGTCGAACCTTCACTGTTTCGTCTGTCCAGTTGAAGACATCCTCGGGCGATTCAAAGAAGAGGGTACGTGATTGATAAACCACCCGCAGTCTGGCGGGGTACAGCAAGGCATATGGGAGTTTGAGTTCCCGCAGGCGGGCCTTGGCTGCCAGAAAGGACTGCCGCTTCTGCTGCACAAGTCCTGTGTAATCTGGAAACACAAGAATGCGAGTATTGTCATGAGTCCGGGGCTCTTTGGCTCTGGCTTGCTTCAGGATCACGTCCCTGTCATGGTAGTTTAAGATCTTGGCTATAATGGGCCTCGGTCTGGCTCCTGGAGGCCGCAGGGTAGTGACGGAATCTTCCACCTCTGAGATTCTGGTCTCGGTCTCCGTGATACGCTCCACTGCGTTCCGTAAATCTGGCCGCAGGAGCATGACATCGGAGCCCACTGCCCCAATTTTCGTGTCCAGAACGTCCCTAGACTGCGTAATAGCCGCCATAAGGGCTGCATTGTCTGGCATGCCCCCAGTCACACCCCCATGCTCGGCCGGCGGCGGCCCCTGGCCCGGTGAATCTGTCCAACGTGCTCTGCTTGGCGGAGCCCCCCGCCGTTTTATCCCTCGTCATGATTGCCTTAGATTTGCGCTCCCTCAAGATAGCTGCACCACCACTCCCAGTGCAATCTGACCGGATGATCCACGCTTGTGTATATTGGGCTGTGGAAGCTTCGTTTCTTGCCTGGTCTACTGACCAGATTCGTCTCTGGGCCAGATCACTCAGGAATCCCGGGCTCGGGAGGAGACCCCCTGCCCACAAGCCGCACGAGCACTGACCAGGCCACCTCTGTAGACAGACGTGTCCCACCCTCCCTAATGGGTGCCCCGCTGTCCACTTGCCTGTCACTCCCTCCAGCCAGGGTAATATGGTGTCAGACCCACTCCAATGGCCCGCGCCAGAAGGGTGTAACAGGCTCGGCTCTCCTCTAGGCAAAAGTAGGCGACGGGGCCAGCCAGCACCAAGCCGTCCCCCTCTCCACCAATTCGCACTGTGCAGCCCTCCAGAGGGATAATGAAGCGTTTGTGAGGTTGCCCCAGCTCCCACAACTGGCAGGGGCCCAATGATCGATTCCACTCCGCTGCAGGGCCCGCTGCCCCCTTCACGGATCCTTGGGCACACTGCTACACTGCGGTCTAGAGCCTCCCTCCACGTGAATGAGGTTGCGGCTTCGCGGGGCCCAACCGCTGCGTCTTCGAGCCACATGCCACCAGCCTGTGTACCTTGGCAGCCCAGGGGGTGCGGGCGAGCACAGGGTCCCGTAGATTCCTCGTCCTGGTATTGCGGGATCCCAGGGCTCTCACCACCACCGGCCCGGGATCCAACCAACCTGTAGCGGGCCCGGGTCCACCGCGCGTCCGCTAGCCCCCCCGTGCGGCCCGATCTAGCTGCCGAAATGCGATGCCTCCAGTAGAGGGGGGGGAGAGATCCGGAGCGTGAGACGCACTCACCGGTCCGCAGCCGATGTCGTCCCGGCCTCGCCCAGAGTCGATCCATGGCCGCCTCTGCCCACAAACAACCGCTGGGAGCCTGTCTACTCCTCAGGCAGCCCTTCTTCAAGCGGAGCACTCCAGTGCCACCGCGGGCGCGAATCCCAGTTGCGGCCGCCGCCCAGGAGGCCCCGTCTCAGCCTCACTTGTCACGCCGTCCGGACAGTAGGCTGCTGCCGCCGCTACCGCAGCCGCCGCCACCTCAGCTCCTTCTTGTGCCTCGTTGTCAGTCGCCCCGTTATGCTGCTGACATGGAACTTTTTTTTTAACCGAATTTGTCCGGGGAAGCAGGATATTCAAAGGATAATTGGCACAGGCTGAGCGGAGCTCGCCTAATGCGCATCCACCATGATGGATCGCTAGGCCACAGCGAGGGGTCATTTTTGCCCTCAGAAATACCACTAGATGCATAACTATCCTTCTTGTGTAACTCAAGCCTAATCTTGTGAATCTCTTAGGTAATACCGCATGATTACGCTACACTGAATTACGCCAGTTATGCCCATCCCTAGTCAGAGGCCCTAGCCGCAGAGCAGAACCCCACCAAGTAGACGCCAGAGGGCCCCTAGATACACAGGGCCCCAGTGACTGCTCAACACGTTACAGATAAGGACCTCGGGAGTGTTCCCTGGGTTCCTGAAAGTGGGCTGCTACGAAACTGGTAAGAGTCAAACAACTAGGTAAAGGTACGGCTTGCCTGACAGCCAATGGTCGGACTGGGGCAGTCATGAGTCAATGAAGAATGGTGTCCATGCTTGGTGAGGGGGTGGTTACTGCTCACGTCTGAGCTCCTCGTTATGGTCTATGAGGAGCGTTCTGGTATCTGACAGTGTGTGGTCCCTGGCCAGGTGTCTAGCTCATCTGCGTGGGTTCAGGGCAGCCTCACCATTTTGTGTGTTATTGAAGGATTGTATGATCTCGTCCATGCTAGACAGAGGTTGGCTTCTTACAGTGTAGATGGACATGATACGTTGCTAACCATGGGGACTTTCATGGCTCGTCATATTCAAGAATGGATTGTGGGAATCTGGCAGCGATGACCAAGAACAGAGAAATGATTCGTGGATCAGGTTATTCAGGTTAGAAGTTTACGGAAATCTCTGTCGTGCAGGAGAAGAAATTCAGTTGTAAGGAAAAGGAGACCCTCTATTGCTCCAGAGTGTTGTTATATTTCTTCTTTTACGTGTAGTATTCTGAACCCTATGAAGGGTGGATTCATCATCCATCATATTATCACCAATACTGTCAGAGCATCAATGGTGGTTACAGATTCATTATCCATCATATTATCACCAATACTGTCAGAGCATCAATGGTGGTTACAGATTCATTATCCATCATATTATCACCAATACTGTCAGAGCATCAATGGTGGTTACAGATTCATTATCCATCATATTATCACCAATACTGTCAGAGCATCAATGGTGGTTACAGATTCATTATCCATCATATTATCACCAATACTGTCAGAGCATCAATGGTGGTTACAGATTCATTATCCATCATATTATCACCAATACTGTCAGAGCATCAATGGTGGTTACAGATTCATTATCCATCATATTATCACCAATACTGTCAGAGCATCAATGGTGGTTACAGATTCATTATCCATCATATTATCACCAATACTGTCAGAGCATCAATGGTGGTTACAGATTCATTATCCATCATATTATCACCAATACTGTCAGAGCATCAATGGTGGTTACAGATTCATTATCCATCATATTATCACCAATACTGTCAGAGCATCAATGGTGGTTACAGATTCATCATCCAACATATTATCACCAATACTGTCAGAGCAGATTAATGATAATTCACTGAGGAAATTGAGCCAAGGAAGAAAACACATGAATTTGATGAGCCTGTCAGGTACTGCGGAGAGAAGGTGAGGGAGAATACAAGGTGCTTTAGGTGTAAAGAACAGCGTAAGGGGGTGGGCAGCTACATGTCTGAGCTTGTTAAATGTGTGTCAGCACACGCTAATGGTGAAGGCCACACAGCGCGATATTTGGGTACGTCACCAAAGATATACTAAGGACTATGTCAAAAGAGAATCACTAAAATCCAAATGGCATAATTCAGGAAAACCACCTTGAAGGAAAATAAACTTGCTTCTGGGTACACCTATTACATGACAACACTTATCAAGTAGATGACGTGTGCTTGTTAATGATGACAGAAGAAAAGCGCGTGTCATCAATTCAGAGCCAATATCTGGAATCGCAAGACATACATTATCCAGATGTCCAACTAAGAATTTAACAAGTGTTAGCGCCATGGAACAGCTGTGATGGTGGAACAAGATGGACCAGCAGTGTTGCCTGAGGCTCCTTCTCTTCTCCTGAGAAACAGAGTTGATTGCTAATTCCCAGGACAACCCTGTAAATGGCGCGGCGCATCTATTGTCTCAATGTTGTAGTTGTGGGACTTGTAGACATCCGCTCCACACAGGACACTTCCCGACCTGCACAAACTCCTTCCCCCACACAAGGAGACAATGGTGGTGGTGCCACTTGGTGGTAACAGTTTGCAGTGGAATGCTTCAGTTGACGAGTTGCATTAAGTGGATCAAACTTTAAGTAGAATGTGATGTCACCTGCACGTCTGTGAACAGCACTGTCATTGCTTTACAGCAGTCTGTGGATGGCTGCTTGTACACCCGAAGAGATAAGGGCTACTAGGATTGTACCCTGCTGCATCCCACATGGTGAGACCAGGGGCAGCTGTGGATGTGTTTATCTTCACCAACTGGGATTCAGCGAGTGAGGAATGAAGACAACTAGTACACAGCGAAGACGCCTGTATCCACACAGGAAAACATTCTGCCAAAGAGGTGGTGTGGCCAACCATGGGGAAGACAGCTGGGAGACCAAAGCGTGCCAGGAGAAAGGACGGACTTTGAGGCACATTCTCTGCCCATCGCCCAAGACCTGCTGTGTTGTCGCTTCTTTACTGCTTTGCTTTCTGGAGCAGCTCGTGGTAGGAGATAAGTTGTATTTCCTGATATAGTCCATTCGCTGCACAAAGACAATTCTTTCAGGTAGCCGAACAGGAACAAGGGTTGGCCACACTGCTAAGAACCTGGAAGATGGGCCAGGCCAACAGTGCATTTCTTTTCCCGAATAAAGGGCATGTCTGGCCTGATATTCTGATTGTCTGCAAACACCTTATATTTTCGGGAATCATTTCCACTGTAGGGAGACAGCGAGGAGCCATGAAGCACAGTGTTAAGGAGGGCCGCTGGACTGGGCTGGTCAGACCAGTGAGATGGCTCCATCCTGCAGAGGGTTGGCAGAAGGATGGGAGATGCATTCTGGGACGGGATTTCAAACTCAACAATGGATATTATAAGGACGGGAGATTTGTCGTAAATCCTAATATTTTTCCGCGCAGTTCACTGGGCTATGCGGTATCATTTACCCTCTCAAACAATATTTGCGTGGGGTTTCTTATTCAAAGTAAGGTGGGGGCGGGGGGGAGTGGGGGGTGTCTCAGCAGACAGTGTAGCCTTTAAACAAGCATTTGCAATGTAATAGGTCTCGCATTTATGCGAGTTTGACCTATTGGCATTGTAAATGACAATGTCTTTTATTTATGTTTTGGTTTTTCAAACATAAATAAAAGGCATTGTCATTTACAATGTTAATAGATGTGGGGCAATGGGAGCGACAGGGGAGCAAAGGATGAACTGGACGCGAAGCAGCCTAGTAACAGTGGGCAGCTGCTGGCTGCTTGGCAAAGTAATTGTGAAACAATTGTGAACTTTAAAAAAAAAGTTTTTAAAAAGCCAATAATGTGTGAACGGGAAACAGAGGGACAACGGGGTGGTGAGCATATGGGGCAGAGAGCAAAGAATAGCAGTGGGCTCCCTTGGAGTGCTAAAAGACGAATGAAAACATGGTTCCCTATGGTCAGCAGTGGTAAAGAAGTCATGGTCCAGAAACGGGACAAAAACAAGAACAGGCAGGAAGGTCATTGAATGAGGAGCGTCAAAATGCAGTAGACAAAGCCATCTTGATCCCTTGCTCAAGATGGCTTTGTCTACCCCCCAGCCCGGACAGTCCTCTGAAATCCGTGACGTCTGGTCACCCTATGGAACGGGCCACCCTGTATTACGCACCAATTCGGCCAAGTAGACTGTTGGAGAGTACAGCGCCAAGATGTCTGCCTAAGGCACTATGCAAGTTTCGTGCTCACTGAAAGAAGGAACATTTTTATTCCTCATGTTCTTTATTATTCCTGTATGGGACGGCCGCCGACGCAACGCCCCAGGCGGAAGGTACTCATTTGCGTGGCGTGGGGAAGGTTTATCCTGGATGGAAACCACCAGACAGAAATCGCTGTGGTCTCGGCTGGCCGCGTCCACAGGGTACAACCGGGACGCGAAAATCATCGCCCTCGCCACACAGTCTAAGAGCGGCTGTGCCCTTGTTTAAACTTCTTTTCCAAAAATGTGTCCCGCTCCCTCTTAAATTGATTTACACTATGAGCCTTTGCTGCTGACTTTGGCAGAGTCGCCTGTATTTCTGAAACCACCCACGCTGTGTGTAAAGAGACCCTGCCAGCTGCGTGCACTGCCTGTCTCCCCGCCTCCTCCTCCAATCGCTCGTGCTCAAAGTAATAAAAAAATGGCGAAATAAATCACATTTCCACTTTTATGTGCCAACTTTAACTCCCACCAGCAAATTGCGATTAAATCCTCTCCCCACCCTAAAATAAACAAAAACTTTTCATATACGAGAGCAGGGCTCCGAAGGTTCAGTGCGCGGCGCTGATAGAGCTGAGCTTCGTGAACTCTGCCTGAACCTCGATGCAAGTCAAACGACGCGGAAACATGATTTGTTACAACACGCCGCCTTCAGATAAGAAATACCTTCACGACGGGCGTGAAGCTGATGACCCAGTCCGGATGGGCCATCCAAAAGGGAGACAGGGCGGTAACTAAGAAGCATCCTTTTCAATGAGAAGCCAGCATTTAGCATAAACGCTGACGCGACCCAATGAAAATGATGGGCGGGGCTTCAAGTCCCCTTCTGAAATCTCCTTGATCACAAGAGGTCTCGCAGAGCGAGCAGCGCGTTGCGCTGCAACGCTATGCAAGACCTAAAAAATATCAAGTCACTTGTCTTTATTGTGTTTCAACCATACTAGAAAAATATGTTGTGCTAAACCTGTTGTCTACAGCTGGAAACGGTCTTTCTTCTGTGGAAATACACTGTATTGCCCTATAGGGGCCTGCATCTTTCAACAAGCTTTATTTCGACAATTCATGCCAGAAAAGCAGTCCAATGCCACCATCAATGTTAATAAAAGAGGAAGAGTAGATAAAAACAAGCATTTGCAATGCAATAGGTCCTGCATTTGCGAGAGTTTAAGCTATTGGCATTGTAAATGACAATGCCTTTTATTTATCTGTTTTGATAATTAACACATAAATAAAAGACATTGTCATTTACAATGCCAATAGCTCAAACTCTTGTAAATGCGAGACCTATTTAATTTCAAAGAAGCGGCAGCCATTGTACTGTGCTGCTTGGAAAGTGAAAGCGCGCATGGCTCACTGAATGTTGCAGGGAAGCACGTCGTGCCTGCAGTAGTCGAAACTCATTAAAGAAAATAGTGCTTACAGACTAAATAAGAAATACTGTATAACAACAGAAGTAAAAGGGCCAGTCCTCATGGGAGGTTACAAATGAAGACAAGGCGATACTAAGGAGGGACTAACAAGCCTATTAACGAATCAGAAGCCAGCATTTACGAAGGACAATGACACAAGTCAATGACAATAAGGGTGGAGAGTGTGCGGGGCTTCAAGTCCATACTCGAATACAGGCTCGACCTAAATAGGAGAAAGAACCTTGAAGGGCCTTGGATCCAGTCTATGGAGCAACCAACACTCAAGCCTGAGATTCTAACTAATTGTACAAAAAAGTTCTGGAAAGTCATGAAACCTGCACAGTGAGAACAGAAATAGCAGGGCCTGAATGAGTCCCAGTGCACATCTGTCATGCTAAAACCTTCACATGTCTGACACCCCGCCTGCTTGGGTGACATGTCCTCCATCAACTAGGACTACCAAACAAGTGGTCCATTCACATCCAAGAGCTGTCTGGACTGCCCCTTGTTGCCATCAGGATATTTCAGTGTGTAAAACACTCGCTGCTGAAATATGTGGTGAGCTGCTAATCACGAGTTTGAATCCCAAGGCTGAATCTATTCCTACCAGCTCAGCAATTGAGTAATAACAAACTGAGCAATTGAAACTTGTTATTTACAGTGATTAAAAACGGCAGACGTCTGCTGTGAAGCTACAAAAATAAGGTTTTATTCATATTATTATGATTATTTTTCTTTTTAAGGAAACAACAACATCATCAAAACTAAAGGCCCGATCACAAGTAATCTGGAACCTGCATGGGAATATACCAGGTCTGTAATGATGAAGTATGATATTCAGCCCACAGAATGAGGAATAACTTCAAAGGCACAGAATTACCAGGCGAAAAGCTGGAGGTTTTCTTCTGGAGACTATTCTACTCACATTTGGTGGTAAATCTGAGCTAGTGGCCCAAGTTTGTCGCTGTGCTGAGGGGGGTGGTAGGTCAGGAAGGCTTGGGGATGTATCATGCTCCCCATGCTGCAGGAGGGGATGGGATAGGATCCTAGCTGAACAGGGACTCCTTCGGGTAATTGACCCATCCCCTTTCCGCTGATGATGGGGAGGACGAGGACATCATCAGGTCGGACTGATGGCTCAGGGATCCCTGCACGAGGAGTTTCTGTTACTTGCAGCTGCTGCCTCTGTCCCACCGGAGGGTGCCTCGCCCAGCGGTCATCCCGACTGGGGTCCTGAACGGCGAACGCTGATCTGACTGTTTGGTCTGAAGAGTCAGCAGTGGAGAACTTGTTTCTTTGTGCTTCAGATATCAGGTGAGTCTGTTTTAATTTTATGTGAATGTGGTACCACTGTGATTTGGTTTTGTTTTGGTATTTGGAATGTTTTGGTAAAAAGTGTTTGCAAATACTTTGCCAGGTAAAATAACGATTTGTTTTTATTCCTTTGCAATGCCTGGTTTTAGTAAACTTCGGAGTTTGTTTTGTGGTGGTTGTTCTACTGATGCACGGTTGGCCAAATCCCAACCTGCACCTCCTGAGGGCAGTCCTAATTATGATATGTATGTGAAACATGGCCTTGGCCCTATTATGTTTAGTACATTGTGGCACAAATATACGAGGGACAATGCCGAGTTACAGTGGCCTTTGACGGGCTCTTTTGATGGGCAGAAGATGGGGTTTCTACAGGAACAGTTGTTTAAAAGATGTAGTCGACAATCTATGTTTGATTCTCTTCGTACTTGGCAGAAAGAGGCCAAGCAGAGACGGTTAAAATTGAAAGAAACGCTAGAAAAGCGGAGATGCAATTGCTTACACAGAAAGCTGTAGCTTATGATAAAGAAAAACAGGAGACAGGAATAGAATGTGAGGATAGGAGATTTCGGTTGCATATTGATAAGTCTTATGTGGCTAAGGAGGAGGAGGATACTTTTGTGGAGGCTTTGTTAGATACTCGGCCCCCACCACCCTATGCAGCGCAAAGAATATACCCTGTGGTTCCTCCTCAGCAGCAACAGCCTGCCCAAGGTGCCCCTGTTTTCACGGCTGTCATGCCAACAGCTCCAGTTCAAGTACCTCCGACTTTTTCTCTTTCCTCACCACCTTCGGCGACAGTGACATCTGTTACATCTATTGCTCCGGTTTCTGTGCCCTCTGTTTCTTCTCCTCCGGTACAGTCTTTGACCACAGTAATACCTACTACTCCTGTTCCGGTTATTCCTCTTCCATTGCCATTGACTACTGATACAGCTGTACGTGGTTTAGAAGACAGGGATTTGACTAGGTTCAGGGAATGGTTAGGTCAGTTGGTGCGATCTGAAGTGGGGGAGGATGAGAAGAGGGTAATAGCGAGTCAGGCAATGCGGTGGGCTCGCAATGCGATCTATAGTCTTGAGGATATTTGGCAGGTCGTGCATGATTTCAAACCTTTTACACAACAGCATGCCCTTAAATACATGTCCGCCACATTGATTGATCTTTGGCACACACATATTGAAATGGAGGCTCCCCAAATATTGTTTGATATCAGGGATCGCGTCTATGTTACGGACCTAGAGCAGGAACAAGTGTTTGGTAATTTTTCCACTTTACTTTCTTACAGGGGTAGATTATATGAAAAAAGTCCTACTCAGATAGCTCAGTATCCTATGTGTGAATTCCACCCAATATATCACCCAGAAATACCTGCATTGATGGACCAGCACGGAACGGTCACTAGAACGTTTTCAGGAACAATGGGTTTACACTCCGTGGAAAAGGAGTGAAGTTTTGGCCCTTAACGCTACCTTGCCCGATCCTAGGAAGAATCCTACTGCTTATTATGAAGAATTGACTGAGACTGCCTCTTCTACTGTAATGACTCTTGCTGATATAGAAATGCTTTTTGGTTTGCTCGTCCCGGTTGATATTTGGCAGCAGGTACATACTCAAGACCATGTCGACGAGTTGGGCGGAACATGGGATGTGATTAGAGGTTGGGACAGAGACAGGAAAAACAAGGAGACAAACCACGTGCTGTGATACTTGCTTTGCCTGGTCGTATTATAGCTTATATGCATACACTTATTCCACCTAAGAAGGTTAGTTGGGATAGATTAACTGCCTGTCGGCACAAGAAAGATGAGAGTGTGTCTGATTTCTTTACTAGGTGTGAAGATACGTTTTTGGATTACAGTGGGCAGGATATGTCCACGGAAGAGGGAGTCCGTTTGTTTGTTGACAGGTTTGTCACTAACCTCTTTCCCGAAATAATGTCTAGATTCCAGGCATCTGAAAGCACCTGGTCCACGTCTTCTCCCTCTGGTATTCTAAATATGGCCCAATATTATGAGCATCGAGATAATGAGGAGAAAGACAAGAATGATAAAAAGCATAAGGATTTGAAGACGAAAGTGTTATTGCAGCAGGTGTATCGGGGTAACACCAGAGGACGGGGAGGTCCCTTGCGACAACTCCCTCGTACTAGGCAGCCTTTGACGACACCCTTGGGACAGAATCAGTGTGCTTATTGCCAGTGCCCTGTACTTTTGCAGAAGATTGCGGCCCCTAGAGGACGGAGTTCTGGTAATAGGGGCCGTGGGACTGATAGACAACAAACCTAAGCGGCTCCCATGAGCCATTCTGATAATAATTATTTTGACGACCCGAGAGATGGACAGTACTATAATGACGATTATGACTTTGATGATGTGACAGGCATGTCTTACAGATAGGACAGCCAGGGACAGGGTGAGGGACCAGTTCAAATACCTGTAGAATAGCATGGTCCATAAGGATTTGCACAGCTCAACTAAGGAATTTTTGATGGACACAGGTGCGACAAAGAGTTCTGTTTTCCGACATATGGTCCCCGGAGCGGCCCTGTCTGGCCATAATAATGTTTCGGTGGGTTTTTCAGGAGTACCGGTTGTAAGCCTCATTTCATGGCCCCTTGCACTCACTATTGGTCCTTTTACTGTGGAGTCTCCATTTCTGTTAACTTCAAACTGTGGTGAGAATTTGATGGGTTTGGATTTATTGAAAAAGCTGCATGCTACTATTTATTGTTCTCCTGATGGTGTTTATATTACTATGGGTCCGGATGTAAGTACTAGACAGTGTCTGTCCAAAGATGCACCGGTCCATAAAAAGGGCACATTCGGATTCTTCCGATACAGCTGATGATGTTTATCGTTTTGTGATTGATTTGTGAGAGGTCAATAAAATAGTGGTTCCACAATTTCCAGTGGTTCCTGATATTACCACACTCTTAACAATGATCCCATCTACCGCTAAGTTATTCTCTGTCATTGATTTGAAGAATGCATTTTTTAGTATTCCGATACATCCAGATAGTAGGTACTTGTTTGGATTTACACTGGCTGGCAGAAGCTTTCGAGACTGTCGTGCTCCTCAAGGCCATACTGAAAGTCCTAGTATTTATAGTCAAGCATTGAAAGGTAAGTTGGATTCTCTATCACTTTCTTCAGGTGATGTATTGGTCCAATATGTCGATGATTTGTTAATTGCCTCTGACACAGAACAAGGTTGTAAGGATAGTACAGTAAAATTATTGTTACATTTGGCCCATCATGGACACAAAGTCTCCCTTTTGAAGTTTCAGTATTGTCGACAGGAGGTCACCTATTAAGGTCACCCACTATCGAAGGAGGGTAGGAGGTTAACGCCGGAACGCATTAGTACCATCGTTAAAATGCCCCTTCCGAAAACTCAAAAAGATATGCGTGCATTTATAGGCATTACTTCCTACTGTCACCAGTGGATCCCTAACTACTCCCTATTAATCAAACCTTTGCTTGCATTAACAATGAAAAAGGTGCATGAGCCTTTGCCCTGGACACCTGACTGTCAGCATTCTTGTGAGCAAATAAAAATAGCGCTTTGCTCTGCTCCAGTGATAGGCACGCCTGACTATAAGAAACCATTTGTGCGTTATGTCCATGAAATGGCTGGTTGTGCCCTCTCTGTCTTGACTAAAAGATTTGGTGATAGACAGAGCCATTGCGCTTATTTTTCTGCTGTGCTTGATCCTGTCGCAAGAGCCCTCCCGAGCTGTCTGCGAGCGGTTGCGGCTGTGGCTACTTCGATCAGACAATTGGCTGGACTCGTACTTGATACTGATCTCAGAGTTATGGTACCTCATGCTGTGGATACACTTTTGATTAAAACAAGGACACAGCACCTCACCAGTGCACATCTTACTGGTTATGAACTGACATTGTTTGCTAAGCACGATTAAACGATGTGCCACTCTGAATCCAGCCATGTTACTGCCCCTCCCTTCTGAGAGCGATGCAGTCGACAAACGACTTTATTTTTCGGACAGAGGAAGAGACGAAGGGACGGGTAGACCTGAATGATGTTCCCTTATCTGACCCCCAAGGAGAACTATATGTCGATGGCTCTTGTTTCAAATTACCAGATGGCACCACCACTGCAGCTTATACTATCACTACATTACGTACGGTGGTAGAGACATCACGAGTCCCTTATCAGTCGGCTCAGGCCGCTGAACTTGTAGCCCTTATTCGAACTTGTGAACTAAGTGAAGGGTTGATTGTCAATGTTTACACAGATAGCCAATATGCATTTGGGGGTCGCCCATAATTTTGGGCGACTGTGGGCAGAGAGAGGGTTCCTTACTTCACATGGCACTAAAATACAGCATGGACACCTTATATTGTGATTGTTATCAGCACTAACATTTCCCGAGAAAATGGCGATCGTGAAGTGTAGCGCCCACAGGACGGTCACTGATGATGTGGGTAGAGGGAATGCATTTGCAGATCAGATAGCCAAGGACACCGCCTGAAGTAAAATGAAGAAAATGTTTGTTGCCGATCCGGCTAGATGGGTCCCCGAGATTGCTATGTTTGAAGATACAGTTGAGAGTGTGAAGGAGATACAAAGTGAGGACACAATTGAAGAATTAGCGATCTGGCAGGAAAGTAAGGCACAGTTAAATGAAGAAGGATGTTGGATTGATAAGTCTGGAGAGCAGAAATGGGTGTTACCTGATGCATATGTACTTCCTGTGGTCACAATGGCACATGGTCCAGCTCATATTAGTGCAAAAGGCATTTGTAAATTGTTAGCTCCAGTTGCCACAATGATAATATTTCCAAAACAGCTGTGCATTTGGTGAAAAAATTGTATGATTTGCATGAAGCACAATCCAGGGAAGGGTACCCCTACACCACCCGGTAATTTTGCACCACCCACATTCCTGTTTGAGGTCCTTCAAATGGACTTCATTGAATTGGAACAATGTAATAATCTTAAGTATGTTTTAGTGGTTATATGTACGTTCAGTAAATGGGTTGAGGCTTACCCCACTAAAGACAATACAGCTACTACAACTGCAAAAGTAGTCCTTAAAGAGTAAATAGCACGGACACTTCATTGTACATTAACTGTTCCGGGATAATATTGTTCAGACATACAGTTCCCTTGGTAAATAAAGACGATTTGAGCACCTTGGGAATGAACTCTAGATATTCAGCAATGAATTATGAGGGGCCCATATATGCACATCCAGGGTTTCTCTTTCTGTCTAATGGGTCTTATTCCAATGTGCACAATAGTACTGATGATGTAGCCCTTGGGATGGTATTGCCATTGGGTGTTCCATGTAAATATGCTCGACCCAGAGTGAGATGGGTGAAAAGGACCTTAACGAAAGAATTCTGTGAAGGGGTTACGGATTTAGAAGTGAACAGCTAAAGTAATGGAATTACATTTGGATACATCCTTTCCTCCATATTAATATTGGGTGGTACTGCCATGGCCAGCGGCGAGAAAGCTAGGGAATATTTTGGATGTAAGCTACAAATTCTATCCAATACCACCGTAGCAGCTTTGCTCGATATTACTACTCAGTTAGAAAACAGGCGGGTGTATTTAGAACAGACTAGATATGCAGTGGATTTTATCTTGGTAAAGAGTGGTGGTGTATGCGTAGTGGTCGGCGACCAGTGTGTAGTCGGTGTGAAAAATTTGGAGTAAAATATAACACAGCACATTATGGATATTATCAATAGTGTACAAGGGATGAAGAGTGAGAATTGGAATTGGTCTCTTTTTGGTAGTTGGGGTTGGACACTTCAACAACTGATTTACCTTATTGTGGTATTAGTATTCTGATGTGTCCTCACGCAATGTCTCCCTTCTGTTGTGCCACTGTTTTTATGCCTAAAGAGAAGATCTCAGCTCATGCTACAAATGCCGTCATGATGATTCAAGCCGATATTAATGATTTGATGAATATTTACGCTGTAATATTTGAAGATTCTTCCCTTCTTGCTGTACCATTTCCCAATGTTGATTGTAAGGAGTGCCCATAATTTTTATTTTAACCATGTTTTTGAATTTTGATGCTCTTTCAACTGCTGATGATGATGCTGTCTGCTCTATTTTTATTTTCGTACCCTTGAAAATGTTTTAGCTCATGCTAAAAGGAGGGTCTGTTAGATGAGGCCCGTTATTGCTTACGCAGTGTCTCGTATAATTTAGCATTCGCTACACCATTTTATGTTCCGACGCCATTTTCTTGACATTCGAAACTAACTTTTGCTATTTCTGATAAATGCCCTTCGCTGAGTTTCGTTTCTGCAATGAAGAATGGTTTATGCCAGCGCATAGCTTTCCCACTAGATTGATGCCCTCTCCCACTTGTCTGATAGCTTTATCGCAGTACTGGGTGCAACGGCCTTGGGCTTTGCTGAGTTTCGAGAGCAGAAGTTGTTTTGTATTTTACTGTCCAGCTGCATCTGCCTGGAAAATTCCACTATAGGCGTGTTTCTAACTAATCATGAAAATGTACATAAAGTATCTTTGTGCTTGCTGATCTTCAGTTCCCTCTGTACTACTCCTAGAGACTGAGACTGTGTAGACGGGGCTCCACTCTGAGTGTATGCGAATAAACAGTTATTGGTGTATATTCTCCACTGTCCCTCCGACTCTTCATTTGGTATTGAAGGGTGAGAGGTGGTCTGCAAGTGACCCAGGTGGCCCCAAGTGGGTCACTTCCTTCTCCAATTAAAAGGTCCAGCTGTTATGGGCGGTAACAAATGCAGACAAGGCGGTACCAACAAGCCTATATACGAATCAGAAGCCAGCATTTTTGAAGGACAATTACACAAGCCAATGACAAATATGGGCGGAGAGTGGGCGGGGCCTCCAGTGCATATCCTAATACAGCAAGCCTCGCAGAGGGAGCAGCGCATGTGCGCTGCTGCTAGGCTCGACCTAAAAACTTGTCAGATGACCCGAGTGTCCATGCCGCTGGACCCCTCACCTACTCGAGACTGTTTCTCTCTTTGATGAGGCACCTTCTTGGAGTGAGAGTAGGGGATTCCTGTGAAGGGACAAGCATTTTCTGGATATTCTGGTGTATGGCATGTAGCTTAGTTGTAAGAAGTGTGAAGGATTCACTTGATTCCGTTGCAGTCCTCTCATGAGCCCTGACTCGCCCCTGGCCAAGCAAAGCTTTTACTGTGAGTGAGATCTGGGCCTTTGCTAAAAAATGTCTTCTGTGTAAAATTGGGGTCCCATAGAATTGGACAGTCCCCCCACCCCCCAAACAGTCACATCATTTTATTGCCCAAATAGAGCTCCTTTCTTTTTAAAGGGCCTCAGCTAACCGTGCCAAGGGGAGTAGCAGCTGTTTGGGAGGGCTTCCCAGTTCTATGGGACCCCAGTTTAACACAGAAGACATTACACAGCCTGGTGAGGAACATGCACAGGCTCCCTGTTCCCGTCTAAGCGCTGAACCATGGCACTCAGACCAATCACAATGCTGCATTGCAGTGTTGTGATAGGCTCAGGGGAGCCTGTGTGCCTGGCGCTTCCTGCTGCCGGCCCGGACAGGAAGAAGGAAGAAGACGAGGACGGAAGACAGGCGGCGGCTGGCCGTTTCAGGTCAGGTAAGTCCTTTTTGTTTCTTTTTATTTAATTACCCCCCCCACCCCACCATACCTGTCTGGTAGTAGCCGCTACTGGGCGGGCATGAAACTAAATAGAAACATAGCGTTGGCAGATGAAATGGAGATACAATGGTGAGCGACGTTTGGCTGAGTGGTAACAGTTGAGAAGCCGTGTTTTTTCATATATATCTATATCTGTATATATATCCTCAGTAGTGTTTTTTTTTAATGGGGATAATGCCTGACCTCTTGACTGCTTGTAACAGGTGGTTTGGAAAATATGCCCGGATGTTGTCTCTTATCTGGGCCTTTTTTGCAGAAGTTTCTGCTCCTTTCCCACAAATTTGACAGGAGTTTCAGTGCATTTTTGCGCTGCTTTAATGGCACATGATGTTTATTTTGAGGTTCTATAAAAAATTGTTTTTGCTGGTCATGGAGTGTAACTGTATTTGTTTCAGGGCATTAGTTACTGCTCTGAGAAATATATGATTATTTCACTTGGGCGGAATTTATGATGATTTTGAGATATTTTAAGTTTGAAAAAATTGGCCGCTTTTCATGGTTGCTGCGAGTGGAACTGCTTGTACTTTCCTCATTTTTGTTTAATGTTATGACATTTCATAGCCGTTTTTTCATTAGCCCATAATTAATTTAAGAAATCACAATTTTTTTAGCAATTGCCTGCAACAGCTAGCAAATCAGTTCAACATCACCCCCAACGTCTAATCAAATTTGTTTGAAATATTACGCTGGCCTATTGAAGCGTTGACATTGCACCACCGTTTTCCCTTTTTAGGTCAAGCTAGACAGCGCAGCTGTCTCTTTGAGACCTGCTGTAATCTGTCTGTTGGCACCAAGTCCATCCCCTTTCTTGATATTTCTTTTCATTCCTCTGTGTCAGTGTCCTTCAAAAATCCCTGCTTGCTAGTGGTCAGTTCTGCCTCTTTGTCCCTCCTTTCTCTCTTTTGTTCCTCCCACAGAGCAGTGACTTAGTACTGTCTCATTCCGCTGTGGTTCGTTATCTGTTCTCTGGGGGACTCTTTGTTTGCTTGGATTACTGCTCTGTTACTGTCTGTGTTCAACTCCCTACCTGCTTACATTTAAATATAGCATTCTTACTTCCATCTCCTCTTAAAGCCACAGTTACCCTACTGCTGCCTCCCCTGCCGTGCCTCCCACTCTGTTGCTTGTATTTTATTTAGGTTTATTTAGGCTTTTTGAACTTTTAGATGTTTGCTGTCTGTTGGGCTTGTTTTTGGTATGATAGTTTGGTTTGGGCTTCATTTTAATGTGGGATTGGGCTTGTTTTTATTTCCTGCCTGCCTATTTCTCATTCGCCTGTCCACTTAATATTTCCGGTGCTCTCCACTCCCACCCCTCCCACAATAGTGCTTGTGTGGGCACCACCCCTCCAATATTGATCAATGCTTTTTATTTATTTTTTTGTGCATTTTAGATTTGTGAATATTTGCCTACAATCATTCACAGGATGTACATCGCCGAGGCTCGAACACGGATCCCCAGCTCCGAAGTCCGCAGCTCTGGCTGCTGAGCCACGCCCTCTCGCTTTGCAGGCTGCTCGCATTAGCAGCAGCTCACTCTGCAGGCTTTTTGTTTCATTTGGGAGTGCTTTCCACGAGCACCAGTAACATATTCATATTTTTTGTAGACACGGGGAGATTAATCAGCAGGTCAGGACAATACTTAAATGTCTTTAACAGAGCTGCTGATTAATCTCCCCGTGTCTACAAAAAATAGGAATATGTAATTGTGTAATGTTACTGGTGCTCGTGGAAAGCGCTGCCCATCACCATTTTAAACAAGCAGCATTAGTGACAGCAAAGCTTACTTTGGGGACGCCTCCCATCATGTTTCCGCATTTGTTATTTTTTAGGTCTCGCCTAGCATTGCAGCGCATGCGCTGCTCGCTCTGCGAGACCTCTTGTAATCGAGCAGATCTCGGAAGTGGAGTGGAAGCTCCGCCCATTATAACTATTGGCTGGCGTCATTGTTTATGCTAAACGGTGGCCTCCGATTGAAAATGAGGCTTTTTTGTTACCGCCCTGTCTCCTTCTCGGACGGCCCATCCGGACTGGATCGTGTGCTTGCAGCGTGACATGGTGGGCTTTATATGGTGAGTGAGCACTATTTTTAACATGGACACTGATGGGGACAATGGCGGCTGCAGCGCTATGCGCTCAAAATTGTATGTTTTTTTTATTACTTTAATGAGCGCGGCGTCCGCTAGGGACACCGCGCTCACTTTATTTATTTATATTTAGCATTTCTGTTCAGCGCGGCGTCCACTTCAAGGACACCGCGCTCTGTTTGTTTTTTTTAACTTAAAAACTGAGCGTGGCCCCGCTTCAAGGAGACCGCGCCCTACTGTTTAGAATGGGTAGCAGTCCAGCGATGCTTGCATCTGAGCCCAGCACCTGCTGTTGGAAGCTCGAGCCTGTACGAGCTGCCTGCTGTTGAAAGATACTGCAGCACATTGCCTGTTGTTTCTAAAGCCTGCCTGCTGTTGCTTGGATTTAACTATTGCCGAGCTAACTGCGCTGCTGTTGAACTGTGCTCGCTGCCGAGCAGCCTGCCTGTTCTGAATAGTACGGCTGCCTGCTGCTGATAAACAGTGTCTCCTGCTGCTGAGATCCACCTGTTCTGAGCCCTCGACCGAGCTGCCTGCCTCCTGCTTCTGAGAGCCGCCCTTCAAAATGCTCATGAGAACTGCCTCTTTGTACCGGCGATAACTGCCTGTTTCTGTCCGTGAACTCTGACTGGCAGTACCTGTGACCGCCGCCTGCTTCTTCCGCCGCCTGCCTGCTTGAGATGTGGCTTCTCGGCGCTGCTCGGCAGCGGGCAGCACTGGCACCATGTGAGCTTGGGGCTCGGAGCCGCACCATCGTGGACCTGGGCGGATGCCCCAGGAAACACATCTGCGAGCTCCTGCCGCCCCCTGTCCTGCTCTGCTGGGCCCTGCTGCTGCTCTGCGCCCCGTAGAGCTCCGCGCTGGCAGACTTCTCAGGTAAGACCCTCTGCTTCCTAGCCTGTCCGCTCGGCAAGGTGCCTTCCCTCGTGTCCCCGGGGCAGCAGGCAGGAGCGTGCACTGTGTCCTGGAAGTAACAGCCCTAAAGCTTGCAAGGAATACACCCCCTAACCGCAGTTAGGTAGTAGAAACTGTCTAAACTGGGTTGCAGACTGCCCCTCTCACCCCTCGGCCTGGTGCCACTGCACCTGTTGCACTATGAATCGCTACAACACTTGAGCAGGCATGGTAGAGTGAACGCCACGCCTTGTATGGAACTACAAGGATGCACCTTACATGCAACGTGGGCACCCACAGGCATGACCCTGTGAACTGCACGCCCCGCAGGTGGAACAACAGTTTTTCATCGGTGGGAACGCAGTCATAATTGCAGCCAGCATGCATCGCCCCGTGTGAGCCTGTGCCTGTGGGCTCGTAACACTGATTTGCATGTCCCACGCGTGAATGTCTCACAGGCACGATTACAGTTGGCACTCACGCCTGTATGCAGAGTAGCACACCAGTCTTCTCTGCGCCTTACAGGAATACAGGGCGAGCAACAAACCACACCGGCGGAAGTAGAGGAATGGTGACTGCACTTTAGTCACACCAGGTGAACTTTTGGCAGAAAAGATGCGACAGGACATAACATTTGGAAACAGTTGCAGTGCTAACACACCTTCAACCCGTAGTCAATACGAGTGGTCTAAATGTCACCTTTCCCTCTAGCCATACTGCAACCCCGCCCTTTTTACCTTACCACTAATAGAGAGCGCGCGCCCTTAACCCCCTGCGTGTTTGTGATTACCCCCCAAGGCTTGGTTTTGCAGTCATTTTCTGTAAGAGGCAGGCACATTCTTTTCAGGATAATGCGTTAGGTGACAACGGTTGGGCTTTCTTTTTCCAGATTTTAATTGTGTCGCAAAATGAAACTCGGTTATGCCAACATCACAAGATGGCAAAAAGACAACCTGGTTTTGCAAATTGTGCTGATCTTAAAGCATTGTGTGCCGGAAGTGCCTGCTGTCTCCACAGACGCAGAAGTACTGTAATATGGCAGAGACGTTTTAAGGCATGGGCAAAGAGGGCAACTGCCCAGGGCCCACATATTCCAAAGGCCCCCTGAGAAGAGGAACTTTCTCATTCTTTCCTCTGTCTATTCTATTTCTCTATGTAAGCCTCTCTCCGTGTCTCTGCCTGTCTTTATCCCCGAATCTCTCTCCCCACTGAAGAAGTTTTGGTTCCCCACACAGGACATATATTAAATGCTTTTGAAAGTTTCTCAAAGTTTATCGTATAATTCAGTACTTTTTGGCACCATGTATGCTTGAGTTGTAAGAAAATTGGTAATAGATTGAAAGTTATTCTAAAAAGGGATCTTTACAATAGGTCTTGCCCAGGGCCCCCAAATCCTTAAGGTGACACGGAGTATGTATTATATCTGTTCAAATGAGTATTTTCTTTGTATTGTATAGCACCAGAACGTGCCATAACTTCAGAACCATCGTCAGTTTTATTATATAACGGACAGAGGCCCATTGAACAATTTTGCGACAGGAGGTGTCGCGTCAAAACCATCCGTAAAAAGTAGCATCATTCCCCTGGGACAGCGCTGTGCCTAATGCAGCCCTTCTGTGCGGGTTTACGCCGAGCCATACAACTCGGTGGATGTAATGAATAAATTGATTTTGACCTAGTTATCTGCGTTCTTCTTTAATGCACAGTTGTTGAATAATTTAATTTAAATCCCTGCATGGCTTCTGTGGAAGTTGTATTCCTACTCCTGTTCTTTGTACATCTTTACTTTTGACACATATGTGCATCAGCACTAGTTTCTGTTGAAGCTCTTTACCCTATTTCAAACCCAAAACATAAATAAAAGGCATTGTCATTTACAATGCCAATAGCTCAAACTCGCGTGAATGCGAGACCTATTGCATTGCAAATGCTTGTTTTACTTTGAAGCTGAGCAAGGGAATGGGCTGCGATAGAGCGTGCACTTTACAGTGCCCCCGGGGCAAAGGCAGGACGGACAAGAGTGGTCTTGTAGCAGCACGCACTGCATGGTCCTCCCGGGGCACAAGCAGGCATCCACTTCAGTGCCCTTTTAGGTCTCAGCCTGACGTAAGCAGCGCATGCGCTGCTCTCGTCATACAAGGCTTCTTGGAATCGATACGATTCCAGAAGCCGTGTCACAGCTCCGCCTTCAGTTTTGATTCGTGCGCGTCGTTTTGCGTCACAAATTATGCCAAAGGCAGTGCAATGATTGCACCGAAGGCATGTCAATCGCTGCTTGTTGCCACCCTGTCTCCTTTTATCCATGCCCAGCGGGATTGGATCTCTTACTGGCGGCGGGAGACAGTGTCTCCTAATTAGCCGCTACGCACTTTTTTGTTATCATTCGCCTTTGGCAAAGGCAGCCGCGTGTTTATTTTTGCATTGCGCTTTAACTTAAAGTGAAAGCGCGATGCAATTATAAACAAGCGGCGACCTTTGCCAAAGCAGAGAGCTTGTTTCTCAAGTGTATAATTCTGCGTTTTCTTCATTGTGCTTGTCTCTTGTTTGATTTCTCAAGTGTATAATTCTGCATTTTCTTCATTGTGCTTGTCTCTTGTTTGATTTCTCAAGTGTATAATTCTGCGTTTTCTTCATTGTGCTTGTCTCTTGTTTGATTTCTCAAGTGTATAATTCTGCGTTTTCTTCATTGTGCTTGTCTCTTGTTTGAGTATGTTGTTGCTCTCCTGCCAGATATCGGTGGAAGATGTCTCGGTATCCCTCGCCTCGTGGTTGGACCACTGAGCCCCAGCATGGGCCCTGGCCGGGTTGCTGACACTGGGAGACGGGTGTAAATGAACAGTAGAGGGCAGTGTGACACAGGGCACGACAGTGTAACATATTATCGGTGCACTCTCATCATACCGGAATCTCAGCACGGGCCGGTTGTGTTATTGACATCAAGGTTAATTTCAGTAGTTTCGCTTTACTTGCCATTGTCCACAAGAATTTACCTGGTTTATGGGAAATCCGAAGATGCGCCTCTTCGTCAGCCTCTTTACAGAATTTAGGGGCATATCATCAACGAGGCGATAAAAAATTATCGCCGCTTTTGCGTCCGTTTTCAGACGAAAAGCGGCGATAATTTTATCGCCTAATCAGCAAGATCACGCTATCGCGTGAAACCTTGCATTAGCGCCTGTTCTCTGAACGCCCAGCTTTGCATCTCTAATAAGATGCAAAGTGGGCGTTCCTGCCCTGACATAACTGGAGAAATGGCGCTAAGTGACATTTCTCCAATTATCAATGGGCACGCTAACCTGCAGAGCGACAAGCAAAGTAGCGATAACCTCTGTTATCGCTACTTTCCTTACGCCTGCTTCAAGACCGACTTAGCCATGATATCCTATGTAAGGTGGATATCATGGCTAAGTATGCCTTGCCCTATCAGCAAGCTATCGCCAAACTTTGTGAGATTATCGCTGGATTTCCAGCGATAATCTCACATTTGGCAGTTAGCGCTTGGAATTTTATCGCTTTTGAGATAAGCGTTGCTAATAGCACGCTATCTCAGCGATAAAATTCCACGTTACCCGGCGATAATTATCCTAGCGCTAAGTGCGCTTAGCGATAATTATCGCCGGTCCTTGATGATATGCCCCCACATTTGTAAAAAGAAAAAAAAACTCGCCGCCAGTGCTACCGATTATCAGGGCTGGCTAGTCTCTCCCATCACCTTGGACTTCCTGGTTCTTTGTCAGTATTGTAGGTTATTTGTCGTTCCTGCTTTCTTCATCTGTCACAGTTTTCTCTGTGTCTTTTCTCCCTATTCTGTCTCTGTCTCGCTTCTCTTGGGTCAGTCTCTGACGAGGGATAATAATAATGACAGGATGTAGCCTAATGGCTAGAGCGGTCGACGTGGAAGCTGGGAACCGGATCTCGGCAGGGACACTGAACTTCCTGTGTTTCTGGACAAATCACTTAATCTCCCCGCGCCCAACAAAAAAGAATGTGTCCTTGTGTGACGCAACTGGTGCTAGAGTAAAACACTCTGATACCTTCGGGTCGAGTTCGCGCTATATAAAACTCCCCAAAAAAAGAAAATGCCTCGTAAAAAGTCAATGCCAGTTCCCACCAAAGGCAACCCCTAGCGCAATTTAAGAACTGATGCAAACTTACAACATTGTCAACACTTGCAGCTGGCTCCAGTGATAGGCCGCTATTGCAGCCAGTTGAAGGTGTTGACAAGGAGCTCGTTTGTCTGCAGATAAAAGGGCCTGGAATAATAAATGTTTGTGATGGATTTTAAAGTCTATTAAAGCAATGAGTTTTATCGTGTTGGACTTGCTAGCGGCAAGAATGACGCTCTGAGGCGCTGGGGGACAGGGAGTTCGAGATTCGCCCAGGTTCACACAGCGGTTGACATTTTGTACTGTTGCTAGTACTCAGTTATTCCACAATTAGCGCGCTAACCAACAGAATCCACCTACTGTGGCCTCTGGCAAAAGCCAGCACTTTATTTCACAAATACGTGAAAAACTGGTGTAATATTTCCTGGTGAGTAGTTTTTTTCCTAAGAAGCTGTAATATGTCTTCGACACTGCATGCATGAGTTAGCTCAGTTGGTCTGAGCATCAGTTCTAGCACTTGCTTACAGACAGTCAGGTGATAAACCTCTGCAAGGGCTGGCACTTTAATATACTGCACACCATGAGCTGGTAAGGCAGCTTAGCGAGTTCAGTGGTTGTTGCTGAGATATTTATGACTTGCAGGAAACACGCTTGGGTCACCACAGGGCCTACTGAGTCTTTCACCAGTATGAGGTCAATATACTGAGTTCGTAAATGGTAACCAGCTGCTACACCGTGCTACGGTAAAACTGTGGTAGACATTCTGCGAAAACAAGCGATTATTATTATGTGGAGAATGTGCACAGTCAGTGCACTTTATTTACATTAGCTGCTTTGCAAAATGCCAGGCAGTATATTTAGAGCGTCTGACCTAGATATTATACAATCTGTTATTAATTCCCCACTGCAGTTTGTAAGTAGGCCGCAGAAAGAGAACGATGCTTGAACAAGATCACACAGAGCACCGTAGTAGTAAGTTGGCCTTTGAAAGGGAATTTGACCCTGTGCCTTAGAGATTGCCTGGGACCTCATTTCTGATCTTGCCTGCCCCGTTTGAACACTGAGCCCTGATGTTTTTATTAGACCGGATACCTGCCAAGCAGGGTGAAATTAATACAATGAGAAAACAAAGAACATAAATTCGATCATATAACAAGCAAGACACAGCTCATAACAGGTACATATGAAGGTACCTGTAGCTCCTGCGATGCAGGTCATTGCTCAACACAGAGTTTTGCTCATGTATGGATGGAAAAGTCCCCTGCAAGGTGACGGACGTGCATCCCTTGCACAGAGTGCCCGGAATCCCTAGTCGGATTTTTGGTCATCGGCGAACACTGGTCATGCATGTGTGCCATGACTAGGCCTGTCTCACAGTAATGGGGAGAGGATGTAGCCTTACGGCTAGAGCAGTCGACCTTGAAGCTAGGGAACTGGGTTTGAGTCTCTGCAACCACGCTCAACATCCTGTGATTCTGGGCAAATCACTTAATCTCCCCGTGCCTAACAAAAATGAATGTGTCCATCTGTAACGAAACTGGTGCTCATGTAAAGTGCTCTGATACCCAATGTCTCGGGTCTAGTTCGCGCTATATAAAACTCTAAAAAAAAAAGCATTAAAAATGCAATAGGTCTCGCCTTTCATTAAGTTAAAGCCATTTGCTTTGCTATACAATACCATTAGCAAAGCAAATGGCTTTAACTTAATCAAAGGCGAGACCTATTGCATTTTCAATGCTTGTTATTTTTAGGTCTCGCGTAGGCAGCGCGCATGCGCTGTCTCTCCGAGACATACAGTAATCTGTATAGCGAGAGTAATCCCGCCTGCTGCTTTCCTGCTGATTGGAATTGGCTTATTTATGCGTCACTGTTATTTCCGCCATCCCTATTGGTTGCTGTTCCGATGCATCACTTCCGTTTTTATCGGAAGCAGCACCGACCAACTACAGTTTTATTTCGCTGTAGGGCTTTGTCAGTTTCGTTTAGGGACTACTTGTTTTTAATCGCCATGGCGCCCGCTTCATGGGACAGGCGATGACAGCAGCGAGCGCTTGACATAATTAGCCTATGTTTCCACGACTGACATGCTAACGTTTGTAGCAATAAATAACAGACGTGTCCTTCTTCGCTTCTTCCTAAAGTACCCCGATCAATAGCACCTTTGATCTGTGCACCGCCACGGTGAGCTATACTCCGGTGCAGTAAGGTATTCACAAGTACCCCGATCATAGCACCTTTGATCTGTGCACCGCCACAGTGAGCTACACTCCGGTGCAGTAAGCTGTTCTCAAGTACCGTGATCATAGCACCTTTGATCTGTGCACCGCCTCAGTGAGCTATACTCCACCACAGTGAGCTATACTCCGGTGCAGTAAGCTGTTCTCAAGCACTGTGATCATTGCACCTTTGATCTGTGCACCGCCTCAGTGAGATAAACTCCGCCACAGTGAGATATACTCCGGTGCAGTAAGGTATTCACAAGTACACCGATCATAGCACCTTTGATCTGTGCACCGCCACAGTGAGCTATACTCCGGTTCAGTACGTTAGCCTATACCCCGGCACGGCACAGTGACTGAGCGCCTGAGTCCCGCCGAGGCCTGGGCGACGCTATCTGATTTGCTCTGAATTAAATTACCACTAATCGGCCGGAGCCTTCGGGTCTCTGTTGTTGGGAGGAAAACAAGCCGTGCTCGGTGCTGGGAAGTGATTAAGGCGTGCAGCGTGTACCCGAGCCTGGAAGTGTCACTCACTCACCGGGGACAAGCTTTTAATTGTGTTTGGGATTCTTGGAAGGTGCCAAGGTGCCATTTCGCAAGCCGTGAGAGGAGACACTGACGGCTTACTGCTCGCTCTCAAGCCCCATTTGTTTGTTTCTCTCCCGGCAATAGATAAACAGACCCCAAAGTCATGGAAAAAGGTGGAAATATTGCTAATTAGAGGCAGATGCGGGAAAAATGATGCCTTGTAAACAAGCACTGGCAAAGCTAATAGCTCTGTTGTACTTTCATTGGAAATAGATCTTCATTGATTGGTGACTTTGTTTTTCTAGTTGAATGGTTTGTTGAGTGGCTGAATGCAAAAATGAGTCAAAGGATAAACGGATGGATGACAGATCGATTACGTGGATAGATGATTGGGTGCATTAATGATGACTGCTTGATTAGTTGGTGAGTGAATAGATAAACAGATGGCTGGATGAATAGATGAGTGTATGGAAGGATGAATGGGTGACTTCATGGATAGATGACTCGGAAAGGGATTGTGAGAACCGTGACGCACAAGCTGTAATGAAGCTACTACTATACGCTCAATTGCTAGACTGCTGGTGCACAACGTTTTATGAGACTGCTGCAGAACAAGCTCTCGGGAGGATTTTTCAAATGAGCTCTTGTGAGACTGCAGCTGCTTGACATTTTGTGAGACTGGTGCCATACGATCAATGATGAGACTGCTGTCTCTTTCTGTCCCAGCCAACAGATGGGTGACACATCCAGAAGTGTAGGTGCAGTTCATTTTCAGAGAGACCGATTCCAAGCAACATGCAACTTGCAGCCATATTCAGTTTGAAGGCTTCAAAAGTGTCTGTTCAATATGTGCATTTGGGTCAATTGTTCTTGCCTGGGGAAGAAAGAGCCATTTGCTGACCCACTTTGCCATGAGGATCCACATAATTTCACTGCACAACATACCACATAATTCCACTACACGCAACATCCACTCCACTCCACTCCAAAAAACATTAGTAAAAACTTTTACATTTACAACGCCAGTAGCTCTAACTCTCGCAAATGCGAGACCTATTGCATTGCAAATGCTTGTTTTTGCATGTGTGCTGTATAGCAAGCAGCTTGCAACATGAGGAAAAGCTGCGCTTGGCTGCTGGTGCTCAACCTTTCTCTGCAACCTTTTAAAATGCTGCTCTCCTCTTTGGTAGGTAAAATCGGATGGGGAGCTACTATGCCGAAAGTCTTATGGTGCAGGGACTGTATTTTGTTTCTTCTGGCTTTTCCCTTTGTTGTTTTTTCGTCCTATTTGCTTGTACGCCCGCTTCCAGTTGCAACGCCTAGACCTCTGTTATTTTTTTATATTATTTTGAAAAGCATTGTTTTCAGAACAATAACTCAGACTTCACCATTGCTTAGAGCTTTATAAAAAGGTATTAAACTACACTGCCGTTGGTTAGCAGATTTTGAAAATCGGGAGATTTTAAACCGGGCAAACGCACGTGCACAAGTTGCGGCTCATCAAACCGTCAAGGGTCTCTTTAAACATCTACACTCACTCTTGAAATCCCCTATCCGTAAACTGACCCAGCTCTTCACTGAACGCACCTACCACTCCCTGCTAGGCTGCGCTTCACTAGGAGCTGCTTGTCTCCCTTTGAACATGATGCCATAACCTGGTCTGCCCTTCTGCTCACAGACAGAGAAAACGACTGCCCTGGAGACCTGCATCCTCACATACTCGCCCCGAGTAGGGTGTGCTGACACCCCGTGACTCTCGGGGGTCAGCCCTGTGTTCCAGGGTATGAGAACAAGTCTAGTGGCTTTGAGCTCTATATTGAACCAGGCGATGTCTTCCAGGGTCAGTTCTCGGCGTCGTCACTATGTTGAGTTTAATTCAGATATAAACAATAAAGAAAACGAGGCACTAAACAAAACATACTTTTCGAAAATGTACTGGCATCTATTTATTTATTTAGGTTTGATAAGGCGCACAGCTACCCAAAGGTTTCCCGGCGCCGCCTTGCAGGAAAGAGGAAGGGGAAGCCTATTGATCAAAAGCCAGGTTTTCAGAGATCTACGAAAATGGGTATAGAAGGTCTCTGTCCTAAGTGCAAGAGGAAGGGATTTCCACATAGTGGGACCCAAGCAGGAAAAAGAGCGACCACCCATCCGGGACAATCTGTGCCTAGGGACCATAAAAATAGATTGATTAGCTGAGCGAAGGGGGCGGGAAGGAACATATGGTTGAGCAAAGATGCTCAAGTATTGCGGGCCTTGCCAGTTTTGATCTTGAACATGATAGTTAGAGTTTTAAATTTGATGCGGTTTTCCACTTTAAGCCAGTGGAGTGAACGCAAAGAACCAGAGGCCGACGTAGTTTTAGGGATACGGCATAGAAGGCATCTATGCAGTTTCTTTGTGTTTATCCGGGCAGAGTCGTGATAAGCAGTTTACTTTATGTAATCGCACACACTGCATTTAAACGCAGAATGTAAACTTGACACAAGTAGAGATGAGGCACACTGTTTAAAACTTTCCTTTGTGTGACCATATGATTACTAGTTTCAGAACCAAATGTTCAAAATAGCGAACTCATGCACTGTGATTCATGCACAGATAATATTGTGAGACAGTTATGTGCTGTTGGGTCAATTGTATCAACTGACCCAGCTACAATAACTCAGACTTCACCATGGTAAACCTAAGCTTAGCCGCTCTGATTTCTCTCACATTGGTTCATACCTTCTCCCTCCTTTTGTTGCTGTCACACACTCACTCCTTCGGCTGATCGGTCTTTTCCCACCTTCACTTTGGCTGACTTTCTATAGCGCCTTCATCCTGCTCCAAGCCAAGCCCTTGCAGCACTATATCCTGTGTCTCCTCCACAAAAGCACAATAATCCATTACTGCAATGCAACAGCAGGCTCTTAAGAACAAGCATTGGCATAGCCAATAGGTCTCGCCTTTGGGACCTTATAAGTGTTTAGCCATGCAGCACATTATCACCCACCGGGCAGATTTCTGTAATGGAACTAGTACTTATGTAAAGTGCTTTGATACCTTCATTCGCGCTACATGTGCTTAGTGTAGTGACGTAAGGGCAGTGGCATGGTGTGGAATGTCGTGGTGAGTTGTGATATGTGTGTTGGTGGGATGCATGTGTGTAGTGTGTTTTGCTGGTGTGTATGTTGGTGGTATATGTAACTAATTTAATGTTGCTGAATTTACCGACTTCAAAAGGATGGAATGCAGAGAGTACCGTCCTCAGATTTAACCTCTTGACCTTCTGATCACTGCATCTTCTAACGGTGACTGTTGACCTCGCAGAACCATCCTATTGTGTTTATAGCACGTGTTGGAATATTCCCATATTGCTGGTGAGTTCATTCTGTTAATTTGTATGAACTCAGCCAGCCACGCTTCAGCATGCTATTATATATAAACAACTCTTCCAGATGCAGAACTGTCGGACCTGGTCCGGAGGTACAGCCAGCTCATATTCAAATGCAGAGCGGAAGAAAGCCCGCAGAGTAGCAACAATTAGGGTGTGTTTAAATCCTAAATGTATTTCACACTCTAACAAAAAACAAGCATTGGCAAAGCCAATAGGTTTTGCCTACGCAAGAGCTATTGGCTTTGCCAATGTGTTTCAGCCATATTATACAGCAGGGTGGAGTGGAGTGGAATGGTGTAGAGTGGAGTGAAGTGGCATGGCATAGAGTAAAGTTGTATAGAGTGTAGTGACTAAGAGAAGAATAAAGTAGAGTGGAGTGGTGGAGACTAGACTGGAGTAGAACGGAATGGAGCAGAGTAGCATGAAGTGGCATGGCGTAGAGTGGTGTGGAGTGGCATAGAGTAAAGAGGCATAGAGTGGCTTGGAGTGGAGTTGAGTGGCATGGGGTGGAGTGAAGTAGGGTTGAGTGGAGTATCATAGAGTCAAGTGGAGTGACAGAGTGGGGTGGAGTGGCATAGATTGGGGTGGAGTGGCAGATTGGGGTGGAGTGGCATAGATTGGGGTAGAGTGGCACTGTGTGGAGTTGTGTGGTGTAGAGTGAAATGGAGTGGTGTAAAGTGGCATACATTGGAGTGGGATGGGGTGGCACAGAGTGGTGAAGAGTAGAGTGGCATATAGTGCACTGGCATGGAGTGGTACAGCATGGAGTGCAGTGGCGCAGAGAAGAGTGGTGCAGAGTAAAGTGGTGCATAGTGCAGTAGTGTAAAGTAGAGTGTCGTGGTGCAGAGTTGACTGCAGTGGCATAGAGTGCAATGGTGTAGAGAGTGGTGTAGAGTGGTACAGAGTAGAGTGCAAAGGCGTAGAGTGGAGTGGTGCCGAGTAGTGCAGTGGCGTAGAGTAGTGGTGTGGAGTGCAGTGGCATAGAGTACAGGGTAGGGGGAGGAGGAAAAAGAAGCAACATGTTAGGATGGGAGGGAATAGAATTTACATGGATGGAGTATCTGGGAGACGTACTGAAAACACAAGCACTCGTATGGAGTGCTTGATCACAAAAAAAAGGTAGCTCCAAAAACAGGAGCAGTGGATGGACACAAGTACTTGGTCCATGCTCCAGGGGAGGGCCAAACATGCATACTGTGACAAACAGGAGTGAAGCAAATGAGAGCGACACTGAAGCTAGCAAACGGTAAGCTATGGGCAGGCTGTAAGCCCACTGCATGTAAACAAGAGTCTCACATAGACAGCACGAATACTTTCGTGACTTTTGCATTACACTTATTACACAAAATCTCCACAATTACACCATTACTCTATGTGGAGTATTTATGCCACATCACAGCATCATTTTAGCACAAGAACAACGAGGAAGACCAGAATATGAGCAGCTGTTGCTCACAGCATGTTTTTTGTGCAAAAAAATATAGCTCAAAATGCCAGTTTTCCATTTTACTTTTTTCTCGCATAACTTTGTGTAATTAAGCAAACGCAAATTACAGAAATTTCGCCCACCCCAAGTTAAAATTATCTACTCAATGTGTGCCCATAAAAAAGAAAAGAAAAATAGTTGCAACCAAATTGCAGAGTATCCCAATACAAAAAAACAGGCCTTTTATCCGCGCCGCGTAACAAATTGCAAAATAAGCATGCACGATTACCGGAGATTAATTTAGAATTCATGTCAGCAGATAGACGGGGAGAGCAAACACAAGTACACATGTCAAGCCAAAAGAAGGGCTATTTAAAGCCAACCAGCTCATGAGGCAGAGTGCACATGCAAACATCTTAGCTGTGCTTAAAATAAAACGGCTATGTCAATTAGTCAAAACGCGAAACATCTCTGTGAAAAAAAACTCTCAAGTCAAAGCCTTACAAAAACGGAACAAGAAAGACCCAGGGGAGGGACTATTCCGTGTCTTGAAACAGGAAGGCTCTTTAAACAAATGTGCGCTATAATCAACTAACAAAGGGGTGGAAATGCCTCTTGGGCGTAATAAAGTAAAACTCCCATAACCCAGGCAATGCGTCTCCACACCCTTTCTAAAGCCACTAAGACGCAGTGTTTGATCTTCTCGTATTACACACTCGGACGGGCGAAAACCTGTGACTTCTTAAAAGCAGCTGCACCTCCCCCCATCACGCCGAGGCCATGCAATTCACACACTTTGTCCATCACTCTCCTGGTGACTTCTAGTCTGGAAAGGTTTCTCTTGAGAAAGGCTGCGGGTGGGTGAGCGTTGATTAAATCCCTCACAACTCACTGCACCACCAGGTTCACTGACACTACTTTACGGAATGTTGTACCGCAGGCCATGTTAAAGAATGTAAACATTTGACAGACATGACGGTCTAAATACTGTGTAACATTCAGCAAGTGACCGCATCCTTCAGGAGTTAAGTTTTGGCTAGTGACACAAGATAGACTTGCGTCTGTAAACTACCAGCGTTGTATTCCTTCTAAAAAAAAAGCCTGCTTTTTCACATCCACAAATGTTAATAGACCGTCGTATGAACATCCAACAATGGCATATAAGTGTGTGAAAAACCCAAGAGGACAGATCAATAAGGATACATTGCTGGAAGGGCTTAAGTACACGGCTCTGATCAGACTATCTTGTCCTGCACAGCACAGGGAGAAACAAGGGAACTCTTACATTTCAGGCCATAAAAGAAAAGAGCAAAACATATAGAAGTTGGCTCAGGGAGACAGACATATCGAATATTAGGGTGACCACAATTTCAATCCAAAAACGTGAACATGCTGTAGTAGATGCAGACCTAGAACTAGGATTTGGCAGACGTCATTAGGCTGGTATTGTGGCAACAACAAGGAAAAATTAAGTTGCAGATTTGATTTAGAGTGTCAATTGTGTACCTACTAACTAATAAATGTTAAACAATCCTGCATAGTTATGAGAAGTAGACTAGTTGCTATCTCTCTGACCTGTTAGACGGTTCAAAAAGGCAAATCTGAAGTAGCCTGAGACAGCGCAGCAGCCGTGTTCTAAAGAGTCCTTGCTGACACTGTCCTTGCTCGCTCATGAAAGAGAGCAAAAAAAAAAACCAAGGAATGCGCGTGAGAGAGAGGGGGAGAGCAGGAGGTGAGCCCGGGAGTGGTGCGTGCGCGCGCACGCAGTCTGCTCATTTTCAAGCACTGCACTCGCTCCCGCAAGGTGGATGCCGCCACAAGCACGAGTGTGTGCTTGAAAATGAGCAGAGCGACGGCTAAAGGCCCTCCTAAGCAGCGCATGCGCGCTGCGTAGGCGAGACCTAAAAATGTAATGTCCCTGCCCTTTTGTTTTTTTAACAAATAAAGCATCTATCACATGCAAAGATTTTCGTGACATTTTACACAGAAAAACAGGATTAAAAAGAGAAGGACGTAGAAATGTGCTGGTTCATCTCTCTGATAAGGGGCGACTCTGTGCTTCACCTGATGGCATAATGAGTGGCCTAGAAATACCCAATGAGGCTGCAGTTAGCAGGTGCCTGGATGCCAGCACTTCCAAGCGCATACTCAAAACAGTAAAACCACCAGCCCCAGACACAGACACTATCGAAGCAGGCTCAACCTTAACACTATAATAAACTGTAACCCTTTTTCTTCTGTATTCCCATCGACATCACACATGGTAATTTTTAAGAAGCAAATTTTCCTTATTGAATAAAGTCCTAAATAATGGCACCTATTGTCAGTTGCACCCCAAACAAGCATTGGCATAGCCAATAGGTCTCGCCTTTGGGACCTTATAAGTGTTTAGCTATGCAACACTTGATGTTGTTGCACCAAGGATATTGTGTTGGAGAGGCAGGGGGCATCTGGTGGTGGATTAAAGAGGCCCGAGGTGGAAGCAAGACCAGGCACTTGTTATACGGCGCCCCGACCTTTGATAGCGCCGGCCGTGAGCTTATGAAGAAATCTGTGGGGCACTGGCGTTTATTCTTTTACAAATCAAGCAATGTACATGCAACCACACAAAGAACGCGCACTGCATACAAATACGCATTGTATGCAAACACACCGTACAAAACATATCTCTAAAGTATGAAGTGATATCATTGCAAGCACGAGGATGCTGTTGTAATATGCTTCTACTTGCATAACAAATGATAGGAAAGCAGGCTCCCTGCCACAGTCATATGTTGGCACCTGAGCTGACCTGTGTCACACAAGCTCAAACCTCCAGCTGGCAGCATCCGTGCCAGTTAACCGAGCCAATACGGAGCGTGAAAAGAATGAGCGTCCCGTTAGACACCGGTTAAAATTAAGCCCCTAAATGCCTATATGGACGCTGCCAGGAATGCTGGTTTTTTTTCTTTTAACCTTTGTAAGGTGGCATTTTTTGGTTGTAATATACTTCTACTTGCATAAAAAAAAGAAGGAAAGCAGGCTCCCTGCAACAGTCATATGTTGGCACCTGAGCTGACCTGTGTCACACAAGCTCAAACCTCCAGCTGGCAGCATCCGTGCACATCTATCAGCTTCAAAGGTGCCAGGTCATATATGATGCCAGCTATACTTTACCGCGCCGGCCTGCGGGCCAGAGCAGTGGGTGGGGGCCAGAGATATTCTTCGCAGCATCTGGGAAATGGTGAGGTCCTGACCGGACACAGAGGGAGGTGGGGGTGAACTTTGTGGGCTACTGAGGGCGATGGGGAGGGGGCGCTTGCTACAGAATGGGGCTTGATCCACATTGTGTGCACGTGTAAGGGGATGCGGGGCGGCTGCGCAGCACAACATGATGGGCCCTCCGTCCTCCAACAAAATGTGATGAGGGGCCCCTGCGAATGACTCCTGTATCTCACAGATGTTCTAAGGCGTTAAGCCGAATGAGGAGCCTGAAAGGGAGAGGGGCCCGGAGCCACGGGGCTGCATTTTGTGGGGTGTGTGGGAGTGCATGGGGCGGCAAGGGCGGCCTATGAAGAACAAGGCACCGCAGCAAAGAGTAACTGACACGGCCTGCCAGACACTCATGCACGTAAAAGCATTTCTAAATCCCAAACAAGCTTAACACAATAGTAAACACAACCAACGCATGCGTGCATTCCGTTGCACACACTACGTGCAGGCACACATAACACCATAGCACTGACGCCACACACACTGGTAAAAGTGAACTGGTGGTTGCAGGTGGCACCCACGGCACTCATTTGTCAGGAGCAAACCTTATTTTTCCTCAGCATACCTTTATACACAGCAAGAGAGAGAGAGAGAGAGAGATATACAAAAAGAGCAAACAAGAGGCAGAGGGGTAAAAAAGTTACAAAAGGGGAAATCAGGGATGAAAAGAACAGGAAAGAGTGAGATGAAGAGGACGGGGGCAGCTGGTGGTGGATTAAAGAGGCCCGAGGTGGAAGCAAGACCAGGCACTTGTTATACGGCGCCCCGACCTTTGACAGCGCCGGCCGTGAGCTTATGAAGAAATCTGTGGGGCACTGGCGTTTATTCTTTTACAAATCAAGCTTTCGATTCTTTCCAAAACGTCATTACTGGGCCATTTAGTGCACTTTATGTTTTTTACTGAGACAAGTCTCACTCGGATGTATCTCTTGTTTCACGCCTCAGTGTGAATGAGTTTCGAGGCTCGCGGGGGTTTGTGTCACAAGAGCGTGTGAAGGGCAAAGAGCATCACTTCCGCATTCACAAGTAATCTGGGGATTGAAGTGGCATACATCCCCCTATGTGACGTGTTCTGTGGACCCTTTCATTGAGGCCCCCCCAGTGTGCCTCGAGAAGCCCCGCACCAGAGAGAAGGAAAGAGACAAAGTCCGAAAAAGAGGCACGGAGGAGGGAAAGGAAAAACACAAAAAAACATTAGTGACAGATGGCAGGGGACAGGACAGGAAGGAGGGGTGGTAGGAAGATAGCTAGAGGGAAGGGATGAAAGAAAGGCGGGGAGGAAGCAAGTATGGGCGGAAGAAAGAGACAAAGCAAAAAACAATGGAAGGGATGAAGGAAGAAAGGGATGACGTACATATGGGACCGAAGGAGCAAGTGGAACGGAGGCAAAAACAAAGAGGAAGGAAGAGAAGAAGGAAGCGCGTATGGGAGGAAGGAAGAGGCAAATGAAACAAGTGGGAGGGGTGGGGGGAGTGCGGCCGAGAGCACACACAGCGTTTCCCTTGCGGGAGCGAGCAGGGGCACCACCTGTTTGAAAGTTAATTACAAACAGATGGTTTCAAAGCTCGCTCCCGCAAGGGAATCGCCAAACGTGCACGCGTTGCCATTGAAAGCAATGCAATGCGTGCACGTTTTTGGCAGAAAAAGCAAATTGATTTCAAGAGGTCTCCTCCTAAGCAGCGCATGCGCGCTGCATAGGCGAGACCTAAAAAGGAGACTTATTATTGTAAACTTCCCCCCAGTGATAGTGGGGAACAACACACATCTTTGAGTGTCAAACCCACTGTGTAGGGGGGAAATTGGATTCCAGAGCTCTGGCCTTTTGCATGTAAATATGCATTTGCTTCTGTTCCCTTTCCTCTCTCCGCGTGCTGCATAAATTGAAAATTTTCACAAAAATTTTTCTTTCAGCTCCCGATTCAAAACCATTTAGCAATGTTGCACACACAGTGCAGTGACAGTTCGCCATTCAGCTGTTGATTGCTGCCATCAAAATCTTGCCCAGACAGTGTGATCATCCCCACTGGATGGAAGAAGAGAATGTACTTACTCTACAGAAGAAACAAATGGTCCTAACATGGCGGAAAGACTGCTTGTTTTCCTTTAAAAACATTATGTTTCACTATTCACGCAAATTTACATTTAAAGCGCAGCCATTATTTTCAAAGCAGACGGTATTCTGAGATGTACCATAATGGTCTGCAAGGATTTTTCTCAATTGAAGGAGGCTCTTCTTGTGTTTTCACTAAAGATTGTATCTAGTTACTGGTGAGTAACATATTGATGGATACTCTCTGAATAGGCAAAGCATTGTTTCTTAAGCCTAGGCATTTGTATACAATTGAGATCCCTATTGTATCAACATGGTATTAAAGCCACAGAACGTGTCATACTATTGTCTATTACTCATATCTTGCTGTATGATTTACTTCTGTATTCCACATAATTTTCCATGCTTTGCTTCATAAATTTGCGGTCTTTACCGCATAACTGCCGGCCCTAGAATACAAAGTGCTTGGCTGAATAGGCCCCACATAAAATGACCCACAGGTGTTGTTGTATTATTTCACAATCGTGTGACAGAAAAATAATTGATACAAAAGGGGATGATGGACGGAACGTTTGAGCCAATCAAACACTCACCCCCAGTCAACTGATCTGGGTTTAATCCATCATCATTCTTTAGCTCACTCCACCACCCCAGTTCAGACATGGCCATATGCAAATCAGTCTGACCCTGTGCCTCATGGGAACAGTCCAGCCGGAACTGCCAAGCCATGTCTTCCCTGGACCGGAAACAAGCATCCTAGGACCGGTTTCTGGCATTCCAGCCGTCATCAGCCAGGCTTGCTTGCATCCAGTGGCAAAGTGAGCAAGGGACCCACGTCTGGGCATACCCCCGCCAACTTAGGGCGAACAAAGCGATACAAAAGGGGATGATGGACGGAACGTTTGAGCCAATCAAACACTCACCCCCAGTCAACTGATCTGGGTTTAATCCATCATCATTCTTTAGCTCACTCCACCACCCCAGTTCAGACATGGCCATATGCAAATCAGTCTGACCCTGTGCCTCATGGGAACAGTCCAGCCCGAACTGCCAAGCCATGTCTTCCCTGGACCGGAAACAAGCATCCTAGGACCGGTTCTGGCATTCCAGCCGTCATCAGCCAGGCTTGCTTGAATCCAGTGGCAAAGCGAGCAAGGGACCCACGTCTGTGCATACCCCCGCCAACTCAAAAATAATTGAGGCTAAACAAAAATAAATATGTTGCAGCAGTTTCATGGAATTAAATATAAATAAACACACAGAATCCTAGTCTAAAGCTCTTCGTTTTGCTGGGCTAATTGTAAACCTCTTTAGGGCATATACAAATTACTCACAGGAAGACTTGATGCTCTGACTATAATAGACCCAGCAGGGAACTTGGTCAGAATAAACAAAATGTTGGCCAGGTGGGCAACTTGTGAATTATGTTGCCTTTTTTAAGTTGAAGCCTACCAGACAGCGCAGCTGCCTGGCCTACAAAATACATCTTGGTGATATTCAGAAAACTGACCTAGGAATGCATTCCGACTGCTACTTACCATTGGCGTTGTGGTTTGTAACTCACATTTTCTGACTTTCTATTTGCTGGCTTTATCTATTTTAGACTGTCCAGCTTGACTTCATCCCTCCTATTGCCCAAACCTTGCGTACTGTATCCTTCCATAAACCCTCTTTCTGTAAACATGCCTTTAAATCTTGTTCTTATCTTGTCACATTTCCTGTGCATTCAAAGACAAAGGTCAAAAGTCAAGCTCTCTCCTCGGAGGGAGCTTGGTGTTTACTTTTCTTTCTCTGACTTCAAAAGTGAAAGAATTTATGTGACAATCCTGCTGAGTACCCATGTAAGAGGAGACGATGTAGGATTCTTTTTTTGTGTAGCACACAAAAAAAACCCATTTGATTTGCAATAGGTCTCATATTACTGAAAGTTTGAGCTATTAGCATTGCAAAAAATAATGCACGGCAATAGCTCAAACTTACAGTAATGCGAGACCTATTGTATTGCAAATGCTTGTTACATAACCTGTCCAATGAACAACCAACTCTCCACCTTACCAGGCCCTCTTCATCCCACTCAATACAGGAGAGCCCTTGATTTGAGTATATGCACCAAAAATGTAATAGAACTGTGTTTTATCCTTAGAATCTCCACAGGTTTGCACTGGTCTTGTATGTTGAGAAATTGTGCCGTTTAATGCAAACTTTGGGAGGGGCGAGAACATGTGTCTATATTCACTTCCTAAATACAAAGTTCACATATAGTTTGACTGTAGTTTGACTGTATAGTTTATCTTTGCATTGATGGCTCCTTTAAGAGTTCCTTCAGTAATATGTATCCAAAAGGCTGATGGCCCAGGAGGTGTTTTGCTTTGTCCTCCTTTCACTTCTCCAGGGCCTTACACTGTCTTCTATGGTACAGTAATAAGTCTTCTTTTATGTCAGTATCTAAATTCAAGTTCCTTTTGTCCACCTGATTCCAAATAAGGCGATAACCATTCTTGCGGTGTGAATGGGCAATGTATCAACACACTAGGTGTCCCACCCAATACATGGTTGAGTTGGAGTGTGTATAGGCACCTTTTTGCTAAGGGTCCAATATTGTTAAACTTGTGTCATTTGACCGTTGTGTTTTGTGTATATGAATGTGATGAGGGAACCTATTGGGAGGACCCCTTCATGATGTGTGCATGACATTAGAGTAGGGTATGGATTGAGGAAGGTTCTGTGATGCCATGTGATGAGTCCCAGTTTTTAATGATGCTGTATTTAATTCCCGACAGAATGGAATCTCCCCAAGAGATCTCGGGTTAGTCTGCGTCCCGCCTATATCCTTTGGGTTTCTACTTCATTTTGATTGGTTAGTGTTAGATTTGGGGGTCTCTAGTTGGCAGAGGTAGGTACCTTTGTCCAAATAGGGACCCTTGAGTCTAGTCAGGGAAAGTAGGTACACTCCCGAAATAACCCCTGCTCACCCTCTTGGTAGCTTGGCACGAGCAGACAGGCTTAGTTCAGAGGCAGTGTGTAAAGCATTTGTGAACACATACAGTAATCAAGTGACAACACTACAAATGGACACCACACAGGTTATATATTTATAAAAATAGGTATACTTTATATAGATTTATCACAAGACCATAAACGACAAAAATAATCCACAATACTGTCACGAGTGCTTAGTTCTGATCAAAAAGGCTTAATTCAAGGTTCTGTGCGAGTCGGTAGCCTCCTCCGGCTACGGCGATGTCGAGAACAAACAGAGTCTAACAAATCCAGCTGACCGCGTCGAGACGGGCCAACACAGCGTAGACAGACTCGGTCACAGTACCTTTTACTTGAAGCGGCAGGCACGGGCGTGTGAGCCGGATGGCTGTTCGTCGCGGTCGCGATGCAGAAATGGAAGCGTTGCAGGACGCGTTGTCCCTCGATGCGGTGCAGGCAGCGGCTCGTTGACGTCGTCGAGACGGAGTCGGTGAGACCAGGGCCGTGCGTTGCAGGGCGAGACGGTGCTTCGATGCAGTGCTGGCAGGTTGCGGTGCGGCGACGGAGCCGGATCCAGGAGCTGGCGTCGATCAGTCCGGACAGCGGTGCGAGTCAGGCGGTGCGTCGCAAAGCGTGCGAGCGGTGCCCAACTCCGGTGCGGTCACAGGACTCGAACTCAGCAGCAGTGACCGTGTCGGTCGGACCAGTTCGATTCGGCGTAGCGAAGCGTTGCAGGACGCGTTGTCCCTCGATGCGGTGCAGGCAGCGGCTCGTTGACGGAGTCGGTGAGACCAGGGCCGTGCGTTGCAGGGCGAGACGGTGCTTCGATGCGGTGCTTACAGGACACCGAGTCGGTCGTGAGAGTCGGTCACAGCTCCCTACCTCTGTAGCCACTGAAACAGAGTTTCCAGCAGCAATTCACAAAGGGGTGAAGTCCAATGGTCCTGGGACTTCGGTCAGGGGGCAAGCTCTCTTCCAAGCCCTTGGAGATCCTTCACAAGTTGATGAAAGTCACAGCAAAGCAAAAGTTCCTTTCTCCTTTCTTTGGCAGTCAGGCAAACCACTGCAGGCCAATCCCCAAGCAGCACTTCAGCTTAGGGATAGTCTCTCCTCAGTTTCTTCTTGGTTCCGCTCCTCAGCAAAGGTTTCTTCTTGTTCCCAAAAGTGATCTAATTTTCCTGGGGTCTGGGTGCCCCTCTTATACCTTGATTCTCTTTGTTCTCTGGAGGCAGAGAGGCCTCTGCCTAGTCCAAAACCAGTTCTGGTCAGTCCTGGAGCACTTTGTTTTTCTGACTCCTTCTTTCCTTTCAGAATGTGGGGCAGAGTGCTCAGCCGCCCGGCAGGAGGTGGAGCCAGCATTGTGGAAGGCAGGCACAGCCCTATTCAGACCCAGGTGCAACTCCTCCCTCCACTCTGGATGCAGATCTTTCTATTCAGCCCTGCGCTGACTCACCCTGTCTCCTGTAGCCACCCCCAGCCCCTGTCACTCAATCTCCAGACAAGGAATACACAACCTAGCAGAGGCAGGCTTGGATAGTTAGGCAAGAAAATACCCACTTTCTAAAAGTGGTATTTTCAAACACAGAATGTCAAAACCAACTTCACTAAAAGATGTATTTTATCATCCTGAGTTCAGGCATACTAAATTCGTTTTTCTACCATGTTCCCTGGGTCAGTTCTGACTATAAGGTGTAATAGTCAGTCTGCCCATTCTGGCCTATGGGGAGCAGGTAGCCTTGCAATAGTGAAAAACGAAAATGGCTGTAATTCACTATTAGGACATTCCACACACACCAGGGCATGTCCTACCTTATACTTACAATGCACCCTGCCCTAGGGCCTACTTTAGGGGTGACCAACATGCAGTAAAGGGAAGGTTTAGGGACTGGTAAGTGGGTGTACTCACCAAGTCGACATGGCAGCCCTAGGCTGCACACAGGCTCTGCTAAGGCAGGCCTGAGACACATTTTACAAGCCGCTTCTGTGGGTGGCACAACCAGTGCTGCAAGCCCACCAGCGGCATTGGATTTACAAGCCCTGGGCACACTGAGTGCACTGTACTAGGGACTGACAAGTAAACCAATCATCCAATCATGGAGTCACTAATACATATATCAATTAACGATAGGGAGCACTTGCACTTTGGCACTGATTAGCAGCGGCAAAGTGCCCATGAGCATCTAGTCCAGCAAAAACATATCGGCAACAGTGGAGGCATTACGAAAAAATGGAAGGGAGACCCACGCCAAGGATGCCAGGTCTAACACGTGTCCCCTCCAGCTGAAATGTGGGGAGAACTATCCTACCCCTAGGGAGTTCTCATCGCTAAGGCGGAAAAATCTGGACAGTCCATCAGCATTGGCGTGTTCTGTACCAGGGCGGTGTTCCACCGTAAAGTCCATCCCCTGTAGGGAAATGGACCACCTCAACAGCTTTGGATTCTCACCCCTCATCTGCATCAACCATCTGAGGGGCCTGTGGTCTGTCTGAACCCGGAAGTGAGTCCCAAACAGGTATGGTCTCAGCTTCTTCAGTGCCCAGACCACAGCAAATGCCTCACGCTCAATAGCACTCCATCTCTGTTCCCGGGGAAGTAACCTCCTACTGAGGAAGGCTACAGGTTGGTCTAGGCCCTCCTCATTGATCTGTGATAGAACAGCCCCTACACCATGCTCTGAAGCGTCGGTCTGAACAATGAACTCATTGGAGAAGTTGGGTGCCTGGAGCACAGGCGCCGTGCACATGGCAGTCTTCAAGGTGTCAAAAGCTTTTTGACAGGCGTCAGTCCAAATCACTTTCCTGGGCTGCTTCTTGGAAGTCAGCTCGGTCAAGGGGGCAACAATGCTGCCATACCCCTTGACGAATCTCCTGTAATACCCGGTGAGTCCTAGGAAGGCTCTCACCTCTGTCTGGGTCTTGGGGGCTCCCAAGCCAGAATGGTATCAATTTTCGGTTGGAGGGGCGCCACCTGGCCGCTCCCAACCTGGTGTCCCAAGTACACCACAGAACCCTGCCCAATCTGGCACTTACTCGCCTTGATTGTGAGGCCTGCCCTCCGCAGCGCCATCAACACTTCCCAGAGGTGACGCAGATGTTCTTCCCAACTGGCACTGAACACTGCGATGTCATCCAGGTAGGCGGCACTGAAATCCTCCAGTCCAACCAACACCTGGTTGACCAACCTCTGAAAGGTGGCAGGGGCATTCTTCATCCCAAAGGGCATCACCCGGAACTGGTAGTGCCCATCTGGTGTGGAGAATGCTGACCTCTCTTTGCCCCATCAGTCAAGGTGATCTGCCAGTACCCAGACGTTAAGTCAAACGTGCTGAGGTACCGCGCAGCCCCTAACCGATCTATGAGCTCATCAGCTCTGGGGATGGGGTGGGCGTCAGTCCTGGTGACGGAATTGAGTCCCCTGTAGTCCACACAGAACCGGAGTTCTGGTGTGGCACCAGGCGCGGCAGCCTTTGGAACCAAGACCACTGGGCTGGCCCAAGGGCTGTTAGAGGACTCAATCACCCCTAGCGCAAACATCTTGGAGACCTCCTCCTTGATACAGGCTCTGACCCTGTCAGTCACCCTGTAAGCCTTGTGCTTCACAGGAAGACTGTCCCCAGTGTCCACATCATGGACGCACCAATGAGTGACACTGGGAACCAGGGAGAACAGGTCAGGGAACTGTCCCAACAGCTGGCGACAGTCACCCTGCTGCTCAGGTGTCAGGGAGGTAGAGAGGTTTACTCCCTCCACTGATCCATCTTGCTCTCGGGCTGACAGGAGGCCAGGAAGAGGCTCGGTCTCCTCCTCCATTCCATCATCTGTAGCTAAGAGCATGCCCACTTGGGACCTCTCCAAGTGGGGCTTTAAGCGGTTCACATGCAGGACCCGCAAGGGGTTCCTGGGAGACTGCAAGTCCACCAAATAGGTAACTGGACTCTTGCGCTCCACCACCGTAAAAGGGCCGGTCCACCTGTCCTGGAGCGCACAAGGCTCCACAGGGGCCATGACCCACACTTTCTGACCAGGCTGAAGCTCTACCAGAGTGGCATTCTGGTCGTACCACCGCTTCATCTCCTCCTGGCTGGCTTCCAGATTTGCCTCAGCAAGTTCTCTGAAACGCCTAGTCTGGTTCCTGAAGGCCAGCATGTAACTGTATACATCCTGGGGAGGTTTCCTGGGAGATTGCTCCCAGCCTTCCTTGACCAAACTCAGAGGTCCTCGCACCGGGTGTCCATAGAGGAGCTCAAAGGGACTGAACCCTAGAGACTTCTGTGGCAACTCCCGGTATGCAAACAACAGGCATGGTAAGAGGACGTCCCATTTATGCCTCATGGGTTCTTTCAGGCCCATAATCATGCCCTTGAGGGTCCGGTTGAATCTCTCAACCAGCCCATTTCCTTGAGGGTGGTAAGGAGTGGTGAACTTGTAAGTTACACCGCACTCCTGCCATAGGGATTTCATGTACTTGGACACGAATTTGGTACCTCTGTCAGACACCACCTCTTGAGGGAATCCCACACGTGAGAAAATTCCCATCAGTGCCCGTCCCACCACGGGGGCCGTCACTGTCCTCAGAGGGATGGCTTCAGGGTACCGGGTGGCATGGTCCACCAAGACCAGGATAAACCTGTTGCCCATGGCTGTCTTGGGGTCCAGTGGCCCCACAATGTCAATACCCACCCGTTCAAAGGGGGTGCTGACCACAGGGAATGGCTGGAGAGGAGCCTTGTGCTTCCTCCCACTCTTTCCACTTGCCTGGCAAGTCTGGCATGTCCTGCAGTGAGTGGCGGCACTCCTGCGCATCTGGGGCCAATAGAAATGGGTAACAAGCCTGTCAAAGGTCTTGTCCTGCCCCAGATGTCCTGCTAACGGTACATCATGAGCCAACCCCAGTAGGAAGGCTCTGAAGCGCTGGGGTACCACCAGCACACGGGCTGACCCAGGCTCAGCAACCTTAGGCTCGGAATACAGGAGACCATTCTCCCAGTAAATCCAATGTGATCCAGACTGATCACCTGCTGCCTGGTCTGTGGCCTGTTGCCTCAGACCCACGAGAGAGGGGCATGCGTTCTGCTCCTCGCAGAACTCTTCCCTGGAGGGTCCTCCTTCTTGCTGCCAATGGGTCAGCTCAGGTAGGTCCCCCAGTTCAGCTACCTGTTCCCCTGTAGGCTCCAGGGCATCCCCCTCAGGGTCTGCCTCCTCCTGGACCGTGGGAACTTTGGGGGCCGGTTTTCCGCGCCCCCTGCCTCCTCTCTCTTCGGCAGGCACCTGGGCCTCCCTCTCAGGCTCCAGGTCCTCTTGAACACCTTTAGCTGCCATTGACCGGGTGGTCACACATGCCCAATCAGGCAAGCCCAACATTTCTAAATGCGCACTCCGCTCCACCTTAGCCCAAGGTGAGCTCTCCAAATCGTTCCCTAACAAACAGTCAACAGGCATGGCTGGCCTCACAGCTACTTGAAGAGTACCCGAGACCCCCCCCCACTCAAAGGGAACCTGAGCCACCTTGCAGTGACTCTCTGTGTTGTCAGCGGCAACAACCGGATAGAATGCATCAGGGATAACCTGCTCCTTAGACACCAGGTGACACTTGACAGCTGTCACACTGGCTCCTGTGTCTCTCAGAGCCTCCACCCTATGGCCATTGATGGTCACCCACTGCCTGTATTTCTTAGTGTTCTCAGGCAGCGGGGTCCTAGGGACCATCTCAGAGTCTCCTAATGAGACAAGGGAAAACACTGTGGGATCCCCCCCACCTTGGGCACCCAACTCCTCCCCCAGGGTTACACTAGCCAACTGCCGGGGGACTGCACTGGTGGGTGCTGGTTTTCCATGCAAAGGGCAACGAGGATCGTTTGCCTTGTGGCCAGGGGCGCCACACTTGTAACATACCAGTGGTCCTTGGTGAACAGGGGGGCCTGTCAGGGCCACTGGCTTCTTCTCAGGGGGAGGCTGGGAACCCTTCCCTTGGTTCCCTTGGGGTCTACTTTGGGGCCCTTTATGGAACTCCTTCTGTTTACCCTTGTCCCCCAACTCCTCTGCTGGGGACCCTGCCCACCCTTGGCGGAGTCTCCCACGTGACCCTTGTGGACCCGGGTACTCACCCAGTGGTCCGCCTCCTCAGCAAGCTGCCTAGGGTTAGTCAGCTTACTATCAATCAGGTGCTGGCGTAGCTCAGGAAAACAATTACCGGACAAGTGCTCCCAGGCAATCAAATCAAAGTGCGCCTGAAAATCAGTCGCTTTGCTACCCTTTACCCAACCATCCAAGGCTCTGCAAAAGAAGGTCACATATTCAACCCAGGTACTGCTTTCAATCTTACTACAGTTCCTGAACCTTTGCCTATAAAGCTCAGGGGTCAAACCATACCTAGTCATTAAGGCATCCTTCATGTGGCTGTACGAATTATAGACTTCAGAGGGCAAATCCAACAAGGTATCCCGCCCTTCACTGAGGAACCGTCCCCACAACCCCGCTCCCCAATCCTTCTCAGGGACCCGGTGGGAAGACATGGCTACCTCATAGGCTTTGAACCACTGCCCTATGTCATCATTTTTAAAAACTCCTTCACCACATCTTTGGGAATATACACCCTAGCTTCAACAGGCACAGGCGGTACACTGCCACCCGAGGGAGTAATCTCTAAGCTCTTGGCCTTCAATTCCAACTCCCTCAAAACTTTCTCATGTTCAAACTGCATTTTCTTTTCCTCTAGGGCCAATTTCCTAGTTTGCATTTCGAATTCTAACTGCCCATTCAGCTTGAGATTGGTCAGCTCCATTTCGTGCATCCTACTCTCTTTCCTGTCCTCCAACTCCTCTGGAGACAGTCCTCTGGCAGAAACACTGCTACCTACTGGGGAAGGTGGTCTTCTAGCCCCTAGACCCAATAGCCCCTCCAGCTGCCCTTCTGCATTCTCAGCCCCCTCCACAGGGGCACTCCTTGATTCGACCCAGGCCCTCAGCGCCTTTTGAAGGTCCTCCTTCCTGGAGAGTCCGGTCATGGACACTTTAAACTTTTTGCAGAATTGCCTGAGCTGTTTGAGGGTGTAGCATTCTAGCCTCTCTTCTTCCCAATCACACTCAACAGAGGCTACTGATGCTGGTTTCTCCATAGTGACTGAACTTGGCATTTGCAAAAATAGGAAATCCCAGAAAAAATGCTATAAAAGTATGTGGTTGCGTTTTGGTCTGCACTCACTAAGTAGTGTTCACCAATCACTGTACATGAGTCACAAATGCAAGTCCAGAATCCTCACCGCTGACCACCAATGTTAGATTTGGGGGTCTCTAGTTGGCAGAGGTAGGTACCTTTGTCCAAATAGGGACCCTTGAGTCTAGTCAGGGAAAGTAGGTACACTCCCGAAATAACCCCTGCTCACCCTCTTGGTAGCTTGGCACGAGCAGACAGGCTTAGTTCAGAGGCAGTGTGTAAAGCATTTGTGAACACATACAGTAATCAAGTGACAACACTACAAATGGACACCACACAGGTTATATATTTATAAAAATAGGTATACTTTATATAGATTTATCACAAGACCATAAACGACAAAAATAATCCACAATACTGTCACGAGTGCTTAGTTCTGATCAAAAAGGCTTAATTCAAGGTTCTGTGCGAGTCGGTAGCCTCCTCCGGCTACGGCGATGTCGAGAACAAACAGAGTCTAACAAATCCAGCTGACCGCGTCGAGACGGGCCAACACAGCGTAGACAGACTCGGTCACAGTACCTTTTACTTGAAGCGGCAGGCACGGGCGTGCGAGCCGGATGGCTGTTCGTCGCGGTCGCTATGCAGAAATGGAAGCGTTGCAGGACGCGTTGTCCCTCGATGCGGTGCAGGCAGCGGCTCGTTGACGTCGTCGAGACGGAGTCGGTGAGACCAGGGCCGTGCGTTGCAGGGCGAGACGGTGCTTCGATGCGGTGCTGGCAGGTTGCGGTGCGGCGACGGAGCCGGATTCAGGAGCTGGCGTCGATCAGTCCGGACAGCGGTGCGAGTCGGGCGATGCGTCGCAAAGCGTGCGAGCGGTGCCCAACTCCGGTGCGGTCACAGGACTCGAACTCAGCAGCAGTGACCGTGTCGGTCGGACCAGTTCGATTCGGCGTAGCGAAGCGTTGCAGGACGCGTTGTCCCTCGATGCGGTGCAGGCAGCGGCTCGTTGACGGAGTCGGTGAGACCAGGGCCGTGCGTTGCAGGGCGAGACGGTGCTTCGATGCGGTGCTTACAGGACACCGAGTCGGTCGTGAGAGTCGGTCACAGCTCCCTACCTCTGTAGCCACTGAAACAGAGTTTCCAGCAGCAATTCACAAAGGGGTGAAGTCCAATGGTCCTGGGACTTCGGTCAGGGGGCAAGCTCTCTTCCAAGCCCTTGGAGATCCTTCACAAGTTGATGAAAGTCACAGCAAAGCAAAAGTTCCTTTCTCCTTTCTTTGGCAGTCAGGCAAACCACTGCAGGTCAATCCCCCAAGCAGCACTTCAGCTTAGGGATAGTCTCTCCTCAGTTTCTTCTTGGTTCCGCTCCTCAGCAAAGGTTTCTTCTTGTTCCCAAAAGTGATCTAATTTTCCTGGGGTCTGGGTGCCCCTCTTATACCCTGATTCTCTTTGTTCTCTGGAGGCAGAGAGGCCTCTGCCTAGTCCAAAACCAGTTCTGGTCAGTCCTGGAGCACTTTGTTTTTCTGACTCCTTCTTTCCTTTCAGAATGTGGGGCAGAGTGCTCAGCCGCCCGGCAGGAGGTGGAGCCAGCATTGTGGAAGGCAGGCACAGCCCTATTCAGACCCAGGTGCAACTCCTCCCTCCACTCTGGATGCAGATCTTTCTATTCAGCCCTGCGCTGACTCACCCTGTCTCCTGTAGCCACCCCCAGCCCCTGTCACTCAATCTCCAGACAAGGAATACACAACCTAGCAGAGGCAGGCTTGGATAGTTAGGCAAGAAAATACCCACTTTCTAAAAGTGGTATTTTCAAACACAGAATGTCAAAACCAACTTCACTAAAAGATGTATTTTATCATCCTGAGTTCAGGCATACTAAATTCGTTTTTCTTCCATGTTCCCTGGGTCAGTTCTGACTATAAGGTGTAATAGTCAGTCTGCCCATTCTGGCCTATGGGGAGCAGGTAGCCTTGCAATAGTGAAAAACGAAAATGGCTGTAATTCACTATTAGGACATTCCACACACACCAGGGCATGTCCTACCTTATACTTACAATGCACCCTGCCCTAGGGCCTACTTTAGGGGTGACCAACATGCAGTAAAGGGAAGGTTTAGGGACTGGTAAGTGGGTGTACTCACCAAGTCGACATGGCAGCCCTAGGCTGCACACAGGCTCTGCGAAGGCAGGCCTGAGACACATTTTACAAGCCGCTTCTGTGGGTGGCACAACCAGTGCTGCAAGCCCACCAGCGGCATTGGATTTACAAGCCCTGGGCACACTGAGTGCACTGTACTAGGGACTGACAAGTAAACCAATCATCCAATCATGGAGTCACTAATACATATATCAATTAACGATAGGGAGCACTTGCACTTTGGCACTGATTAGCAGCGGCAAAGTGCCCATGAGCATCTAGTCCAGCAAAAACATATCGGCAACAGTGGAGGCATTACGAAAAAATGGAAGGGAGACCCACGCCAAGGATGCCAGGTCTAACAGTTAGCATCTCTGATGCAGGCGGCGGTGGAAGAGCCCAGGAAGTGTCCCTCAGGTGTGCAACTGATGCAGTGAGTGCCATAGCCACTGCCCGGTTATGCACATTTCATACTAGTTTTCATGGTGGGGGTATTTATCGTCACTTCTTTGATGTTCTTTTGGCAAGATGCCGAGTTTTGGTTCTTTGGATACTCTCGTCGAGCTGGCCGAAACTCTGGTCTAGATAGTAAGACCTCATACCAAAAATCTTACATAAAAAAAAGTGATTTTTCTGAGGCTGATTTTACAAAACGCATAGGAGTAAATAAACAGGTTAACCCTTTCTGTGCCAAGTACGTAACGGTCATGTCCTCCATCACAGTGGCCATATGCCAAGGACGTAACTGTTACGTCCTCTGCACAAGTCCAGGAAACCCCTTTGCTGTTTACAGCAGTGGGATTTAATTTTTTGAGGGTTTATTTGTTTTTCCAGCTTTGGGAGCAGGGGAACAGCTTCCCCTGCCATTTGTATCAGGAGACCTGGGGGAATGCTGGGTGGAAGTAAGTTTGTGGCTCCCTGCAGATTCCAGAACTTTCCATAACAGAAATGTGAGGAAAATGTGTTTTTTATAGTCAATGTTTGAGGTTTGCAAGGGATTCTGGGTAATAAAATGTGGTGGGAGCCACGCAAGTCAGTCCACCCTGGATAGCGCTCGGTTGGCTAGGTTTCCCTGGGTGCTGGCTGAGCTAAGGTCCAAAATCTAGGGGAACAAAAATGGTAGAACAAGTGTTATTACCATTTTTTCCGGGCCCAGGGAGCCTTCACCTGCGTGGCAGGGTCCAGGGGCAATGAAAAGGCCCACGGGCCCAGCAAGGTCCTGGGGCGGGCCCTCACACCCTGGACTCCATCCTCCTGCCTGCCACACTGCCAAGGGCCCGGGACGGGGTTCCATCTGACCCGGAGAGTCTTCCTCTGCTTTGCTGGGTTCAGAAGCTCTGACCGGGTGAGGGCTCCCCATCCTGGGCTCCGCATTCCGGCCCACTGCGTGGTAAAGCACCCAGGACGGGGTTCTGTGTGCCCGGTGAGGCCTTCCCTTCGCATCCAGGCCCAGGAGCTCTGACTGGGCCCTGGGGCCCCGCCGGGCCTTGGAGCAGGCGCTCCCGCCTTGGGCTCCGTCTCCCGGCCTGCTGTATGGCGAAGGGGTCAGGACGGGGGGTCTGTCTGGCCCGGGGAGGCTTCCCCTGCTTGGCCAGGCTCAGGATCCCTGACCGGGGCCCCAACGGGTCCTGGGTTGGGTGCCTCCACGTCCTGGGCTCAGTCCTCTGGCCCACCACGTGGCAAAGCACCCAGGACAGGGTCCCATGAGCCTGGGGAGGCCTTCCCTTCACGTCCTGGCCCAGGAGATCCACTAATTATGGCAGGATCGAGGTCCATAATGCAGGTTTTTTGCCTCACACCACACATTTATATTTCCTGGTTCCCCTTTTCCATTTATTAAGAATGATATTATGGTATTTGTTTTTTCTTGCCACAATATCCTTAGCCCATTTTGCCACAAAATGATGTCCCAGTGCCTCGTGCCGTTCAAGTATATCGGAGACACTTTCCTCTATTACTTTTGCAGTCCTCACCTGGGCTGAACTGCAACCTTTATTGTTTGCCTTTGTAAATCTTAATTATGAAAGTACACGATAGATACGTGACTTCTTCCACCATAATTAGGGTTTGTTTCATTGTTTGCTCCCCCGCCTCCCCCCCGGGAGTCCTTAATGAGCCGCCCCAGTGAGTGCCGCCACGCCTGTAACAGGCAGCCTCAGCTCACAGCCTGGCCCGCATGCAAACAGATGGGACAGGCGAGCAGACACACCCAGAGGCGTAACAAAGGTCCCCGCAGCCCCTGCTGTGCAGGGGGGGATGGCACGAGCTCCTTGGGACCCCTCCGGCACCAGCAGGCCCCTGGCCTGAGAGCCTCTGACTGGATGTGGATCATGGGGTGCCCCCTGCATTAGGGTGACCAGGCGTCCCGGATTTGCCAGGAAGGTCCCGGTTTTTCACCAGCTGTCCCGGCAGATTTCAAGAAATTTAGCTCATGTCCCGGTTTTTAAAGAGGGTCGACTTAAAACGCAGGAGGTGCTTTTTATGTTTTACAAAGCGGCGATAGTTAGCAGTTGTTTCAAGAAAGTAATTTAATTAACAGGCAAGCTACTGGGCTTAAAAATTGCATTTTATTTATGTTCTGTAATTGTTTTCTAAGGAGCGCTGTCATTCTGTGTGCTCGCTTGAAGTAAAATTGTAGTCCTTCTTCTATTTTTGTGAAATGTCCCGGTTTTTGGCTTTAAAATTCTGGTCACCCTACCCTGCATGTACTTTGCAGGGGGGGCCCTTCGAGTTTGGATACACCATGGCAGCGAGCACCCTTTCTTCTGTTTATTAACACCTTTAGAGGTTGTAGTGATCGTCTGATCACTGGTCTAGTGTTTAATCATTTGTGCCTCAACCACACTTGACACCCACCCCCTCACAGGCGTCACCAGTCAGGTGACCCTGACAATAAAAGGGTCAGAGTGCACGTGCTTGTGGCCATTGCTACCCAGTAACCCTTGGTGTCTGTGTCCGTCATTCCGATCTGCATGTGGGACTAGGGCCCAGCATGAGACCACCACATTGGCGACGAGCGGGCTAATCCCGCGTGTGCAGCCGCCTTTTTGAAGGTGTGAGGGGGAGAGTGTGGCCCGTGTCGAGGGCACCCCCTGGAGCAGGCGAGGGAAGCGCCTGATCGCCTGCAGGGCATGTGAAGAGCCCCAGGCGTGAAGACGGTGATCGGGAGCCCACCCCGCACCGGACGTGCCCGTGAGTACTTGGCGGCACCCCACCGCAGTGAGACCTGCGTGGGAAAAGGGAGAGCCCTGTGCGGCGAGAAGAGGAGCCGGTGGCATGCCCCTGCCAGCAGCCTGAGCGCCTGCAAGGCGTGGGAGGAGCCGGCGGCGTGACCCCTGCCACCGACCTGCTGAGGCCCCGAATGAAGAGCGAGCCGATCAGAGCTTACCCGCATCGGTCGCGACGACCCGCCGGGCAGGAGGTGAGCCCGTGAATGAGAGAGGTGTCGAGGGGCTCCGAGGCGAGAAGAGTGACCCCCGAACAGCAGGAGGTCTGCGGGAGCTCACCCCGCATCTGAGGCACCAGGTGAGCGAGGCCTGAATCAACATCGGGCGGAAGGTGAGCCCGGAGTGAGGTCATAAGGGGCAGTGAAGTGGACTCAAAGCGGGAGGACGGAGTGGAATAGCTACCCACTCCTTCGCCCCTGAGAGGGAAAGGAACTCTGCCCCATAACAGAGCAAGCGGTTCCCGGCGCCAGCCCCCTCCCCGCGAAGTGAAGTGTGAGGCTGCGGCGATGGGGAGGAGGAGGAAAGAGGAGGCAGCGTCTGGCCAGCGGCCGACTAAAGCGGCGCAAGCACCGTGACCAGAAGAGCGGGGCGATGGGAGTGCCGAAAGAGCGCGGGCGGCTTAAGGTGGATTGAGCCCCGTCAGCGTGGAAAACCCAAAGTAAATCGCCTACCGTGCATAGAAGTGCGGAGGCGGGCTGTAAGGTGGGCCGCAGACATTCAATTACCGGCCCAGCGACAGGAGAAGCGGCGAGGGGAGGCAGGCGCCGTGGCGGAAACGAGGACGGAGTGCTTGCCATCCCGTGAGAGGCCCGTTATGCATGGGCGAGGCACCAGTAGCACACCAGCCCCACCCTCGATGCCGAGCGTGAACTCGCACATGGCCGGCAAAGTGAAAGGAGAAGCGAGGGATGAACTCAAGCCGTCGGCGAGAATCGCGGCATGGAGTGAAGTTTAAATGAACTGTGTATTTCCCCAGAGGCAAGCAGCGCGAGGATAGCGGGAGGCCCCACGCAGCCACAACTAAGGCAGCGTAGTGACTGTAGAGGGTTGCTGGAAGACACCTGCCTGGGAAGTACTGAGTGAGGCGCCCCTGGCGGGCGATCAGCGGCGCACCTCAGAGGCGACAGTAATACAACACACAGAAAGTAAAACGTGAACTTACTTGAATGGGAGGAAGTCTCTGTGTGAGGTCCTAGGCGCAGAGGTGCCCCCTTGGTGTGGAGTCGAGCAGCAACCATTGGAGAAGGTGCCCCGCCCAGGAAGGGGGTATGCACGAGGCTCGCAGGGTGAGAAAGTTGCAGAGCCTAAAGAACACAAAGACAGGCATCACGGAACCGAGCGAGATTCCAGAAACAAGGAAAACGGCAGTGGACTGCCACAGTTAATCCTGCAGTGCCATCTAGTGGCCGTTTTAGTGCTACCGCAGTTAGGTGAAAAGACAGTGTAGTTTAAAGCACAAGCTCTGACTGAAGGGACAAGCAAATCCAGAAGACGTTGTCGGTCCCGTGAGGAGAAAGAAAGCAAGTACCCATCAGTCAAGTGAAGTAGGAGAGACCCGGGGTATCAAGTGATACAAGAAAGGAACCCTAAGACGAAACGAAGGGCACAGTCAGAAGAGCGGCAAAGAGGCGACCAGAAAGAGGTCGAAGGAGTGGTTGCGCAGACCACCAGAAGCACTGAACACAGCTGAGACAGAGAGTGCAGTGATACCTGGTGGCCACAGGTTGTCGCTGCAGCGGCAGGAGGACGCCAGTGCAAGCGATCTGCGAAGAAGAGCGCAAGAAGCGACCTTGCGCAGAAGAGGTACCGCGGACGGTACCGGAAGAAGCTCGAGAAGCGACCGGGGCGGAGGCCGGCGCGAGGAGCAGTGACCGCAGAAGAGGTCAGCGAACAGTGCCCGACGAAGAGGTCAGGGAGCAGTGACCGACGCAGAGGTCAGAGAGCAGTGACCGACGAAGAGGTCAGAACAGTGCCCGACAAAGAGGTCAGGGAGAAGTGACCGACGCAGAGGTCCGAGAGCAGTGACCGCAGAAGAGGTCAGAGAGCAGTGACCGCAGAAGAGGTCAAAGAGCCGTGACCAAGTGAAGTAGTCGGTGAGATGAGACCGGACAAGAAGTCCGACAAGGAAAATGAAGGAGTGGTCCGGGAAGAGAATGACCGAAGAGAGGGTCACGAAGAGGACCAAGGAGAGGTCCGGGACGAGGACCAAGAAGAGGTCAGAAGAGAAGTATGACAATATTGATCGGAAGTAACTGAATGGAAGAAGGTTGCGATGACAGGTCCAGTCACAGAGCTAAGTGAAGGCAGTGTCCTAGAGCGTTAGGACAAGACTGGGAAGACACGAGTGGAGTGCACGCTACACGGAGAAGCCTGGTTAGGGCAGACAAGTATGAGAGGGGACCAGACCACGTCGCGGAGGAAGGAAAGAAAAGATAGAAGTTGAGTGGCAAGACGCCATGAAGGAGAAGAAAAGAAGAGGAGAAGAGTAAGGAGGTGTGTGACAAGTCAACTCACACACCAGAAGGAAAACACCTGAAGGGAAAGATAAATAGTACCTGAACATCGGAGCACAAGGCCTGGAACCAACATCAGGGATACTGAGAATCAATGCCTATCTACGACATCTACCTACGAGTCCCCAGATCTCCTGGTAACGGCAGAGGCGAGTAGGACGGTCCATTGGTAACACCTACCTTTGGGATAGAACGGGAGACCGTGGACATCCAAGGGGCAAGGGCCTCAGGGACGCCGGTGGCAGCGGGTCCCGACACGAGAGATGGATCCACAGCCGCTCGTCTGCAGGTCCCGGGAGGACGAAGGTCTCGTGTGAAAGGGCAGGAGCCAACAACAACCCGTTCAGGCGGAGCGTGGGACACGAGAGGTGGCCCGTAGCGATTCCTCCAACGTGGTTGGAGTGACACGGCGGAAGTCCACCCGGTCCAGTGGAAGCCTGGCAGGAGAGGGCCTCCGGGTCATTCGGTGGGAGAGAATAACCCAGAGAGAGGGACATCTGTGAGAGCGACGTCCTGCAAACTGCAAACCTATCTGCAGAGAGGATAACTACTACCAACAGGGATAGAATGCGTTAACCAGGACTGTGTGGTGGAACACCGAACATATATCGTCCACCATCACTCCACATGTACTTTCACTGCAAATAGAAATGGAATAGAGAAACTGTGGAATACCCTCCCACGTTGGGAGTCCAACAAATACTAGCTCCACAGGGCACCCTGACATCGTGCCAAAGAGAACTAGGGGTCCTGACTGAAAGGATGCCATTGTCGGCGATTGGCAAGTAGATAATAAGACTCCGTGAAAGTTTTTGTTGTTGCATTGTATTTTGATTTTACGTAGATTTCCCTCCCACAGGTTTGGACTTTGCTTTGACTTTAAAGAAAGTTTAGGAGGGATGTAGTGATCATCTGATCACTGGTCTAGTGTTTAATCATTTGTGCCTCAACCACACTTGACACCCACCCCCTCACAGGCGTCACCAGTCAGGTGACCCTGACAATAAAAGGGTCAGAGCGCACGTGCTCGTGGCCATTGCTACCCAGTAACTCTTGGTGTCTGTGTCCGTCATTCCGATCTGCATGTGGGCCTAGGGCCCAGCATGAGACCACCACAGAGGTGTTTGTTGCCGAACTGCGCACATTGGATTGATGCGGTGAGATCTGAAGGGAAGATTCTGTGTTTCCCTTACAGCGCTGTTCAAATTGACACGGAAAGCATCGCCAGTGAATAACTGCCATACATGTGACACACTTGTTTGTTTAATTAGATATACATATATAAAGCTGAGCAGACATTTTTCCATTTATTTAACTGTTGCATCAATCTGCTTTCCGTGTCAATTTGAACAGCGCTGTAAGGGAAACACAGAATCTTCCCTTCAGATCTCACCGCATCAATCCAATGTGCGCAGTTCGGCAACATTATTTCAAACCAACAGAATGTAGAGTCAGGTCATAACCTCTCCTGCTCTATATCTATAGCTAGAGGCTGACACTGTGGCAGCATCACCTTGCGGGGTAAGTCCTTTCAAGGAATGAAATGCCTCCACTAACATGAGCATTTTGGTGCCTCGTGCCTATGTCTGTTCTCGTCATAACATAGGTTTTGAGGCCTGAGCAACGCTCCGTTTCCAAACGCGGCCATTCGCGTGTGCGGGTGAGACTGTCAATCGAGCTATAATTGGCCTTGAGTACAGCGGACCGATTATTAACAATGTCTTCGACATAAAATAAGGAAAATGTTTCATTTTGTTTGGTCAACATGTCAGTAACACATATGTATACTGTTCTCACTTTATTTACCTTTCTCACTTAAAGGTCACCATTCCCTTGTTCATAAATTTGGCCTTGAATACAGTGCATCGATTAAATAACGATGCTTTCTATCTAAAATAGGAAAATGTTGAATTTAATTTTGTTTGGTCAACATGTCAGTTACACATATGAACATGTTCCTAATTAAGGGTTACCATTCCTGGAGAATGTAGACTGAATTGTCCAGCTACACCCCACCCCTTGGGGGTTTGTGATTTTTGTGCGGTGCATCTGCCCGACAGGCATGGTAGTCCTTATCCACATTTCTTGTTTAGGGGTTCATAATCATTCATCCCCTCTCTTTCCTAGTACCCTCAGGGAATGTTTTACAAGACTGCCAATCACGTTGCAGTCTATGGACCTTGGCTGAACCCTGCCCCATGGAGTCTTCCAATATCCATAGGGCCTTGAGTTAACTTTTGTAGGTGAGTCATGCACCACATTGGGTTATAACTAGGCTATATCCCTAACGGAGTCCAGTCAGTGATTAATTTATTTTCCATATCTAAATTTCAAGACCTATGATTTGTGGATCCAGTCCTGAATGTACTGTTTATCATTTGCTGAACGAGTACTGCCTAGTGGTAGTTTTAATTTACAATACATGCAAATTATCCCAAACCCACTGACATGTGGTTCCCATTCCGCATCCTGATGATGACCCAGTACAAATAATCTCAAGGGGTCGAAACATTGACACAATAATAGTGCACAGTACTGTTTATGCAATTATGGAGCCTGCAACTCTCTGTTAGAGTCTAGAACAAACAACTGTGCATCCTCCACAGTCACTATTAATGTATATTTTGTATACTGCAAGCGCACCTTTTACTCACCAACCTCACTTTCACTGCACTGTTGCGTCATTTGGGAACACCTCTTTAAGCATGTATATTTTTATGGAGTTGAAGGAGTTTGTTTTATTGAGATTCCAAGTGTTGAGTGATCAAATAAAATGTATTCTTTCTAGTAAAACCAATCTATTGATGGTTATTCACCAGGTTACCATGGAAGTTGAGGTTCACATTTCCCCTTTAAAGGACCATTGTTCACTATTATACAGTACATAGTACAGCTGAACATGAGGGGGCAGATTCACTTATTTATTTGTGCAATACAGCACATCAACCAAAGTTGTTGCGCTGCATTGTGTAAAAGAGGAATACAAAAACGCTGCAGTTTCTACAAAGATATGGCACTGCATTTCTCTCCCCCAGCGCTGTTGCATTTCTGGCTGCAATGTGCCAACACAGACACCACTGCACCATACTGCAAGTGTATGTGTGTTAGGTCAAGCATAGGTGCTGTACCGGAAGGGACCTTTCCAGTATAAAATAGTATGCTTTAATGCTTTCTCTGGTTTGTATGTCTGCTGTACAGTGCAACACAGATGCAAAGTTTGAAAGGTTTTGAGAAATATAACAACTTTTCTCAGACCTTAAGCCTGCCTCAAGGAGAGTTTTTTTAAGCAATCCCTGCTTTCAAATGTTAGTAGACATGGTTTTGTGTGGAAACCCTTGTGTGGTTGCATGGGGAGGCCATATGCCACTCATGGAATGCCCGCTTGATAGGTAGGGAGGGGCAGCCACGGTGAGGGAGAAGAAACAGTAGGGGGAGAAGAAACAGTAGGGGGAGAAGAAACAGTAGAGGGAGAAGAAACAGTAGAGGGAGAGGGGAGAAGAAACAGTAGAGGGAGAAGAAACAGTAGGGGAGAAGAAACAGTAGGGGAGAAGAAACAGTAGAGGGAGAAGAAACAGTAGAGGGAGAGGGAGAAGAAACAGTAGAGGGAGAAGAAACAGTAGAGGGAGAAGAAACAGTAGGGGGAGAAGAAACAGTAGGAGGAGAAGAAACAGTAGGAGAAGAAACAGTAGGGGAGAAGAAACTGCAGGGGGAGAAGAAACAGTAGAGGGAGAGGGGAGAAGAAACAGTAGAGGGAGAAGAAACAGTAGAAGGAGAAGAAACAGTAGAGGGAGAAGAAACAGTAGAGGGAGAAGAAACAGTAGGGGGAGAAGAACCAGTAGGGGGAGAAGAAACAGTAGAGGGAGAAGAAACAGTAGAGGGAGAGGGGAGAAGAAACAGTAGAGGGAGAAGAAACAGTAGAAGGAGAAGAAACAGTAGAGGGAGAGGGGAGAAGAAACAGTAGAGGGAGAAGAAACAGTAGAAGGAGAAGAAACAGTAGAGGGAGAGGGGAGAAGAAACAGTAGAGGGAGAAGAAACAGTAGAAGGAGAAGAAACAGTAGAGGGAGAAGAAACAGTAGAGGGAGAGGGGAGAAGAAACAGTAGAGGGAGAAGAAACAGTAGAAGGAGAAGAAACAGTAGAGGGAGAAGAAACAGTAGAGGGAGAAGAAACAGTAGGGGGAGAAGAAACAAAGGGAGAAGAAACAGTAGAGGGAGAAGAAACAGTAGGAGGAAAAGAAACAGTAGAGGGAGGAGAAACAGTAGAGGGAGAAGAAACAGTAGGGGGAGAAGAAACAGTAGGAGGAGAAGAAACAGTAGGGGAGAAGAAACTGCAGGGGGAGAAGAAACTGCAGGGAGAGAAGAAACAGTAGAGGGAGAAGAAACAGTAGAGGGAGAAGAAACAGTAAAAATGTAAGTCCGTTTTTATAAAGCGCAGCTACTCACCCTTACGGGTCTCAAGGCGCTGGGGGCCGTAGTGGAAATTAAGTGAGCTGTTGCCCAGAGTCACATGGTGCTGAGCTGAGCTGCCGCCGGAGCCAGGGGTCGAACCGTGAACCCTGTGCTCCGAAGTCAGCTGCCCTGGCCGCTGCACCACACCTCTCCACAAACAGTAGAAGAAACAGTAGAGAGAGAAGAAACAGTAGGTGGAGAAGAAACAGTAGAGGGAGAAGAAACAGTAGAGGGAGAAGAAACAGTAGAGGGAGAAGAAACAGTAGGGGGAGAAGAAACAGTAGGGGGAGAAGAAACAGTAGAGGGAGAAGAAACAGTAGAGGGAGAAGAAACAGTAGGAGGAAAAGAAACAGTAGGGGGAGAAGAAACAGTAGGAGGAGAAGAAACAGTAGGGGAGAAGAAACTGCAGGGGAGAAGAAACAGTAGAGGGAGAAGAAACAGTAGAGGGAGAAGAAACAGTAGAGGGAGAAGAAACAGTAGGGAGAGAAGCACTCAAGAGGGAGTGCAGGATGGACCTGCCTGTGGGAGAAGCACATGGGGAGAGAGCAGCACGGATCACGGCGCAAGCGGGTGGAACAGCTGAAAAACATATGCACTCTGGTGGAGTGCTAAACTAAAAAACAAAAGTAGTGCCTGAAATGAAAGCAGTGCAAGGACACAAGTAATGAGGGCATGCACCAGTGGTTGGACAAGGCCTCAGCAGCTTATTAATAAGAAGCAAGCAAAGGAGAGTGACAATGAACCCAAAAGGTGGCAAGCACTGGGCTGGCTCTGAGCCCTCTGTACATTGAGACTAGGTCTCTATGCAACCAGACAGCGTAAGTGGTGTTGAAGGTGAGATAAAAAAATCTTTTGTCAGAAATCCCTCCTCCACTATCACCCCTGGAAAAAAGTCCAATAATCCAGATGGCGGAAGGAAAATACTGTTGATTTACCGTACACTCTGAGCTGTGCTTTGGCATCTTTCAGCCCCCCCGGGGCCATGTTCATTTGCACGGTGTAGTTTCCGGTATAATTCATCTGCACATCTGTGATCCGCAGAGACCCATCCAGGAGCGCTGTCTCTCTGCTGGTGTATTTAGGACCATAGGCAGGAGGATCGCTGCCAAAGAGACCGAGGATTTGGTCAACTGCTCGTGTCCCTCCGCCCCTGAACCATAAAACAGATAGTAAACGTCCCTCGTACCGCACAGACAGGGTGACGGTGTTTCCCACCGCCGTGGTCACCACATCTGGAGTGATTGACAGTTGCGCCGCTGTCCACTGGAACAATGACGTCACCCAGACTGAAAGAAAACACAAAAGAGAGACATCATTACAGTGTACTGAGACGTGGCATCAACACTTGGTTGTCACAGTGGATGATGGACCTTAACATAAACAGCCTGAGGGTGTAGAGCGCCTTGTCCACAGAGGGAAGGAGGGTGTGAACCGAGGGTGCAAGGAATCAAGTGGATCACCAGAGAGAACCTGGTAATTCACTGTTAGGAAAGGACTGGTCTATATTCTGAACCGTCACACTATGACGTAGACTCCATGAACCTTTTTTCCTGGTCACAGTGCATCTTTCTCAAACCTCTGCTGTTGGAGACGTTTCCTGCATGTAGCTGCTGCCTCATTGCTTACTTTTTAAAACTCGGTCCAGGGGCCAAAGATTTTCTGCCGAATGCCGGAGTTGCTGTATATCAGGGCTGCCTAGGCTTGATTCCACCTCATGCCTCTTTCTTCCACCACCCTACACTTCCGTCTCTTTCCCCCAATCTTGGGTTCATTTTCATCCCTGCTTTCTCCCTTTGTCACTGTTTTCTTAACTCTCTTCCTCCTTTGAGCTCCCTTTTCTGCCTTTATCGCTCTTGTCCTGGATCTAAGTCAGTTAATTGACAATAAGCCCTGGCCCACCTCATGCCTCTTTCTTCTACCACCCTACACTTCCTGTTTCCTTACCCCCATCTTGATGGTTCATTTTCATCCTTCTTTCTCCCTTTTCTGCCTTTCTCTCTCTTGTCCTGGGTCTAAGTTAGATAATGGAGAATAAGCCCCCATAAATTTGCACTGGTGCCCCACCAGCTAGCACCGGTACGAATTAAGCACTGCTGCAGCCTTAGGTTTACGCCAGTGTTGGTAGTATGAGCTGAGACAAGGAGTGATGTTCTCTCCAATTAGAAGTTGGTTGCACTAAGTAGTATCTGCTTCTTATGGTTACCCCCACTTTTTGCTGATGTCACACTGTTTTTGGATTAGTCTGACTGGGATCCTGCTATCCAGGACCCCAGTTGATCTGCTTTCTCCCTTAAATTGCTATGTATGTACTTTAGGTACACTCCAGATTGGATACTGGGGTACCCTTATCAGTCCCTAGTATATGGTACACCACGTACCCTCGGCATAGGTACCCCAGAGGCCTCCCATGGGCTGAAGCATGTATTATGCCACCCCTGAGAGGCCATTCAAATTGACACGACAAGCCTGCTACAGCAGACTGTGTAAGCTGGTGCTTGCACCACTTACTTAAGATATAGGTTCACTATATCTATCTAAATCACTACACTTAAAAACCTCAGTCACCCCTATGGCAGGCCTTATCAATCCTGAAGGCAGGGTGCTGGGTTTTACGTGAGAGGGTGCCCCTGCATGAGCAGAGCCCCTCTGCAGCCTTCGGAGACCATTCTCCGGGGTTATCCGTGATGCAGCCAGACATATATGTTTAAGTGCATTATAACCTGCCAGTAAATGCTAACTTTAAAACGGCTGCTTAGAAACATGTTGTGTTTGGTGTCAAACACCTTGGAATCATACCTCCACACCAGTAACTGGTGTGGGAGGAATGATTTCACCCTCCTAGAGGGACATCCGTGGGTCACCGGTCTACCCGGAACCAGCTTTCTCGACCTGGGCAGCACAGAATGGACGCTGCCAGCCACAGACAGGCTTCTGCCCTCCTGCTGCTGAGCCAAGCTCGCGCAGAGGAAGGCATGACAATAGGTATCCTGTCACAGGGAGGTGTGACCACCTCCCAGACAGGGTTTAGTGTATTGGGGCTGGGTGGGTGCACTCTGAGAGTGCCAGAAAGTCTGCACTGGGGGCACATTTGGTGTCCCTGTGCATAGTCCAGCTCAAACCAGTTCTCGGAGCCATTGGCTCCTGCTCTGGTGTGAAACTGGACAAAGGACATGGGTGTAGCCACCCCTCTGTCCTGCCCCTCCCCTAGGAGGGTCCCTAGAATCTTTCCAACCGCTTCCCATGGGTATAAAGTGGGCTACCTGGCTAGAGGACTTTAGATTTTACCTGGACAAGATTCTGCTAAGAAGAAACCAAGTACTTCGACTGCCTGCACGACGCTGGACGACTGAAGAATCTCCCTTGGAGTAAAGGAGTTACTCCCCTGCAAAAGCAGGCACCTAAACGCATCTGACCGGTTTGCTTCTCCCAAGCTCCTGAGGACTCTGAAGATTTCAGCAATACAGGAGGTGGGTTCCCGGAGGTCCTCGAGGTCGATCTGCCCTCTCAGCGATTCTGAGACCAGTATCCCTCATGGGGCCCGTGCAACCCGAACCCCTGTGCACCGCGTGCATTTGCAGTTGTATATGCTTAGTGACAATTCCCGAGCTTGTGCATTGGACTCCGTGTAGTCCTGACCCCGAGCAGTATTTGCGTCAAAAATTTCTGGCCTCCACTGCTCGAGTGTCCTGTGGGCTGGTACTTTGCAACCTTGCTTGAGGTCTCCTCGCGATCCCTGGTCCGTTGGCCTGTGGGTCCTGGCGAGGGACACCTTGTTAATTCTTGGGCTTACCTGGTTGCTCCAGGCGTGCCCTGACTCTCCATTGCTTGGAGAGTCCCCTGGACCTCGCTGGTCCTCACTGTAACCTGTTTCCTCTGACCACGTGGGTTGCCTTTGCCAAGGCTTGTTGGTGCTCCAGTCAGACATCGACCCCTCAGTTCTCGACATCCTTTGTGGGACAGCTCACCTCCAGACTTTGGTCATCCTCGACATCTCCTGGTCCCCGTGGCTGCAGAGTCAAGCAACCCTTCTTCACTCCTGAAGCACTCGACATCGGTGAGCATTCGACTACTGAGCCCCTGGTCACCTGAAGTGACCCAGACTCTGTCCCCTCTGCTTTCAGATTCCTCTCACCTTGAATCCAGGCTTGGATTCCACCGGACACTCTTCGCCCTCCTGGCAGCAGGACTTCTTTGTAGGGTGGGGCGGAATTTGCGTAGTCGCGCTACGCAAAGCTCCGCGAAACGGTAAAAAATCTCCGCGAGCACGCAATGTTCCGCCCGTTTGCGATGCTTTTTTCCTGTTCGCGAACGCTGGTTGCGTGCTTGGGGAGAAATATCTCGCGAACACGCCTTTTGAAAGCGCGAACAAGCAAAAGATTCCGCGAAGCCGCGGATCGCGGAATTTTGGGTAATTCCGCGTTCTCCGCGGAACGCAAAATTATCCAAATGCCGCAAATTCCGCGAGCGGAATGGAATTTACCGCCCAGGCCTACTTCTTTGCACTCCTCCATTGAAAACGACGAAGGTTTCCGACACCACTTGACCCCTATGCACCCGGCTCCTCTGGGATAGGTAACACGGGTACTCCGGTACTCACTGGTGGTTTGGCCTTTTAGAACCTCCTATGTTCCAAAGGGTTTGCTCGAAGTCCTCTTAGAAGTGTCCTTAACTTGTAAATTTGCAACCGCGACTTTCTCATAGAGTTGGTCATTCAGGAGGTGATAGTCTGGTAAAACAAGCTGCTTTACATTCCTTCAAGATTAAGCCTGAAGGCTGCTCTCCACAGCTACCACTAGGATAGCTTTCTAAAGGTTATCTTTGACCTCATACATCATAAGGGTCGTGTGGCCTGGTACAAGGTGCCCACTTTAACTAGTGGACAGCATATACCAACCCACCTTCTCACATTGGTGTGCAGCGGTTGGGATTCAAGCTTGCTATTGTTTTACCAGATAAATCTCATTGAATGATTAACTGAAAACCACTAAGTATTAGGTACATATAATACAATCAAGATTAGAATAAAGTAGGTTCTACTGAACTTGGAGTTGGGCAAGCCAAGGGTCTAGCACACCCTTTCTCCAAGTCAAGAGAGTTTAGTCTCCACTAGGTTAGGTAGGTGCCTACACCACATAACACTAGTATGTCTTCTAGAGGAGAAGCCAGTGGCTCTCTGCCAACTAGATACAACGGCATCTCAATTCCAGATTTGAGAGCCATGTGTGCATCTAGGAAGTTGAGGACAGGGAGAACAGCAAACACCCAACGTCTCATTGAGATTTTGCTTCTAGATGACCTTAGAAAGACCCCAGGGTTTGATGAGGTAGACAGAGTGGGTGGGGCAGGGAATGAGGAAAGGGCAGGAAATGAAACCTTCTTTGACCTGGACTCAAACCCTGACCAGGAGAATCAAGATGATTCTAACCTGGACAACCAAGATCTTCCTTCAGGTGGGGAGAAGGCCCCAGTGTCCCTCTCTTTACCCCACCAGGAAGAGTACAGAGTTTACCTAGGAGATCCAAAACTCCCTCTGTGGAGTCTAATCACTCAGGAACTTCTGTAGGGACTTCCATATCAAATATGATAGACAGTGCCAATTTCTGGAGCTTGAGAGAGTCAAGCTCAGGCTCAAGAAAGAGCAGTTGGCCCTAGACAGGGAATCCCTAGAGCTCCAAAGAGCAACAACAAGATTGGGACTAGAGTCCCATGGTGGCAGCAACAGTGTCCCTAGAACTAGAGAGTATTCTCATGATCATAGGAACCTGAACAAGATAGTCCCTCCCTATCAGAGTGGGGATGACATCCACAAATGGATAACTGCACTAGAGAGGGCCTGTAAGGTACAGAGGGTCCCTCAGGAGTAGTGGGCAGCTATCTTGTGGTTCTCCTTTGCTGACAAAGGTAGAGATAATCTCCTCACTGTTAGAGAAGAGGATGCTGACAATTATTCAGTCCTGAAGAGTGCTCTCATTGATGGGTTTGGCTTAACCACTGAACAGTACAGGATTAAGTTCAGAGACACCCAAAAGGCACAGACTAAGGACTGGGTTGACTTTGTAGATTGTGCTACTAAGGCTCTGGAAGGCTGGTTACTTGGCAGTAAGGTGTGTGATTTTAAAGGATTGTACAATTTAATTATGAGGGAGCAGATCCTTAATAATTGCCAAAATCAGTTGTTGCATCAGTACTTGGTTGATTCTGATCTGACCTCTCCCCAAGAATTGGGAAAGAAGGCAGGCAAATGGGTCAGAACCAGGGTGAAGCAGAAAACTCAGAATCAAGGTGGTGACCAAAAGAAGCAAGATGCTAAGACCTCAGATAAGGGTGGGGAAAAGGTTAAAGACCAGAAGTCTTCACAAGGGCCCCAAAAACCTCCATCTGGGGGGGGAGTCACAGTCTAACAAGGGAAAAGGCAAAAAAAAAACCTTGGTGTCATATCTGTAGAGAGAAGACACATTGGACAAAAGATGCCAATTGTCCAAGGGCCAAGGAATCTACTCCAGCCACCACTGCCCCTAAGGCAACTGTTCCCCCTAGCTCAGTTCCAAGTGGTGGTACACAGAACAAGGGTATAGTAGGGTTAACCTTGGGATCTGAGATGGATTCTGGCCTAGTCAGAATTCCAACTCAGGCTGTGTTAGTCTGTGATGGAGGCATGGATATTGCCTCCTTATTTGTCAGTCCCAGTAATCTGGGCAAGTACAGACAGCAGCCTTTGATCAATGGTAAGGAGGCAATGGCATACAGGGACACAGGTGCAAGTGTCACAATGGTGACAAAAGATCTTGTGGCCCCTGAACAGATCATACTTGGTGAGATGTACCAAGTGACCAATGCAAGCAATGTCAGGACAGACCATTCCTTGGCAGTTGTGAATTTCACCAGGGGAGGGGTAACTGGCCCTAAGAAAGTTGTGGTTAGCTCAGACCTCCCTGTAGAATGCTTATTGGGCAATGATTTGGAAACTTCAGCTTGGGCTGAAGTGGAACTCAGGACACATGCAGAAATGCTGGGCATCCCTGCAGATGTGTTTGCCATGACTAGGTCACAGGCAAAAATGTCTTTCACTGAACAGGCCCTGGATCCTGAAAAGATGGACCAGGTGCCTTCCAAGAGAAGGAGCAGAAGGGGTAAGGCAGTGTCTTCCCCCCTGCCTCAGAGTGAGGATCAGTCTCTTGAGGGAGATGATCTCAGTCCCTGTGAAGGAACTGTCTCAGAGGAACTTGAACCTGACCAGGTTGAGTTCTTGGGGACAGGGGGCCCTTCCAGGGCAGATCTGATCCAGGAGCAGCTGAGCTGCCCCTCTCTTGAACCCCTCAGACAGGAAGCTGCTGCTGAGGCTGCTGGGAGTGCCAGTGGGTCGCACAGGATCTACTGGGAGGATGGACTTCTGTATTCAGAGGGTAGAGACCCCAAGCCTGGTGCCACCAGGAGGTTGGTTATACCTCTGAAGTTTAGAGGCTTCCTATTAACACTGGCACATGATATCCCATTAGCAGGTCACCTAGGCCAAAACAAGACCTGGGACAGGCTTGTCCCTCACTTTCACTGGCCTCGCATGTCAGAAGACACAAAGGAGTCTTGTCGCTCCTGTATCACTTGCCAAGCCAGTGGTAAGGCAGGTGGTACTACAAAGGCCCCCCTGATACCACTACCTGTGGTGGGGGTTCCCTTTGAGAGGGTTGAGATTGACATTGTTGGTCCCATGGATCCTCAAACTGCATCTGGGCACAGATTCATACTAGTGGTGGTGGACCATGCCACTAGGTATCCAGAGTTAATTCCCCTTAGGACTACCACAGCTCCTGCTGTGGCTAGAGCTCTCCTGGGAATCTTTTCCAGAGTGGGTTTCCCTAAGCAGGTAGTATCAGACAGAGTTGCAAACTTTATGTCTGGTTACCTGACTTCTATGTGGAAGGAGTGTGGAGTGAATTACAAATTAACCACACCCTATCACCCACAATGCAATGGGTTAGTTGAGAGATTCAACAAAACCCTCAAGGGCATGATAAAAGGTCTCCCTGAAAAGCTTAGGCGCAGATGGGACATCCTTTTGCCCTGCCTTCTCTTTGCCTACAGAGAGGTTCCTCAGAAGGGGGTTGGCTACAGCCCTTATGAACTTCTGTTTGGACATCCACTTAGGGGTCCCTTATGTTTAGTTAAGGAGGGATGGGAGTTACCTCTCAAACCACCTAAACAGGACATAGTGGACTATGTACTTGGTCTCCGCTCCAGGATGGCTGAATACATGAAGAAGGCATCCAAAAACCTTGAGGCTAGCCAGGAATTACAAAAAGCCTGGCATGACCAAAAGGCTGTTTTGACTGTGTATCAGCCAGGACAGAAGGTATGGGTGTTGGAGCCTGTGGCCCCAGCAGCTCTCCAGGACAAGTGGAGTGGGCCCCATACCATTCTTGAGCAAAAGGGAGAGGTTACCTACCTGGTGGACCTTGGAACTCCCAGGAGCCCCCATAGGGTGCTCCATGTGAACAGGCTCAAGTCATATGTGGACAGGGCAGACATGGGCTGGCTCATGGCTACTGATGAGGGACAGGAGGAAGAGAGTGATCCACTCCCTGATCTCCTCTCACAGAACCCTGATGATGGTTCAGTTGATGGTGTAGCCTTGGCAGGCAGCCTCACTGAACATCAACAGACTGATTGTAGGAAAGTCCTCAATCAGTACAGACACATGTTTTCACTGACTCCAAGTCGGACTACCTGGTGTACACATGAGGTGGACACAAGTGACAGTCTGCCTGTTAACAATAAGATTTACAGGCAACCTGATCATGTCAGGGACGGTATCAGGACTTAAGTCCAGAAGATGATGGAACTGGGAGTGATTGAGCCCTCAGATAGCCATTGGGCTAGTCCAGTAGTCTTAGTACCAAAACCTCACACCCAGGGTGGTAAGAGAGAGATGAGGTTCTGTGTTGACTACAGGGGACTCAATGCAGTCACTAGAACTGATGCTCATCCAATTCCAAGGGCAGATGAACTAATTGATACTTTGGCCTCAGCCAAGTTCTTAAGTACATTTGACCTTACAGCTGGTTACTTGCAGATCAGATTAGCTGAGGATGCTGAACCAAAAACAGCATTTTCAACCCCTAGTGGGCACTACCAATCTGTGGTGATGCCTTTTGGCTTGAAGAATTCACCTGCCACATTTAAAAGGCTGGTGAATAAAGTTCTCACAGGTCTGGAAGCCTATAGTGCAGCTTATCTAGATGATATTGCTGTCTTTAGCTCCACCTGGGAGGATCACCTGGTCCACCTGAGAAATGTTCTAGAGGCCCTGCAAAAGGCAGGCCTCACTATCAAGGCCACCAAGTGCCAGATAGGGCAGAGTAAGGTTGTATACCTGGGCCATCTTGTGGGTGGAGGCCAGGTTCAACCATTGCAGAGCAAAATCCAAACCATCATGGATTGGGTTGCTCCAACTACCCAGACTCAGGTCAGAGCTTTCTTGGGCCTGACTGGGTACTACAGGAGGTTTGTCAAAGGATATGGCTCCATAGTGACCCCTTTGAATGACTTAACTTCCAAAAGAATGCCTAAGAAAGTTCAGTGGACAGTTAGCTGTCAAAAGGCATTTGATGACCTGAAGCAGGCCATGTGCACTGCTCCCATACTGCAAAGTCCTGACTATTCCAAACAATTCATTGTTCAAACTGATGCATCTGAGTTGGGGGTAGGGGCTGTGTTATCACAACTGAATGAAGAGGGTCAGGATCAGCCAGCAGCTTTTATAAGCAGAAGGCTGACCCCCAGAGAGAAACGTTGGTCAGCTATTGAGAGGGACGCCTTTGCTGTGGTTTGGGCCCTGAAGAAGCTGAGGCCATACTTGTTTGACACTCACTTCATTGTTCAGACAGACCATAAGCCCCTCTTATGGCTAAAACAGATGAAGGGTGAAAACCCCAAACTTTTGAGGGTCCATTTCCCTACAGGGGATGGACTATACAGTGAAACATAGACCTGGGAGTAACCATGCCAATGCAGATGGACTCTCCAGATATTTCCACTTAGAACATGAAGACTCAACTGGTCAAGGTTAGTTTAATGTCCTTGCGTTTGGGGGGGGGGGGGTTGTGTAGGAAAGTAGTATCTGCTTCTTATGGTTACCCCCACTTTTTGCTGATGTCACTCTGTTTTTGGACTAGTCTGACTAGGATCCTGCTATCCAGGACCCAAGGCTATCTGCTTTCTCCCTTAAATTGCTATGTATGTACTTTAGGTACACTCCAGATTGGATACTGGGGTACCCTTATCAGTCCCTAGTATATGGTACACCATGTACCCAGGGCATAGGTACCCCAAAGGCCTCCCATGGGCTGAAGCATGTATTATGCCACCCCTGAGAGGCCATTCAATTTGACACGACAAGCCTGCTACAGCAGACTGTGTAAGCTGGTGCTTGCACCACTTACTTAAGATATAGGTTCACTATATCTATCTAAATCACTACACTTAAAAACCTCAGTCACCCCTATGGCAGGCCTTATCAATCCTGAAGGCAGGGTGCTGGGTTTTACGTGAGAGGGTGCCCCTGCATCAGCAGAGCCCCTCTGCAGCCTTCGGAGACCATTCTCCGGGGTTGTCCGTAATGCAGCCAGACATATATGTTTAAGTGCATTATAACCTCGCGGTAAATGCTAACTTTAAAACTGCTGCTTAGAAACATGTTGTGTTTGGTGTCAAACACCTTGGAATCATAAGTGGGAGGTGTGATTCCACCCTCCTAGAGGGACATCCGTGGGTCACCGGTCTACCCGGTACCAGCTTTCTTGACCTGGGCAGCACAAAAAGAGTGCCAGAAAGTCTGCACTGGGGGCACATTTGGTGTCCCTGTGCATAGTCCAGCTCAAACCTGTTCTGCGAGCCATTGGCTCCTGCTCTGGTGCGAAACTGGACAAAGGACATGGGTGTAGCCACCCCTCTGTCCTGCCCCTCCCCTAGGAGGGTCCCTAGAATCTTTCCAACCCCTTCCCATGGGTATAAAGTGGGCTACCTGGCTACAGGACTTTCGATTTTACCTGGACAAGATTCTGCTAAGAAGAAACCAAGTACTTCGACTGCCTGCATGACGCTGGACGACTGAAGAATCTCCCTTGGAGTAAAGGAGTTACTCCCCTGCAAAAGCAGGCACCTAAATGCATCTGACCGGTTTGCTTCTCCCAAGCTCCTGAGGACTCTGAAGATTTTAGCAACATAGGAGGTGGGTTCCTGAAGGTCCTCGAGGTCGATCTGCCCTCTCAGCGATTCTGAGACCAGTATCCCTCGTGGGGACCGTGCAACCTGAACCCCTGTGCACCGCGTACATTTGCAGTTGCATATGCTTAGTGACAATTCCCGAGCTTGTGCATTGGACTCCATGTAGTCCTATCCCCGAGCAGTATTTTCACTGAAGATTTCCGGCCTCCACTCCTCGAGTGTCCTGTGGGCTGGTACTTTGCAAACTTGCTTGAGGTCTCCTCGCGATCCCTGGTCCGTTGGCCTGTGGGTCCTGGCGAGGGACACCTTGTTAATTCTTGGGCTTACCTGGTTGCTCCAGACGTGCCCTGACTCTCCATTGCTTGGAGAGTCCCCTGGACCTCGCTGGTCTTCACCGTAACCTGTTTCATCTGACCACTTGGGTTGCCTTTGCGAAGGCTTGTTGGTGCTCCAGCCAGACATCGACCCCTCAGCTCTCGACATCCTTCGTGGGACAGCTCACCTCCGGACTTTGGTCATCTTCGACATCTCCTGGTCCCCGTGGCTGCAGAGTTAAGCAACCCTTCTTCACTCCTGAAGCACTCGACATCGGTGGGCATTCGACTACCGAGCCCCTGGTCACCTGAAGTGACCCAGAATCTGTCCCCTCTGCTTTCAGGTTCCTTTCACCTCGAATCCCGGCTTGGATTCCACCGGACACTCTTCGCCCTTCTGGCAGCAGGACTTCTTTGCACTCCTCCATTGAAAACGACGAAGGTTTCCGACACCACTTGACCCCTATGCACCCGTCTTCTCTGGGATAGGTAACACGGGTACTACGGTACTCACTGGTGGGTTGGCCTTAGAACCTCCTATGTTCCAAAGGGTTTGCTCGAAGTCCTCTTAGAAGTGTCCTTAACTTGTACATTTGCAACCGCGACTTTCCCATAGAGTTGCACAGAACACGCGGTCGTGTTTCCTCACTGCACCCGTCCTCCGTGGGCTCCCTGTGTCACTCCTCTGGGTGGTTCCTTGGGGTCCCAGTGATTCTACGTGCTCTAGGCACTGTGTCTAGTCAAGTCGTGATTATTATACCATTTTATTAGTATATGGTTCGGTCTCCCCCTGGAGCCCGCTGTGTATTTCGCTACTTACGAATGTTCTATATTTACAGTATTGTGTACTTTATGTTCTAATCTCGTGTAGAGGTTAGTAGAGAGTGTTATATTAATAAATACATATTTTTTATATAACTACTGTGTGGTTCTCCTTTCATTTGGTCATTCAGGAGGTGATATTCTGGTAAAACAAGCTGCATTACATTCCTTCAAGATTAAGCCTGAAGGCTGCTCTCCACAGCTACCACTAGGATAGCTTTCTAAAGGTTATCTTTGACCTCATACATCATAAGGGTCGTGTGGCCTGGTACAAGGTGCCCACTTTAACTAGTGGACAGCATATACCAACCCACCTTCTCACAGGGGTGATATTTACCACACCTAGGAAATACAATCTCCTCTGGCGCCCAATCAAACTGTTCAAAACACTTTATTCTATGGAGCAGAACAATCACCTCTCTGTCAGCCATTTGCTCATTCAATCAATCAGGTGGTTGGTGTAGGGTCTGAGAAGAAAGGAGGGAGTCTGACCCGCTGTGTTCTGCCGGAGAGGAAGGAGTGGATCCAGTCGAGGGCCTTGTCCCGGATCCCTGCGTCGTAGAGTCTGCGTGTCAGGGTGCGGTGGGAGACTGTGTCGAAAGCCGCTGAGAGGTCGAGGAGGATGAGGGCTACTGTTTCTCCTTGGTCCAGTAGGGAGCGGATGTCGTCTGTTGCAGCGAGGAGGGTGGTTTTTGTGCTGTGGTTTTTTCAGAAGCCGGATTGGGAGGAGTCGAGGATGTTGTGCTCTTCGATGAAGGTGGCGAGTTGGCTGTTGATGGCTTTCTCGATGACTTTCGTTGGGAACGGGAGCAGGGAGATGGGTCTGTAGTTTTTGAGGTCGGTGGGGTCCGCCGAGGGCTTCTGCAGGAGGGGGTTGATCTCGGCATGTTTCCAGTCGTCGGGGAAGGAGGCGTTCGCCAGGGAGCGGTTGATGGTGTGGCGGAGTATGGGTGCGATGGTGTCGGCGGCTCTGTTGAAGATGTGGTGGGGGCAGGGGTCCATGGGGGCCCCGGAGTGGATTGCCTTCATTGTCTTCAGTGTGTCTTCGGTGGTGAGGTCTGTCTAGTTGTCAATCGTTGGCTTCAGGATGTCGGGGGTGGCTGGTGAGGGTTCAGTGTGTTGGTTGTCTTCGTTGAAGTTGTCGTAAATGTTCTTGATTTTATGGTGGAAGAAGGTGCTGAGTTTGTTGCAGAGGTCTTGTGAGGGAGGAATGTCCGTAGACTCGCTGGTGGGTTGGGTGAACTCCTTGATGATGCTGAAGAGTTCTTTGCTGGTGTGCGCGTGTGTGGAGATTCTGTCTTCGATCGCTTTTTTCCTTGTTTTTCTGATGAGTTGGTGGTGGGCGTTGGTGGCGGCTCTGAAGTTGTTGTGGGCTTCTGTGGATTTGGAGTTCCTCCAGGCCTTTTCGAGGCGGCAGCATGTGCGTCTGGACTCTCGAAGTTCGGTGGTAAACCATCTGGCTTTCTTGGCGTGTGTGTTGCTGTTTTTCTTGAGAGGGGCTATGGTGTTGGCGCTGTCGGAGATCCATCTGTGCAGAGTTTGGGCTGCGGTGTTGGGGTCGTCGTCTTCCGCGGTGGTTGGGGTGGAGTTGCTGAGTGAAGAGGTGAGCTGGTCGTCAGTGATTTTGGTCCAGTTTCTTCATGGGAGCAGGTGCTGGTGTCTGTGGATGGTGAGTGTTCTGAAGGTGAAGTGGACGTATCGGTGGTCTGTCCACGGGAGTTCGGTGGTGTGGCTGAAAGTGATGGAGTTCCCTGTTGTGTAGAGGGGGTCGAGGGTGTGTCCTGCTGAGTGCGTGGGTTCGGTCATGATCTGGCGGAGTCCAATGTTGTGGAGGTTGTCCAGGAGGGATGTGGTGTTGGGGTCTAGTTGGTTGTCGAGGTGGAAGTTGAGGTCTCCCAGCAGGGTGTAGTTGGTGGATGCGATGGCTTGGGGGGAGATGATATTCGTGATGGAGTTGGTGAAAGGCCTGCGCGGTCCGGGGGATCAGTAGATGAGAGTTCCTCAGAGGGTGGTGGTAGGGCTGGCCTGTATCTTGAAGTGTAGGTGTTCCATCAGGTCTGTGGGCTCGTCGGAGAGTGTGCTCAGCCGGAGGGTACATTTGTGGACGATGGCGATTCCTCCTCCCGGGCGGATGGGGCGGTCCTTCTGAGAGATCTTGTATCCTTGGGGAATGGCGATGGCGATGTCCGGTCCCGAGGTGGTGTTGGCCCAGGTTTCGGTGAAGAATGCTAGGTCCGGGGTGGTGCTGTCAAGGAGGTCCCAGATTTCAGTGGCGTGTTTGTGGAGTGATCGGACGTTGAGGAGGATGCATTGCAGGGTCTTCGATTCGGTAGTGTTCTTGCGGGCGGGTTGTGCTGGGTCCGTGTTCCTGGCGGTGCTGCAGGTGTGCCGGCAGCGGTGACAGCTGAAGGGTCCGTGGGTGTCGGCTTGTGATGCTAGCTTGCAGTTGTTGTTGCGGCCGGGTTGAGTGCGTGGAGTGCCGCTGGGTTGTAGCGTTGGCAGTGCGGAGGTCCAGGGTTCCTGGCGCTGGTCGCAGTCGGGTCGCGGAGGGGCGCAGATGGGCTTGCCTTTGGCGCGCCAGCGGCGTGCCCGCTGTGCATGGCCGCGCAGCGGCCGCCATTAAGTAGGGGTCAGGGAGGGCTGGACAGCTGGGAGGCGGGAGCGGGGAGGGGAACTGGCTCAGGCTGGTCACGCTGGGGGGAGGGGCCGCGGGGGCAGCAGCGGCTGGAAAAACGGGAGGAAAAAGCAGGCAATAGAAGAAGAGGAAAAAAGGGTAAAAGGATGAAAAAGTAAAGGAAAAAAGATATGAAGAGTACAAAGTGAGTACTAAAGAGAGTGAAACAGTGAGAAAAGCTGAAGGGTGAAAACGGAGCAGAAAGGGGCAGAAGCGGAGCGAGAGAGAGGAGTCAGAGGGTGAAACGGAGCAGAAAGCAGAAGAAAGGTCTGTGGGCTCGTCGGAGAGTGTGCTCAGCCGGAGGGTACATTTGTGGACGATGGCGATTCCTCCTCCCGGGCGGATGGGGCGGTCCTTCTGAGAGATCTTGTATCCTTGGGGAATGGCGATGGCGATGTCCGGTCCCGAGGTGGTGTTGGCCCAGGTTTCGGTGAAGAATGCTAGGTCCGGGGTGGTGCTGTCAAGGAGGTCCCAGATTTCAGTGGCGTGTTTGTGGAGTGATCGGACGTTGAGGAGGATGCATTGCAGGGTCTTCGATTCGGTAGTGTTCTTGCGGGCGGGTTGTGCTGGGTCCGTGTTCCTGGCGGTGCTGCAGGTGTGCCGGCAGCGGTGACAGCTGAAGGGTCCGTGGGTGTCGGCTTGTGATGCTAGCTTGCAGTTGTTGTTGCGGCCGGGTTGAGTGCGTGGAGTGCCGCTGGGTTGTAGCGTTGGCAGTGCGGAGGTCCAGGGTTCCTGGCGCTGGTCGCAGTCGGGTCGCGGAGGGGCGCAGATGGGCTTGCCTTTGGCGCGCCAGCGGCGTGCCCGCTGTGCATGGCCGCGCAGCGGCCGCCATTAAGTAGGGGTCAGGGAGGGCTGGACAGCTGGGAGGCGGGAGCGGGGAGGGGAACTGGCTCAGGCTGGTCACGCTGGGGGGAGGGGCCGCGGGGGCAGCAGCGGCTGGAAAAACGGGAGGAAAAAGCAGGCAATAGAAGAAGAGGAAAAAAGGGTAAAAGGATGAAAAAGTAAAGGAAAAAAGATATGAAGAGTACAAAGTGAGTACTAAAGAGAGTGAAACAGTGAGAAAAGCTGAAGGGTGAAAACGGAGCAGAAAGGGGCAGAAGCGGAGCGAGAGAGAGGAGTCAGAGGGTGAAACGGAGCAGAAAGCAGAAGAAAAGTGCTAAAGAGAGTGAAAGGGTGAGAAAAGCTGAAAGGGTGAAAACGCAGCAGAAAGGGGTAGAAGCGGAGTGAGAGAGAGGAGTCAGAGGTCCACTGGACCACCAGGGATGAGACGCAGGTATAACCTGCAGGTGGAGGAGGGCCTCGAACACCAACACTACGGGAGTGCAGGGCTCGGAGAGGCCTCACTTAATGATGGAGCTGCGAGGGTGGGAGAGCAGTTTCACTGACAGTGAGTCAGTGGTCTTGCTCGCCTGTCCCTGCAGCGGCCGCCATTAAGTAGGGGTTGGGGAGGGTTGGACAGCTGGGAGGCGGGAGCAGGGAGGGGAACTGGCTTGGGCTGGTCACGCTGGGGGGGAGGGGCCGCGGGGGCAGCAGCGGCGGGAAAAATTGGGGGGAAAAAGCAGGCAATAGAAAAAGAGGAAAAAAGGGTGAAAAAGTAAAGGAAAAAAGATATAAAGAGTACAAAGTGAGTGCTAAAGAGAGTGAAAGGGTGAGAAAAGCTGAAGGGTGAAAACAGAGCAGTGCGATGCCGACGGCCCCATGATCACTGCACGATGCCCACGGCCCCATGACCACTGCACGATGCCCACGGCCCCATGATCACTGCGCAATGGCCACGGCCCCATGACCACTGTGCAATGGCCACGGCCCCATGACCACTGCACGATGCCCACGGCCCCATGATCACTGCGCGATGCCCATGGCCCCATGACCACTGCGAGATGCCCCCAGCCCCGTGATCACTGCGTGATGCCCATGGCCCCGTGATCACTGCGCGATGCCCACGGCCCCGTGATCACTGCGCAATGGCCACGGCCCCATGACCACTGTGCAATGACCACGGCCCCATGACCACTGCGTGATGCCCACGGCCCCATGATCACTGCACGATGCCCACGGCCCCATGATCTCTGCACGATGCCCACGGCCCCATGATCACTGCACGATGCCCACGGCCCCATGATCACTGCACGATGCCCAGGGCCCCATGATCACTGCGTGATGCCCCCAACCCCATGATCACTGCGCGATGCCCCCAGCCCCATGATCACTGCGCGATGCCCCCAGCCCCATGATCACTGCGCGATGCCCACGGCCCCATGATCTCTGCACGATGCCCACGGCCCCATGATCACTGCGCGATGCCCCCAGCCCCATGATCACTGCGCGATGCCCACGGCCCCATGATCTCTGCACGATGCCCACGGCCCCATGATCACTGCGCGATGCCCACGGCCCCATGATCTCTGCACGATGCCCACGGCCCCATGATCACTGCGCGATGCCCCCAGCCCCATGATCACTGCGCGATGCCCACGGCCCCATGATCTCTGCACGATGCCCACGGCCCCATGATCACTGCGCGATGCCCACGGCCCCATGATCTCTGCACGAAGCCCACGGCCCCATGATCACTGCGCGATGCCCATGGCCCCATGATCACTGCGCGATGCCCAGGGCCCCATGATCACTGCGCGATGCCCCCAGCCCCATGATCACTGCGCGATGCCCCCAGCCCCATGATCACTGCGCGATGCCCCCAGCCCCATGATCACTGCGCGATGCCCACGGCCCCATGATCTCTGCACGATGCCCACGGCCCCATGATCACTGCGCGATGCCCCCAGCCCCATGATCACTGCGCGATGCCCACGGCCCCATGATCTCTGCACGATGCCCACGGCCCCATGATCACTGCGCGATGCCCACGGCCCCATGATCTCTGCACGATGCCCACGGCCCCATGATCACTGCGCAATGCCCCCAGCCCCATGATCACTGCGCGATGCCCACGGCCCCATGATCACTGCGCGATGCCCACGGCCCCATGATCTCTGCACGATGCCCACGGCCCCATGATCACTGCGCGATGCCCCCAGCCCCATGATCACTGCGCGATGCCCACGGCCCCATGATCACTGCGCGATGCCCACGGCCCCATGATCTCTGCACGATGCCCACGGCCCCATGATCACTGCGCGATGCCCACGGCCCCATGATCTCTGCACGATGCCCACGGCCCCATGATCACTGCACGATGCCCACGGCCCCATGATCACTGCACAATGCCCAGGGCCCCATGATCACTGCGCGATGCCCCCAGCCCCATGATCACTGCGCGATGCCCCCAGCCCCATGATCACTGCGCCATGCCCACGGCCCCATGATCACTGCGCGATGCCCCCGGCCCCATGATCACTGCGCGATGCCCACGGCCCCATGATCTCTGTACGATGCCCACGGCCCCATGATCACTGCGCGATGCCCACGGCCCCATGATCTCTGCACGATGCCCACGGCCCCATGATCACTGCGCGATGCCCCCAGCCCCAAGATCACTGCGCGATGCCCACGGCCCCATGATCACTGCGCGATGCCCACGGCCCCACGATCTCTGCACGATGCCCACGGCCCCATGATCACTGCACGATGCCCACGGCCCCATGATCACTGCACGATGCCCAGGGCCCCATGATCACTGCGCGATGCCCCCAGCCCCCAGCCCCATGATCACTGCGCGATGCCCAGGGCCCCATGATCACTGTGCGATGCCCCCAGCCCCATGACCACTGCACGATGCCCACGGCCCCATGATCACTGCGCGATGCCCACGGCCCCATGATCACTGCGCGATGCCCACGGCCCCATGATCACTGCGCGATGCCCACGGCCCCATGATCACTGCGCGATGCCCACGGCCCCATGATCACTGCGCGATGCCCACGGCCTCATGACCACTGCGCGATGCCCACGGCCCCATGATCACTGCGCGATGCCCACGGCCCCATGATCACTGCGCGATGCCCACGGCCCCATGATCTCTGCGCGATGCCCACGGCCCCATGATCACTGCGCGATGCCCACGGCCCCATGATCTCTGCACGATGCCCATGGCCCCATGATCACTGCGCGATGCCCACGGCCCCATGATCACTGCGCGATGCCCACGGCCCCATGATCACTGCGCGATGCCCACGGCCCCATGATCTCTGCACGATGCCCACGGCCCCATGATCACTGCACGATGCCCAGGGCCCCATGATCACTGCGCGATGCCCCCAGCCCCATGATCACTGCACGATGCCCATGGCCCCATGATCACTGTGCGATGCCCCCAGCCCCATGATCACTGCGCGATGCCCAGGGCCCCATGATCTCTGCACGATGCCCACGGCCCCATGATCTCTGCACGATGCCCACGGGCCCATGATCACTGCGCGATGCCCACGGCCCCATGATCTCTGCGCGATGCCCACGGCCCCATGATCTCTGCACGATGCCCACGGCCCCATGATCACTGCGCGATGCCCCCGGCCCCATGATCACTGCGTGATGCCCACGGCCTCATGATCTCTGCACGATGCCCACGGCCCCATGATCACTGCGCGATGCCCACGGCCCCATGATCTCTGCACGATGCCCACGGCCCCATGATCACTGCGCGATGCCCCCAGCCCCATGACCACTGCACGATGCCCACGGCCCCATGATCACTGCGCGATGCCCACGGCCCCATGATCACTGCGCGATGCCCACGGCCCCATGATCACTGCGCGATGCCACGGCCCCATGATCTCTGCACGATGCCCACGGCCCCATGATCTCTGCACGATGCCCACGGCCCCATGATCACTACGCGATGCCCCCAGCCCCATGATCACTGCGCGATGCCCACGGCCCCATGATCTCTGCACGATGCCCACGGCCCCATGATCACTGCGCGATGCCCCCGGCCCCATGAGCACTGCGCAATGCCCACGGCCCCATGATCTCTGCACGATGCCCACGGCCCCATGATCACTGCGCGATGCCCACGGCCCCATGATCTCTGCACGATGCCCACGGCCCCATGATCACTGCGCGATGCCCACGGCCCCATGATCACTGCGCGATGCCCACGGCCCCATGATCACTCCGCGATGCCCACGGCCCCATGATCACTCCGCGATGCCCACGGCCCCATGATCACTGCGCGATGCCCACGGCCCCATGATCACTGCGTGATGCCCACGGCCCCATGATCACTGCGCGAAGCCCACGGCCCCATGATCACTGCGCGATGCCCACGGCCCCATGATCACTGCGCGATGTCCACGGCCTCATGACCACTCCGCGATGCCCACGGCCCCATGATCACTGCGCGATGCCCACGGCCCCATGATCACTGCGCGATGCTCACGGCCCCATGATCACTGCGCGATGCCCACGGCCCCATGATCACTGTGCGATGCCCACGGCCCCATGATCACTGTACCATGCCCACGGCCCCATGATCACTGTGCGATGCCCACGGCCCCATGATCGCTGCGCGATGCCCACGGCCTCATGACCGCTGCGCGATGCCCACGGCCCCATGATCGCTGCGCGTAGCCCAGGGCCCCATGACCACTGCGCGATGCCCATGGCCCCATGATCACTGTGCGATGCCCACGGCCCCATGATCGCTGCGCGTAGCCCAGGGCCCCATGATCACTGCGCGATGCCCACGGCCCCATGATCACTGCGCGATGCCCACGGCCTCATGACCACTGCGCGATGCCCAGGGCCCCATGATCACTGTGCGATGCCCACGGCCCCATGATCACTGCGCGATGCCCACGGCCCCATGATCACTGCGCGATGCCCCCAGCCCCATGATCACTGCGCGATGCCCACGGCCTCATGACCGCTGCGCGATGCCCACGGCCCCATGATCGCTGCGCGTAGCCCAGGGCCCCATGACCACTGCGCGATGCCCATGGCCCCATGATCACTGTGCGATGCCCACGGCCCCATGATCGCTGCGCGTAGCCCAGGGCCCCATGATCACTGCGCGATGCCCACGGCCCCATGATCACTGCGCGATGCCCACGGCCTCATGACCACTGCGCGATGCCCAGGGCCCCATGATCACTGTGCGATGCCCACGGCCCCATGATCACTGCGCGATGCCCACGGCCCCATGATCACTGCGCGATGCCCCCAGCCCCATGATCACTGCGCGATGCCCACGGCCCCATGATCACTGTGCGATGCCCACGGCCCCATGATCACTGTGCGATGCCCACGGCCCCATGATCGCTGCGCGTAGCCCAGGGCCCCATGATCACTGCGCGATGCCCACGGCCCCATGATCGCTGCGCGTAGCCCAGGGACCCATGACCACTGCGCCTCTGGAACCAAGCGGCACCCGGCTGAAGAGGCCCAAATAGAAGGAGCTGGTTTGGTGCTGCTTGTTGGTTCAGAGGGGACCTGGCTTTGCAGTTCTGGCTGGACTGCTCCTATTGGAGCAGGACCAAGGCTGATTTGCATATGGCTGGTTCCAGTCTGAGGTTGCATGGTGGGCAAAAATACTTCAATAAATTACCTGCGATGAATTCACACACTCCACTCATAACGTTTTTGTTTCTTATGTTGCTTTACCAACACACAACAAATCTCAAAACAATACCATTCACTTCCTTACCTCCGGGGCCTAGAATTATGAATGGGCAGAACTGTTGAAAACCCTAGGCAAAACCCTATTTGCAGCAGTTGAAATTTCAAGTTGTCCATGGTTTACCACACCCGGTAATTGTGGGGTGCAATAAAGTCCTCACCCTTTGTTAAATATCAGTACATCACACCTGCGGTAATTGAACAGGGGAATCCTGAGTGCGGATTTTAATGTGCCATGCAACGTTTTATGCAATAAACACCAAACCTGCATGTTATGCCCCAAAAACTCGAAATATGAGCCATTTATCATTCCCACTAATCGTGAACACTGTCTTACCTTATAGCTAGCAGTTGAAATGAAATAAGAAATTATGTTTAAAATCCCCAAAAAACACCGAAAATCACCAGTTATAGCTCAGTGAACTAACTACAAATTACACCCCATCATGCACTACTTATGACCTCACATATTGCATCGCTCATGGTGTGGAAGGACACCACTGATGACACACTAATGACATCTAATGGCACCTCAAAGGACACCACTGATGATATCATCAGTGATGACATCTAAACTATAACTGGCAAATTTGAGTGTTTTCTATTTTTAAACATGAGGTCTCACCTCATTTCAACACCTAACTATAATGTCCTTACAAAGAAACCTTTGGCCAGCCCCCCACAAGGGTACAGCGGAAGTCAAAATAAAATAAATAAATGGGTTGCAGGTACTACATTGCCAGCACCTGGTACAGCAGTACCGGTACCACAACACCACATTGCCGGGTCTGGTGGCTCAGTGGATTAATGCGACCACTATAGGGGCCTGTTGTAAGAAACTGGCTCTATATATACTGCACCAAAGTGAGGTACAGTGTGTATAGAGTCCAAGGGTCTCCAGAGGTAGGCAGAGGTTAAAGTTAGATAGAACCTTACTCTCTATTCGTGGTAGAGTGGTCGAGCAGTAAGGCAGTATCAGAGGACAGTGTTAAGCATTTGATGTACACACTCAGTCAGCAAATGAAGCCACACACTCAAGAACTGAACTCTAGGCCAATTGTTTTTGTATAAAAAATATACTGTTATTTTATTTTAGAACCAAGCAAGCCTGATACAGGTAAGTATTCAATTCTTTTCAGTAATAAGTTACTTGTTGTACACAGTTTTAAAAAGCAATGAAGATTGTACTTGATTTGATTTACAGGGGATGCAGTAGGTTGCAATACTTAGTAAATGCAGTACATTGAAATGAATGGCTTTTTAAGGTAAATGCAGGTAAAATTACTTTTGCGTTACTTTTTGTAATCCAGTGCTGGACTCCTAGATTCAGCACTGGGACATTTACTTAAAACAGGTAAGTAATTACGTTTTGGTAGTTTGAAAATATTCTCTAAAAATTGTACAGATTTCAAAAGTCCACACTTAGAAACTTTTTGGACCAGTACATTGAAATACATAGGCTTTTCCTGTAAATTGCAGGTAAGTTACTTTCGCGTTACTTTTCTAATCCAGTGCTGGACTCCTAGATTCAGCACTGGTACATCTACTTAAAACAGGTAAGTAATTACGTTTTTGTAGTTTGTACGATTTTTAAAGAATATTCTTGTATTTCAAAAGTAGACAGAAACTTTTTCACAAAGAACCACCAATGGTTTCCTATGGAAGGAAATTCAATTCACAGGTAAGTTACTTTTTAGTTACTTTTCTTACTCAGTGCTGGACACCTAGGTTCAGCACTGGGACCTTTCCTGCAAACAGTTGAGAAAATTCGGTTAGGTTATTTGTGCGATTTTTAAGGAATATTCGTAGTTTTCAAAAGTCGACAGAGAAACTTTTTGGAAGAAAAAGTGTCAATGTTATTCTATGAGGAAAAACAGGTTATCGGTTTCGAGGTAAGTAATCGGTCTTTTGAGTTAGGGTTCTGGGGTTAGACTCAGGGGTCCCCCAGGGTCAGTGATGCACTGTTGTTGCACCCTCAGCGGCACTGGTGCGGCCGGGTGCAGAGTGTTGAGGCCCAATGTTATCCTATAGAGCAGTGGTTCCCAAACTTTTGACTCCTGAGGACCCCTATTGAGTCACTACTGAAAGCCGAGGACCCCCAAGCAATTCGTACGATTTAAATTTCAAACATTAAAACAGTAATTCGAAAAAAATAAACACACGTGTGAACACCAAACAGATACCCAAATTACTAAAACTTTTAATATTTTATATTGAAAAAATTTGCAAAATCGAAATTTTTTAATAGGAAGGTTGGTGCTGCATCTCGGCGACTAACTTTTCAATATTTGGCTTTATTTTAGAGTATGAGGCTCCTGCTCCTGACGGGGCCGGACTGGAACCCAAAGCAGCCCTGGCAAATGTTGTCTGGCCAGTCCCCGTACGGTGCACACCAAGTGCAGTGAGTGAGCCTGGGCACTACAAAGCGGACTTTGGGGGGCTCTCCCACCAAGAAAATGTGGGGAAAAATGGTGCATTCTACAACACATTTGTAATTATATATTGAATTGTATTCGCTTTCAAAGCATAGTAAATGATGACCTTACTATGCACCAATACAACAATCTTTTTGGGGCTCTTCCATGAATCCCTCCCTATCATCCTCCACAGTGCCTCTCTTCTTCCCATAGCACCTCTGTCACATGTATTTCAATTGTTTTATAGCATCTCTCATACTAGTGTAGGGTGTCAGAGCACTTTACATCACACACATACAGAAACAATGGGGGAGATTTACAAAAAAGTTGCGCAATGTAGCGCAGCCCCCAGCGAGGCTGCGCTGCGTTGCGCGACAGGGAGGGAGCAGGGGAGCGCCATATTTCGAAAGCTATGGCTCTCTCCTCCCCTTTCTCTTGCGCCGGCGCTGATTTCAGTAGCCCCGCGCCATGCACACACCTTAGCGCTGTAGCGCTAAGGTGTGTGCATGAGTGTAGCATAGGTTTTGTACAGGACGGGTACCCTTCCTGTACAAAATACTATGCTAGACACGAGGGAAAGCTTTTCCCACTTTATAGGCGTGCTGCACAGTGCAGCACGCATGCAAAGCCGGAAAAGGAAGGAGAAATGAAAGAATTTCTCCTTCCTTATGCCTAGTTGAAAAGGGCGCAGTGTTCTCACGCTAAACCCAATCTACTGTTTTTAGTAAATTGGGTTTAGCTTGAGAAACCTTGGGTGGTTGCATGGGAACAAGTTTAGTGCTGGAAAGTAAATTACAAAAAAGATTTTGAGTCGTTTTGTGTCACTTTTGTGACGCAAACATGGCGCAAAGGCTTAGTAAATCTCCCCCAATGAATCATACGTGTGTAAATCAGTGTATAGAAAATGTTACATAGGGGAAAGGGGACTTCAAGGTGTAGGATTCACATGTCATCCATACTGGTAAGCATTTTTTAAGAGTGCTTGATTTGGAGGAGCACAAAATCTGGTTTCAGAATGTAACACAGTGGTTAGCGTTGACTTTAATTATAACAATTTAATTCTACCCAAACATACCTTTTTGGCAGCATCAGGATAATGAAAGACTGGGAAAAAAAGATGGCATACTAACTTGTACCATGCAGTTTGTATGCAGCTCTTTGACGGCAGTTCATAGCTGACGGTGCTAGATTATGAGTGTAACTTATGAACTGCACAGTAACAGAAGAATCTCTGTGACAAAAGCAGTAACCCAGCTATGCACATAAAATACTGTTTTATTAAAAATGCATGGTACACGTTCTTTGGAGCAGGCATATTAACCCTCTGCGCTACCTACCTTCTCTCTCCAGCAGGTACATTAATCACTCGAGTTATCTTGACACTTTTATTGTTGTCGTAAAACTGCAGCTTATACAAGGAACTTTGCATTGCTTTTAAGACAGCTGCCTCCGGACCCCCTGGGAATGTGTCAGGGACTCCTGGGGGTCCGCGGACCCCAGTTTGGGAACCACTGCTATAGAGGATAGGGGGGCTCCGGTTGGTGGCTGCTGGCAAGCAGGCCACGGGGTTGTGGGAGCAAAGCTCCTAGGGTTTAGCTCAGGGCAAGTTGGGGACCAAGTTAGCACCAAAGGGGCACCCTCAGCGGCACTAGGGCGGCCGGGTGCAGGGTGCTGTTTTGAGGTCGGGTGCCCTGTTGATTTCAATGGAGATTCTCCGGGACAAAGAAACACTGCAGGCTCGGTGACGAGGATCTTCCAGGAGCTACCACCACTTCAAGGGGTAAGTTGGGATGTAGAGGGTTGGTTAGGCACCGCTGGGTTGGGCACACGAGGCCGTGGGGCGTCGGGTGCAGGGGTGCCTCGGGACGTCGGATTTTCTTACCCGCTCTGGTCGCAGTAGGGGGGGTCCTCTGGATTGAGGCTGCAGGCGTCGTCAGGAGGCTTGAGGCAGGTCAGGGGTCACCGGATTTTGGGTCAGGATCGCCGGGGGGACCTCCTCAGGGTATTTGCCCACTCGAGCTCGGCCTGATTCGGCGGGTACAGAGTGTGCGGGATTCGCGGTTCCTGGCTGGCACCAGAAGCTGCAGTTCAAACACGTCCGGTGTTCACGGGAGAAACAGCTTGGAAAGTGAAGGCAGGCAGGTCCTGCGGGGTTTTTGAGGTTGCTGGCCGCTGGACACGCCGGGGTTTTGCAGGAGTAGGTTCGAGGGGAGACAGGCCTGTAGGGCTGGGGCCAAGTCAGTGGGTGTTGTCCTCTTGTTAGCTCTGCACGGCTTCTCGTCCTTCTTCTTCTCTTCTTTTTCTTGTAGTTGCTGGATCTGAGGAAGTAAGGTTCAGGGTGCCCCCTAAATACTGAATTTAGGGGTGTTACAGGTAGGTAAAGGGCAGGGACCAATGGGTCCCTTCCCTGGGGTGGGTACACCCCCTATTCTGCTACTCTCCAGTGGGAGGGGGGCAGGAGCCTGTCCCTGGTTGGCTGGGTCCCCCCATCCTCAAGATGGTGGGGACTCGAGGTTGTGCTTCACCTCGCCTCCCCCACCTGAGGGGTGGAGTTGGCAGAGGTGGGCACACCTCCCTTCCTCACTTGTTTTTCCCGCCGGTTCTCCCGCCCAAAGTGAGGGGTAGAACCAGTGGGGACCAGTTGCTGAAAGCAGCAAATGGTCTGGAGAGGCTCACAAAGGCAGCATGCCTTTGAAGCTTCTCCTTTGTGAACCCTGCCCATCCTGGGGGAGGAGGCCTGGCACCTTGTCCCAGGATGTGCATTGTTTCAGGCCCCCGAGAGCAGCAGGCTCTTGACCCAGGGGTCCAGAAACATGTCTGGTGGTGGCAGCTGAAGCAGCCACTCAGCCTGGACACTAGAGGTGGGTTAGGTTTCAGGGTGCATCTTCTAAGATGCCCTCTGTGTGCATTTGTCATTAAATCCCACACTGGCATCAGTGTGGGTTTAATGTGCTGAGAAGTTTGATACCAAACTTCCCAGTTTTTAGTGTAGCCATTATGGTGCCGTGGAGTTCGACATGACAAACTCCCAGCACCATATACTCTTAATGGCAGCACTGCACTTGTCTAAGAATGGACTTAGACACTGTAGGGGTACAGGGCTCATGCACCTGTACCCTCACCACTGGTATAGTGCACCCAGCTAGAGGGGTGGCTGACCTATGCCAGGGCAGTGGGTTGTAGGCATGGCACACAGAGGTGTGTGCCATGTCGACTCTTGACTTTGTTCTGCATCAAAACACGCAGCCTGCAAAGGCAGTGTGTGTGTGTGTAAAGGTACAGGGCCTCTAAGGGTGGTACAATAAGTGCTGCAGCCCTTAGAGGTCTTTCCTGGTCACAGTGCCCTGGGTACCTGTGGTACCATTTACCAGGGGCTGACCTGTGGCCAGAGATGCCAATTGGGTACAGTTTTGGGGAAAGAACACAGGCCCTGGGAACCTGATTGGCAGGGACCCAGGGCACATTAAGTCAAAGTGCATCAGTGGTCTGGCAAAAAGTGGGGGGGTTACTGCAACAGAAACCCACTTCCTTACACCTGTGTACTACCTCATGGTTACAGGTTAAATGTAAATGTAAATCCGTATTTGTAAAGCGCGAACTACTCACCCTTACGGGTCTCAAGGTGCTGGGGGCTGTTGTGGAAATTAAGTGAGCTATTGCCCAGAGTCACAAGGTGCTGAGCTGAGCTGCCGCCGGAGATCGAACCGTGAGCGCTGTGCTCCGAAGTGCACCACACCTCTTCCACATCCACACCTCTTCCACATTCAAATTCCCCCAGGTTCAAATTCCAGCGGGTCCACTCAGCCTTTCATCCATCTGAGGTCAATAAAATGAGTACCATTGAGTTGGGTAACAATAAACATCCTTGATACCCTTGGGTGATACGTGCGCTTTGCAAATACACATGTTATGTTATGGTAGGTACTGTGGTTCAAGACATGGTATTGCGTTACCTGTGATAACGTTGTTTAAACAAAAATTGTCTTTAGAGGGGGTCCTCTCAGTCTCACATGATCGTGGGGCTCAGGGTGTGCCTACCCTGCCCTCTTGTGTGGCAATTGAGGTTTCTTATTCAGAACTTAGGAACTGAGTCCTGTAATGGCTGCCACAACATATTCTCCATGTTGTAAATAGCCAATAAGGATCCACCCATCCACCTTAAATAGACCATTCAAAGCACATCAGTCTAGATAACTCTAACTTTTTACCAGCCTTTCGCACCCACCAAGCACCTTTTTAAACACTAATCTCTCTAAAATGACTGAACGAATTTACACCAAATTACAAACAGCACTCTTGCTGAATGGACGAATATGATGGCCTCTTTCTTTTATGACAAAATTAGGAAATTACAGGACTCTTTTGAAATACAGCCACCGGCGCATATTGTTGATCTTGATTCCCCCAGCGCTGTGGTAAATTCTGAATTCTCCCTTAGGCAGTTTCCTGCTATTTCTATGGATCAATCTTTAACTCTTATGAAGTCCTTGAAGTCAGGCTCTCCGACCGACCCCTGTCCTGCCAAGGTGTTATCAGCAATTGCTGAGGTGATTAATCCCACGGTAAATCTGATTTTAAACAACGCTTTGCAGGAGGGTTATATGCCTCCCTGCTGGAAACATGCTAAAATTCTTCCTCTACTAAAAAACCTACGGCCGACCCTGAGGTAGCCGGTAACTACCGCCCTATATCCCTGCTACCTTTCTTCTCCAAGGTTTTGGAGAAATATGTCAATTCTATTATTACTGATTATATTGAGACCAATCACCTCTTGCATCCTAGTCAGTCAGGTTTCAGGGCAAATTTTAGTACTGAATCGGCCCTTTTAGAAGTGGTGGAAACTATAAAACCACGCTAGATAGAGGAGGCAATGCGGTCCTGGTACTTTTGGATCTCTCCGCGGCTTTTGACACCGTGCCCCACAATAGACTGGTGCAAAGATTGGTGGAGGGTGGTGTCGGTGGCCTAGCCCTGAGGTGGATTAAGTCATTTCTCAGCGACCGCCTCCAAACTATATGGTCCCCCTTTCTCTGCTGCTATTCCTCCTATGAATGTTGGAGTCCCGCAGGGCTCTATCCTGAGCCCTACCTTGTTCAATCTGTATATGGCCCCTATCGCCCTTTTGGCTGAACAGCATGGGGCTAAGATCGTATCGTATGCAGACGATACTCAGTTGTTGTTCACTTGCGAGAAGGGTGTTGAGTTTGATGGACATGCAATTAACTCATGTCTCTCAGCAGTTTTTTTGTGGCTGAAGGATAATCAAATGAAATGTAATCCTGATAAGTCGGAGATTATCTTTTTGGTTCTCGACCATGTGAGACTTGGTATGACTGGTGGCCGCAGGATTTGACCCCCCAGGTCGTCTGTGACCATGGTTAAGAACCTTGGTGTCAGGCTGGATGCCACGCTTTCTATGAAGTCCCAGATTCAATCCGTAGCTGGGACTTGCTTTGGGATCTTAAAAATGGTGAAGAATTTTCTTCCCCTGCTCTCTGTCTCTCACAGAAAGACCATTGTCCAAGCTCTGGTAATCTCGAGATTGGATTACGTTAACTCTCTGTATTTGGGACTTCCCAGTTATTTAATTGCCCGTTTGCAGGTGATTCAAAACACGGCTCCTAGGGCCATCTTCTTGGCAGGCCCTAGAACTCATTTGTCCCCTCTTTTGTTATCCCTGCATTGGCTCCCTGTTCAGAAAAGAATCCACTTTAAAGCGCTGATTCTGGTTTTCAAAGCTTTTAATCAGATTGGAGCCCCTTATCTCAGACAAAGATTTCCCCACTACACTCCCCAATGTACTCTGAGGTCCTCATCTCAACTCTTTATTCCTGTTCCTAAAATTTCACTTGCTCGGGTCGGAGGTCGATCTTTTCAAGTGGTCGCCTCCCACCTATGGAACAGTCTCCCCTTGGCCCTCAGACAGGTTCAGGACCTTCTCACCTTCAGAAAAAAACTTAAGACGTGGCTTTTCCAACTTTAATCCCGTTTGACAGGTCTTTCGCCTTGGCTCTCCTCTCTGTGTCTGTTTATGCGGTTTTTGCTTAGCGCCGGGACACTCCTGGGAGTAGCCGTGCGCTTTATAAATACCTAATTAACATAACATAAAGTTTGAACTTTTTGCTAATTTGGTGTAGTTCCATTCAGCCACTCTTTCTTTATGGGAGTGCAAAATGTCCTGTTAGCATTAACATTAGAAATCGTACTTTTGGGACTCTTCTCTTTCCTGGCCCCCGCTTAACATATTGGGGCAAAACGTTCCATGAAGGAGCCAAAATGGATGTACTTTCTTTTGGAATGCTTTGTTCAGATTCATCAAATGGTGTCAAAGTTATTAAAGAAACAAAAACAATCATTTACTATGGAAAGTCTGACCTAACTATAACTACCTAACTATTACCCAGTGGTGGTTGCCACATTATAGTTATAGTTAGGGTTGTGTTTCCAGAGGAGATGCATTTTTTGGTTTGCTAATAACTTTGGTGCCGTCTTCATGAAACTTTCCAAAAAAAGCATTCTTCTTAGAAAAATCTCCATTCATTTTTTGTAGGCTTTTTTTGAAAGGTCTGCAGCCCAAAAGGCTGAAAGGAATTACACCAAATACTGCAGGAAGTTAGATCATGGCCTAGAAAGCATACATTTTCTCTACTGCTGTAAATCTGTTCAGGAATTTTAGAGAATTTAAGCTAAAAAATATTTGTATATCTGCATGGTTGGGTTTTCGAAAGTCTCCAGTAAGTAGCGCATTCATGCACATTTAAAAATGGAGCCTTGTGATTGGTTGAGAGGGCTTTTTTCCCCCCATCGGCTGTCTTGCTCCTACGGGAGAAACAGGCTCCTGCAAGTCCTGAACGCTCTGATTATCTGGCCGCAACATGAAGAGAAATGTTGCAGCCATCATTATAGTAATAAAGTACTTGGTTCCCCTGTACTGAAAAGTAATAATTAATAAGGTATAAGGGGGATAGGGTAGGAGTACCCTCACCCCTCGAGCATGTGAGCCCAAATCTAAAAAACAATTTTGTGGTTTTGCGATCCCACAGGAGTCTTGTGCGGGAGCCAGCATGGCCACAGGAGTCCTATAGGCAAGCAGGGGCCTTGCATGTTCCTGTAAGACACCCCCAAGATGCCCACGGGAGAAAAAAATGAAAATTAACGGGTTGGGTCTGAGTTTCTGCATTGGCTTCTTATGGGGAATCTCATTCCACTGCCGGAAGTCGTCTAGGCCCTGTCGCTAGCCCCCTGTGTGGCGGGGCGTTTAACTGCCCTTGGGCGGTTGGATGGGGCATGCAGGCAACCATATGTCATACATGGTGGAAGGCCTAAAAAAAATCTAGAAATTTACTGAAAAAAACAAAGGTTAAAGTGATATTATAGGTAGAAATTGTAATAAGGTCTTACTTTATGTTTAAAAAAAATCTCATAAACTCAGTGAGAAAAAACTATATATATTACCCAGTTACGGTTGCCACTGGGTAGTTATAGTTAGGTCAACGTTTCGACAGGAAAGGTATTTCTTGTTTTGCAAATAACTTTGGTTGCTGTTTGATGAACCTCCAAAAATTTTCCAAAAGGTTGCTCAGTTTTGTGCAGTTGGTGTGCGTAAAGTTTCAGGGTGATCGTCAGGTGAGGACCGAAAAAAGGGAGGTCCCAAAATGCAAAATCTCCATCCGTTTTGCATAGACGTTTTTGAACAGTGCTAGCACAAAAACTGCTGAACGGAATGACACCAAATTTGGCAGGAAGCTGGACCTTGGTCCAGAAAGTGTGCTTTGTGTGACTTGGTGTAAATCCATTCAGTAGTTTTTGAGATATTAGGTCACAAAAATATTTTTATTTCAGGACGGTTGGATTCAAGAGACTCATGAGAGTACCTCAAACCCAATTTTGAAAAATAGAGTGTTCTGATTAGCCTACAAAGCTTTTTTACCATTGACCCATTTTGCTCCGGTGCAAGCACTCTGATCAGCTGCCAGCAGCATGAAGAAAAATGTAAACAGAAACTCAACACCTACCTTGAAAAAACCCCAAGAAACATGCTACCAAAAAACATGCACACCTTCTACAACTGGGTCTCCACTGCATGGGATAAACAGATAGCAACAAACACCAAATCCAGAATTGACAACAAAAAGAACATAACGTGGGTTAATGACAATATTAAAAGAATGCAACACAACTGAACATACTACAACGCAAATGGAGAAAATCAAGCAATGAAACAGACAAAAGCATACTGCAGCACTATAACAGAGCCTACAAGAGAGCCATGAGAACCACAGAAACACAGCACTACTCCACGCGCATAACTGAAGCATACAGCCCTTCCAAGGAAGGACATAAAAATCTAATTGACGTCCACAATCTAAAGTGCCTAAACACAGAAACACCACAATCACAAGGCTTCAGTGACCAATCTCCAATTAATTTATCTAAACAATTACGAAGATTGAAAATTACTTGAAGGAGAACACAGACAACACCACAACACTATGCAACTTAACCACCATGGAAAGCGACAACAATAACCATCCATCAAGGCATTCTTTCACACCCTGTCACAAAAAGATTTCCTCTGTATTTTCATTGCAGTCAGACCCTCAGGATCACAATCAGATCCAACACCACCAAGAATCTTTAAATTTAAAGATATCCTTCGCTCGACCTGTGCTGCAGAGGTAGCCAGATGCCTACTCAACACGTCGCTGCAACAAGGTTCATTCCCACCTGAGCTGTAAACATCCTACATCAGACCTCTACTCAAAAAGAAAAACTTCGACCCATCAGATCCAGAAAATTGCAGGCTCATATCAAATGGACCATTCTTAGTAGTGTTTACTGAACTCTCTAATTTTACAGAACATTATGGCTTACTTTCAGATCAACAGTCAGTTCTTACCAGGCAGAGGCATCTAGTCAGCCCTTATATCCATCTGGGATGATCTAAAACTGACAGTGGACAAAAACGGAGTAGCTGCCTTATTACTTCTGGATTTATCCGCTGCATTAGAAGCTGTCCACCACCAAACCATTCTGAAAAGGCTTCACAATATTGGAATCTGTGAAAATTCTTTAAAATTGATTGCTTCTTCTCAAATGTACAGACAAAGGGGGATATTCTCAAGAACGTGCGATAATCATCGCCAAAATAGGTTAACGCAATTTTTCACATCGCCGTCTAACGCGGGAAAATAACTCAGTGTTAACGTCGTATTACCAACACGGAGGTAACATGCGATAGTTACCCGATAACGTGTCAAATGTCCGCAATAAAATCACCTGGACGGCGATAAAAATCTAAACCCGAACGTGAAAAAAGTTGCGATGTGCCCAACTGCGAAATAAAATTCAACGATAAGCTGCGCCAGGCCTGCAAGTCCCACAAGTCAGGCGGGCAAAATCACTATAAAAGCGGCAACCAAAAACACAAATAACTGCGAAGCACCATGGAGGTAGCCGGAGCAAGTACAGAGGACAACCAGAACCCCACAAGCCCCACGGAGGACCAGCCTGTGACCATCATTGGGGAGACGGTGGCAGGAGTTGGGGGACCGGACACTGCACAACATGACCTGAGCCAACAGCAACAGGGTGAGTAACGACCAGGGACTGGGGGGGCGGGGGGAGATGGGCACAATGTAATGTAATGTAATGTAAATGCATACTTGTAAAGCGCTACTATCACTCCAAGGAGCATCTTGGCGCTGATACGGAAAACCAAAGATGGAAAAAAAACTGGTTTACTACTCATGCCAGAGGGGAGATAGGTGTTTAGATCAGAGTTTTGCATAGTGTATCTGGTGCACTGTAGATCCAAGTTTTAAGTGCCTTCCTAAAGACAGACTCTGAAACAATCTGACGGAGCTGAGATGGGAGTTGATTCCAAGCCTTTGAGCCTATGACTACAAGTGATTTTCCTCCTTTTGACACCAATCTAAAAGTTGGAATGGTCAGTAGATTTGCATTGGATGATCTTAGGCTACGGGAGGGAACGTAGCGTTTAAAGCTAGTTTGAAGATATTGTGGGCCACGTGAATGAAAGGCCCTAAAAGTAATAATAAGGACCTTAAACAGAATACGTTTGTGGACTGGCAACCAATGTAAGATGTCTAATGCAGCAGAGGCAGATGATTTCCTAGGCCACTTCAATACCAGCCGAGCAGCCGCGTGCTGGACCATCTGAAGCTTGTGCAAGACTGATTTGTTAGTTCCTGCATAAAGACTGTTACAGTAGTCCAGTTTAGATGTAATGAGTGCAACAGCAACGGTTTGCCTGGCTGAGAAGGGGAGCAAGTCAAAGAATTTCTTTAGACTTTTTATAAGATGGAAACATGTGCCCGCAACTGCCAAGGATTGCTGTTTGAAGGATAGTGTGGTGTCAAATTTTATTCCTAAATTTCTAGCTGCATTTATTGTATTAGGAGGGGGGGTGGCATCTTCTGGACACCAAAGTTTAGGCACAAAGGGATTTTGTTTGCCAAATGGCAGGATCTCTGTTTTTTCCGAGTTACACCTCAGATGGTTGTTACTCATCCATTTAAAGGTTGCTGAAAGACAATTCCTGAGATTTTCTTCCGCCTTAGTAGTGTCGTTATCCAGGAGCAGGATAAGCTGAGTATCGTCTGCATATGAGATGGTATTGATCTTGAAGGACGATATTAGTTTCATCAAGGGGGACATATATACATTGAAAAGGGTTGGGCTCAGACTCGATCCTTGGGGAACACCTGATACAAGTGCTTTTTCTTCTGAGTTATTTTGTCCTAGCGTGATAACTTGGCGCCGATCTTGCAGAAAGTTCTTAATCCACTCTAGGACATTCCCGGATACGCCGTATGATGCAAGACGGTCTAGCAGAATGGTGTTGTGAGACCGTGTCGAAAGCCGCGGACAAGTCAAGCAGCACCAGGACTGCTTTCTTTCCCTGATCCAGGGCAGCTCGTAAGGTTTCTGCAGTGTACAAAAGGGCAGATTCAGTCGAGTGTTGGGCTCTAAAACCTGACTGATTGGCGTGCCATACATTTGTTTCCTCTAAAAACGTGGTAAGTTGTTTATTAACAAATTTTTCAGTTAACTTACACAGAGTGGGTAGAAGCGAGATGGGTCGTAAGTTGGAGAGGGTCGTGGGATCAGCCAATTGCTTTTTCTGGAGAGGTTTTACCGCCGCAAGTTTCCATTCTGTTGGAATCTTAGCTGTGAGAATCGAAGAGTTTATAATATTATTGATAATGGGGTTTACAACATCAATGAGGGCATGTAACAGAGTGGGGGGGCAGGGGTCGAAAGGGGAACCTGATTTGGTGGATAAGATGGCCAGCCGTAATTCCTCCATCGTGATAGGTTGAAAGGTTTTCATACAGGCGGTATCTGTCTACAAAGGTTCTCTTATTTATGGTGACTGGAGTAGGGGAAGAGAAGTCTTTTATAAGTGTCAGGACTTTTTCTTCAAAGTAATGCCTATGTGGTGTAATTGTAGGTGTCAACTGATCTTTTAGTTCAAGCAACCAGTTCCCATAGAGCTGGGTGTCAGTTATAGGGTCACCAACCAAGTTGGGTCTACCCATGATGGCTTTAGGGACGAGGTCTGGAAGCCCCATAAGTGCTTTCCAGCTAACTTTGTCCTGTTGTTGGATTTTAGTTTTTCCTTGACTGAGGCCTTATCCTTTATCAGAAATTCAAAGGGGATTAAATTATGGTCGGTCCAGGTTTGCGTAACAGGGGACTTCACTTTAAAATTATTTAAATTAGAGCATATGCAGTCCAAAATATGGCCTGCGTTGTGTGTGGCAGACAGCGAGAGTAGTTGCAGGCCAAAGACATCCATTACCTCCTTGAAACGAGTTGCACCAGGGTCCTTATGGGAGTCAAGATGTAAATTAATATCACCTAGTAGAGTGAAATTGGAGAACCTAAGAGCAAGGGTACTAATCACATCACCAATGCTTTCTAAAAACTCGTTATGCTGTCCCGGAGGGCGTTAAACTAATGCCCCTGCAAAGGAGAAGGAGTCATGTAGCTGGATACAAAAACTAATGCTCTCTGCTCCTTTCAGGTCAGGTAGCTGCTCTATTGTGCACCTAAGGGTGTCGCGATAAATAATTGCGAGACCACCCCCACGTTGCTCTGGTCTATCTGCCCTTTGGATAAGATATCCCGGGGGAAGTGTATTCACGATGTCTGGGCTGCACCAGGCTTTCAATGGCACACATGCACAATTAAGTATAGCACATCTGCGGACAAACTATGCCCAAGAGTCACAACTCCGACCAAGAGCCCAATTTACCCAAGTCTGCAACATCTCAGCACTGTATAAGCACAGAAGTGAAAGGCACACCGCCTGAAAGGGATAAGGGCCAGCCAAATCAGAGCTGAAGGGGCAACTCACCCACAATGCAGCACACACACATAAGAATCAGAGCACCTCAACATTGACAACAATGTGGTAGAAACTGCAACATTTACACAACAGAACAGAGGACACAACTGCTGCCGCTTGTGTGTAGAAAATAGCCATTCGCATTTGGCATAGCAGGAAACTGTGAGATGATAATGTTCAAGTACAACCTCACATCCCTGATGGTGTAGAAATGTCAACTGTCCCGCATCTCCTCACAAACAGTCACAATGTACAGCTACACCGACGCCCTCCAACAGCTCATAGACAGCTCCGGCACCCCACCTCCAGGAGCAGGGCAGCCCAGCTGCATGTATGAGACCCCACCCCCTGCACAGACCACACAGCAGAAAGCACCCACCACCACAGCTGTCTCTTAGGACCCCCACGACCAACACATGGCATTCCAACGCCGTGTGTTAGGGTGCCAGGAGAAAATGGCTGACCAGCTGCGGGTGGGGTTCGACCTCATGGCAGCCAAACTAGATGCCATACATGGGTGTCTAAGTCCCATCAGGGACGACTTACAGTCCCTAACGGACACCCACCGTCCGCTCCATGCTCTCCAACAATCCATGGCTGACATCGCTGGAGTCATGACTCTGAGCCAAGAACAACTGTCTAGTCAGAGTGGCTCCAGCGATGTCAGTCGGGAGTTGGGACACATAAGGAGAATGATGGAGAGCTTGGAGCGGATGCAGGCGGAAAGACTGTTTGCCACGGCTGCACACCAGCGAGATGTAGCTGTGATCTTCCATGCCCTGCAGATCCTCGTCATGGCATTGCCGCCACAAGGCCTGGCGCGGATGAATGCTGCTGCTACTACTCCATCCACATCTCCGCCCCCTGAAGTGTCAGTGCCACACAGTGCGGCAGACATTCCACCTCCGGCCCCTGATGTGTCACTGCCACACAGTGATGTAGACAAAACACCACCACCCGCATGTGAGGCACCTGACACATCAGAGGACGAAGATGATGATGAACCTGGCTTTCTGGTAAGAATGAAGTGGTAGCATTCATCTCAGCCATAGGGCCGGTTTCAGCTTGGTTCTGCCCTCTGCATCATGCCCTGGAATAACACCTTCCACTGTCCCCCGATACACTCAGCGACACTCACCTTGGACCTCGACATGGACTGCCATATTTTGTTTGGTTACCAATGACACAGCAATCACACTGCGGACTGAAGTCTTCCACTCCCGATGAACTTGTCAATCCCTAAAGGACTCTGGCTGGCCCTCCACGGGGCAACAATGTAAAGTGGGGTTTGCATGGCCCTGTACTGGTCCAGCTTCAACACTCCACTGAATGTGAATAAAACATTCTAATTCACACAGATGTGTCATGGCTATGATCAATCAAGTATGAAAGTATGGATGAATGTAGGGACAGTGATTCCACAAAAAGGTACTCCCTGGGTAATGCTATCAATGCGCATGTATGGCCGTGACCCAGATAGGCAGTGAGACACGCATTGTCATTCAAATCAACACTCATCACAGTTGAATACAAGTGAAGGTGCGTAGACTTTATTAGCATATGTGTGTCAGTACGGGCAAGATAAGTGCTACAACATGCAGACCAATGCAGCAGTATGTCAGAATGAGGAACGTTGCCAAGCGCCGCTGTCCACTCCGGGGGAGTGCCTCACCTTTCACAGGTGTGTGTTAACCCGAGTTGTTGTCCGCTCATATATTCGGAGTCCAGGCGAATGCAGCCATGTCCACTGTTGTCGTGGGATATGTGACCAGATCTCCAAGATGCAACAAGGCGTTGGGACATGTGCAATGGCTTCAAATCTGTTGTGGCTGCAGGTACGTAGTTACTCGTCCATGAAAGCGATTGCAGCTTCGTAAGCTATCATTTCCAACATGAGGTCGTTGTCGACTTCATCAAACAGGATGGCGAGTCGATCCATTAGCAGGTCTGGACACATGTGCTGCGTCCACCCCCTTTCACCAATTAGCACGACAGCCCAATATGGGAGCAGTTCAATGTGGTCACTGCACACGAAGGTTTTGTGCAATCTCCCAGGTCCAGCTGCCAGCATGTATGCCAAGTATAAAGGCATCCCATAAACGGGTATCACGGTGACACTCCTGGTCGTGGACCAACGGGGGGGGCACACACATGTCAAAATCCAGTACAGCTAACGTCCTGTTGGATAGGCAGACATCCATGGACCACTCGAATATGCACGATCGACAATGCAACATAGGCTGAACGCAGGTGACGTTGGCGGAAGCTTAGCCGGTAACTGATCCGCAGCACTGCCAATGGCAGTGCCCCCGGTAAATGCAGCATACGTGCACGGTACAGTTCCACGTGACAGGGGTTGTGCATGTGTCCGGGATGTTCTGCCATTGCGTTAGTGGCTCTGGTTGAAGCGGCACTGTTCTGACCTGCGCCAGTTCTGTGGATGAAATGCCACAGCTCGGATCAATGAGTTGTTTTAGTGTGCAACAGTTGTACGCCTGGGATGGTGTGGGAGTAAGTGTGAAGGCCATTCCATGCAAGACAACTTCGAGCAAGGACTTCTGTGTGTGGGGTGTGTATACGTTGGTTTTTCGTCGGGCTCTGCGTAGTGTGGGAGTCGGCATCAGCTGCTATAGTATCTGTCAGGGGGTGCCGGGCACATGCAATTCCGAGGTCGGAGGTGCAGATGTGCTTCCGCCTAATAGTTCAGACAAAGGAGCTTTCATCCTTAGTGTCAGTTTGTCTTCTGCTTGCATTCAGGAACTGTGATGTGGCTTGTTGGGGGTGGGGTGGGATGTGTGCGACTTTGGGATTCATGTTTGACATGTCTTGCATGTGGCAAATGTGCGGCATCACTGTGTGTTACGTTGCCTCACTGCTGCTCCTCCCTCCCCCCGAGCCTATTTACTTGTGTGCGCAGCGCGGTTGCATCACTTGCACTCCTACGGCACACCATTGTCATGCCTGTCTGCGCATGTCCACAAACCAGACAACGACACTGTGATGTTGGCAGTTGAAGGTGGGCGGCCACGTGAGTGTAGGCCTATGGTAAGGATAGGGCGGACACAGATGTAGAGTCCATGCGTGGATGAACTCGCGCTGAGAGTAGGGCTAGGCATTTGGCTCATGCTGCGGCAATACAGATACACACAACACTTGGCATATATGAGCCAAGACCCCCAGGGGTCTTGCGCTCCTTCATTTCTCCGTTCGTGCGAGCCCGTCCTCAGGGTTCATGCTACATTGGAACATTGTCGATTGCGGGCAGGGTGGCGCCGACACAACAACAGAGTCACACGCATTAGTTACTTCCTCGTCCAGGCCAGAACTGAACCACGGCCAGAGCCCCGGGCAAATTCTTCACACCCCTATGCTGGACTGCCGTACGCCGGCCCAGCCTACTCCGCTCACGCTTACAGGGGGGGGGGACAAAGCTACATTTCCAAGGTCTTAGCTACTGCCTGAGGTGACATGGTTGCGTCCGTTGTCCACAGCACAATGTAATGTGGTAGGGCCCGGGGCCATCATGCATACATAATGACCACACGGACACACTTAGATAGATAGTGGAACTGGCTACGGGCATGTGCGCCCGGCCCCTTTTTATTACCAGGGTCACATGTCTAGTGACGCCTGTGCTGCATGGGTGTGGGGTGAGTGTAAGCCAGCCCTCAGGGAGTGGTTGGTGCTGGCAACAACTAGAACAGTGATCTTCGGATCACACACACAGATTCAATAATAAAGGGTCCATGACTTGCGGTGCACTGAGGTAGGGGCACCAGATCTGGAATCACACACAAAAGATTCAATCATAAAGGGTCCATGACTTGCAGTGCACTGAGGTAGGGGCACCAGAGCTGAGCGTGCTCATGTGAAGTAATTGTTAATGATTGTGTCCCTTCGGGATATTCCTGCTGCAGCTGCAGTGGGGTGTGGTACACCTGCCTCATCTTCATCATCATCGTCCCAGGTCTTCCCCACTGCCTGAGGTGAGATTGTTGCGTCAGCTGTCCACAGCACAACTCAATCATAAAGGGTCTATGTGTTGTGGTGCACAGAGTTAGTGGCACCTGAAGAGCTCAGCGTGTGCGCAGCCAGCGATGATGGCGTGACCTTGCAGGTCAGGATTGGATTTGATTTGTGAGCCCTGCTGACCGCAGTGTAGGCCGGAGGTAGCGGCCAGCAAGGGCCCACAGCCACGTGGCATTGACTTGAGCTGCACAGAGTTAGTGGCACCTGATGAGCTCAGCGTGTGCGTAGCCAGCGATAATGGCGTGACCTTGCAGGTCAGGATTGGATTTGATTTGTGAGCCCTGCTGACCGCAGTGTAGGCCGGAGGCAGCGGTCACCAAGGGCCCACAGCCACATGGCGTTGACATGAGCTGCACAGAGTGTGTGGCACCTGATGAGCTCAGCGTGTGCGCAGCCAGCGATGATGGCGTGACCTTGCAGGTCAGGTTTGGATTTGATTTGTGAGCCCTGCTGACCGCAGTGTAGGCCGGAGGCAGCGGTCAGCAAGGGCCCACAGCCACGTGGCGTTGACTTGAGCTGCACAGAGGTAGTGGCAGCTGATGAGCTCAGCGTGTGCGCAGCCAGCATTGATGCGTCGTCCGGGCGGGCCGCACTGGAAGCAATGTCTGTGGCCTACTGGACTTTGCCATAAATAAATCAAGACTTGATTTGAATTGGGGGACCTGCTGACCGCAGTGTAGACCGAAGGCAGTAGTCGGCACACACATGACTCCGCGGTGCTGTGCCGCTGGGTGCGCTGGGGGCCTGTGTCACGGAGGCCAGCGATCGGCTGAGGAGGCTGGCGGTCACGGCGGCAGACTCGTGGCAGGGTGAGGTGCGCCACCCTGGCAGATGCCATGGCCATCCCGGAAGTGAACCACGCCCAGAGCCACGGCCTATTTATTCGGTTGCGTCCACTGTCCACAACACTACAAACACCAGCAGTATATGTCCACATGGACATGTCTGTGCGCTGCATACTGAAGTCTGTCCAGCACATCACCGCCACACTTGGCATTGTGTATATTCTTATTCATGGGTGACTTGCCTCCTTCACACATACTTGGTTCCCACCTCTCCCCACATTCTGCAATTGTGTGGCTGAGGGGCCATGCCGTTTTCGGAAGGTCAGTTGTCTTGTTCTGCGCTGCCTCGGTGGTAATCCGGGGGGGGCGGCCTGGGGGTGGTGGCGGTGGGTGTTGTGGCCCTCTTGGGTCTCCGAGCTGCATGATCAGTAGCTCCATGACATGTGTTGGTCTTCAGATGTGGCTCTGGGCTGGGCTCCCTTTCATACTGCAGGTTGTCGTCCTGCTTAACACCAGTAAAAGGCAGGTGTTAAATCCCTGCTGCTAACGCGCCTTATCGCCTGTTTTTGGATCGCATCGCAGATCTGGCTGGTCGTTGAGAATGTCGCGCAGTGGTGTTTTTGTGTGTTTTTGCACGGGAACGCCTACTCTGCATATCATTAGCGTTAGTTGTCGCTCTCATCCGTGGCGATGTTTTTTGCGGCAGCTATCACTGGAAAACTGGCGATGTCGGCAGTTTGCACCAGCTTGAGAATAGGGCGAAAAATCTATTGCCACTTTTGCGGCTCTAAAGTGCCGATAAATCGGCGATAAGTCCTTGAGAATATGCCCCAAAGTGTAGTCTACCTACCCCCCTTTCACATCACCTCTTCACACACAGAACTGGAGTTCCTCAGGGCTCCATCAAATACCCTCTATTATTCAAAATGATCCTAACCCCCTTACTAGATCTTACAACCTCACATGTTACAGCTAGGGAGATGACGCCAAAATCATTTAAAGAATGAATAACCCCGAAGACCTCTACAATTCAAAACTCAAGAACAGCCTTCGAACAATAAACCCATGGGGGATAAAGAACCATCTAAAGCTCAATACTGCAAAGACAGAGATTATGACATGCGTACAAGGGCAAAACCCCCAGGCTAGCGCCATATGGCCTAAGCCCCTTCGACAACATCAAGAGAAGTTAAAAACCTAGAAGTAACCATGAATTTAGAATTATCCTTGATACCACATACAAACAACGTCACAAAGAATGCCTTTCACAAAATGAAAACACCATACCTTGCATACCAACATAAACTGCAAGCCATCCTCACGCTTGTATCAAGCTCCAAGCTTGACTATGCTTGACGCACTCGCATTCCTTATATACAAAACACAACTCATCCAAAATGCTGATGAAAGGCTTGTTCTCTGCCTTCACCGAAGAGAGTGTATGACCCCAGTCCTGTAATTGCTTCACTGGCTACCTAGAGCTAGAAGGGCAATGTTCAAGGCACTCTGCACTGGCCACAGAGACTCCTAAGGCAAATGACTGATATACCTACAAGTTAAATTCACGAATGGAAACCAAACAGAACACTGCACTCCAGGGTTGCACCACTTATCATCGTACCACCTTAGCAAAAGAAATCTGTAGGAGGCACTGCTTTCTCAGGACAAGCTCCCAAGCGCTGGAACTCACTACCAACCAGCATTAGAAGCACCCAGGAGCATATACACTTCAGAAGACAGGTGACAACTTGGCTATTTCCTAGATAAATGCACCACCTGCGGACAGACAATTGAGCCCAGAGAGAGTCACATCATCAAGCGCAGTTCTCAGCTTACCACCAACGACTTGCAAACAACTCAACTAACCCAACCAGCAAAAGGCTTTCATTATACAAGTAAGCAAAAAAGGGCTGACCAACTCGCCGCTGGGGCATTATATAGTCATGTACTTCCATATATAACTGTTGTGACCCCCAATAATACTAAAACCATATGACACAGCGGTCAGCAACAAATTGTAACTTATGGCAATTACATTTACATAGCACTATCTGCTATAAGAGTTGTCCATCACCAGTACTGTGCAGCTAAAAACCAAACATCCCCAAATGAACAGGCATGGAATAACTGAAGAGATCTGTCACACTTTACCGGACACTTTTGGAGGACTCTAATATAGTCAATTCATTGCAAGGTCAAAATATCCATACACACTGATCGCATCTTTACATCTCACAAATACACTCAGTTATGAGATGATAATAAAAATGCCCATCCCAGGAGAGGTCTCTGCTTCTCTCTCCCTCCAAACGTGCCAGCTCAGGGCCACAACTATACACAAAATCACAGATTGGACAACTCAGTGCAGTAACCAGCTAAGCAGACTATATAATACGAAATACCATAAAGAGACTTGCAGTGCTGTTCAAGCTGCCAGCTTACTTAAAAAAATAAAACTGTGCGTCTGTCTCTCACACTTCATCATTCAACACACTGCTAAGTGCTGAGTCCCGTAACATAATAACTGCATCTCAGTGGTCATAACGCACAACATGGAAACACTTCACACATAGGATCAAAACAACAACATTCTCCCAACCACACACCTCACACAGTGTAGCATGCTACTCATGCAGGCTAGCCCTTCAGCACCCCACATAGGGGTAGTAAGTGCTATATAAGTCCTATCAGGAGCTGTATAATTGTTTATTTCTTTAATTCATCTGACTGAAGACCTCTTGTTGAGAGGCCCGCTAGGCATTGCACCGCCGCCTAGCGTGGGACAGAATCCCTGGATGAAGTATGGCACCTTGTGAGGATTTATGTCCCTGAAACAGTGTCTTCCTTATTGTCCTGAGGGGACATCAGTAAGTGCGCCTTCGGTTCTCAGGGGTATCAAGGGTGAGCAGTCAACTCTCACGTCCAGTGGGTGAGATACAATTATAGACTCAGAAATAACACAGGAATGGCACATATTACCTTCCACCCAAAAGCAGTGTTACATCTTTTTGAAAATATACAACTGTTGTTAACATTAAGGTTTATGGGTGTAGGAAATCGCACCTCTATTCCATCTCATCTTCCATTCACTAGTGACGTAAAGAATAGAGCGGTCTCCAGACTTTGCATTACTTGGTCTAGGTGCAGGGTCTGGCCTCTGTGAGTCCAGAGTAATGTTCTTGCCATTTTATTTTCTCAAGCCTGACTCTTCAGTTGTCCCAATAAATTTAATGAGCAGTAGAAATGCCTTTAGATTTTGTGTTTCTCTTGTCACATTTGCTATGAATTCAAAGACGGAGGTCAGATGTCTGGCTGTGTCTTCTGAGAAATTGCTCTTTTATTTGGCTGCAAAGTGAGAGGATTTTGTTAAAGTTTCCCAGGTGACAATCATGCTTGGGTACAGGAGTACAGGAGGGGAAAGGAAAGGCTGTAGGATGTCAGTTTTTTCATAACACACAACAACATAAATACCTGTAAACAAACTATACACCTATTTTAAAATATATCATCAATTAGGAAAGAACAAATGAAGCACATGTTTTTGCAGTTCTGAAGTGTGATGGAATCAAAGATTTCAATAGGATCAAAACAAATCAAATCACTTGACATTGTGATGCGCAAATTATAAATATTAGCTGAAACCGGATATCCACACATTACAGTTTGTGAGATGTATTTCAACAAAAAATGTACTTTATGTAAATGACAGTGCACCACCTCACAAGTGCTCCAAAATGCACCACCGGCTACATACCACACCCTTACCGCTCTCCTGTGGGATGGACGTGGCACATTTGCTACACCTGTTTGCAGTGTGCCGCTTGGGGGGCATATTATCTAGGGTTGGCGATAATAATCGCCGAGCGCGCTTAGCGCGCTTTTCTTTATCGCCAGCTATCGCTGGAATATCTCGCCAAGCTAGCGCTGTATTACCAACGCTCAGCGCTATGGCGATAAATATTCCAGCAATAGCGGGCAAATGGCCAAACATCGCCTAAAAAACAGCGATGTCCCTCCCAAAACGGCGATGATCTTGGTGATAAGGCCCTGTGGCCTTAACCCCATAATCCACCTCCCATGTTAGGTATGCCTAACACAGGAATTTAGCAGACGTTAAATTCCTGCGTTAGGCCAGAGGTAGCGCGATTATTATCATCGCTACCCCTCCTTAGCTAATATCGCGAAGCTGCCTTCGCGATATTTTCCCATGTTGTTTCTGTCAGCCACGCCTACTTTGCATCTCATTATCGATGCGTAGCGAGTGGTGACAGAAACGGGAGTTAAATCAAGGATACACGGGCTAGTGTGTCCTTATTAATAATGCGTTAGAATTATCGCCGCTTTTCGGCCGAAAACAGCCGCTAAAGCGGCGATAATTCTCTTGATAATATGCCCCTGGATTTTTCACAATCTCTATGACTTCAGTGATATAACATTGATGGCAGCACCCACCCCCACCCTCCTAGGAAAAGTGTTCCAGCACCACTGGCTCCTTATATTATCCATTCAGGAAGGCTGGTGGCAACACGCTCATACAAAACACTTCCCATAACAGGTGTATTGGCTTTGCCAGTGCTTGCTAAACAGTCCGTAGCTCCAATGTTTGCTGCTAAATTAGGTTTTTTTCAGGAATAGGATTAGACCAGGCTAAAAAGTGAGTTATATTTAGGTGAAGGATTTTAAGTTTGAATTCAAGATATGTTGTGAGAATTGATCTTGTTGGCTGGACAGTGCTCAGTTCCCTCTTCACACTGTCTCTCAGTGGATTTAAAGCTTGATGATGAAATATGGATTAATTGTTGCTTGATGATGAAATATTGATTAATCATTGCTTGATGATGAAACATTAATTAATCACTGTTGATCAAATAGTGATTAATCATTGCTTGATGATGAAACATTAATTAATCACTGTTGATCAAATAGTGATTAATCATTGCTTGATGATGAAATATTGAGTAATCATTGCTTGATGATTAAATATTGATTAATCATTGCTTGATGATTGGATATAGATTAATCATTGCTTGATGATGAAATATGGATTAATATGTGCTTGATGATGAAATATGGATTAATCATTGCTTGATGATAAAATATTGATTAATCATAGCTTGATGATGAAATATGGATTAATATGTGCTTGATGATGAAATATGGATTAATCATTGCTTGATGATAAAATATTGATTAATCATTGCTTGATGATGAAATATGGATTAATCATTGCTTGATGATAAAATATTGACTAATCATTGCTTAATGGTGAAGTATGGGTTAATCATTGCTTGTTGATGAAATATTGACTAATCATTGCTTAATGGTGAAGTATGGGTTAATCATTGCTTGATGATCAACTATTGATTAAAAAGTGCTTGATGATCAAATATGGATTATTCATTGCTTGATGGTGAAATATGGTTTAATCTTTGCTTGATGACTAAATATTGACTAATCATTGCTTGATTAAATATTGATTAATCATTGCTTGATGATTAAATATTGATTAACCGTTGCATAATGATCAAATATTGATTAATCATTGCTTGATCATAAAATATTGTGCATAATGCTTGTGAACAGGAGACAATTAGACCAAGCTGTAACCTATCACCTAAGGTGCCCTGCTCCTCCTCCAGATCACGTTTGTTAATTCTTCCCATCAGTTTTATTTAGGAGAGAATATTTAACTACAGGGACACCCCCATAACCACGAGGACCACCCCATCCGTGCTCCAATTTAGGGCTCTCCTCTTCGAGTAACACCATATCACAATGCAGTAACAACCCACTTTGCTCTTAGAAACCACCTTAAGTCCAGTATTTGTTTCAATCCACAAAGACCCTGATTACGAGTTGCATGGTACTAGAGCAATATTACATCACAGAAAATTCACATGTGAGTATGGCGTTGCGGTCCAGTAAAGCTGCGATTATGAGTAAAACCCTGTGTGACGGGAGGGGCTGGGACATGGGGCGGGGCTGAGGTAAGTAGGGAAAGGAATAGCAAGTTTTTTCTAAGACGAAGGCTTAGAGAGGACATAGAGGTGAGACACCGAAGTTGGGAACCATGTCAGGCACTTTTTAAGGATTCACAAAAACACTATAATGGCTCCGCTGCAGAGTATAAGCATGTATGACTCTTTTACTTTTTTCTTTCTGGATTACATGGCATCTTCTTCAGGAGGTTGGTGGTAGCATGGTCAGAAGAAGATGGGAGGGACGTTGAATCAGTGAACACAAAACTGCGGCGGCGGCGCAGAGTCTGTGATTTTGATGGGGCCAGCATACTTATCCAGAAGAGGCTCACCTCCTTCTCTGCAGCTGCTTAAACTGTTCTTCACATTCATGAGTCAACTAAACTAGTCCTGTTTGGCCGGGATGCAGTGGAAGAAAGTACTTTGACAGTTTATGATCATCCCCACACCCAGTGAAGCTCCATGGTGGGAACTTAGCCACAGTGGGGTGTCCCATCTATGGCTGTACAGGCGGGGCATGTCTTGCAGAGCAATGCCTTGACTAGGAAAAAGCAGCACACTTATAGGTGGACGTGCGTTCTTGAAGTCTGGTCACATCTACAACACATGCCTAGTTAGCACAGGGCAAAAAGAACAATAGATGGATGGAAAGCTGAACAATGTCAAACACTCACCCCCAGTACAGAGACCCCAGTTTAGACACACACATATGCAAATCAGCCTTGGCCGCCAATGTGTGGAACCTCTGCTACATCCTATGATGTATGATAGAACCTCTATTTAGGTAAGGCACCCTCCTTTTCCTTCCAGATTACGGTGTACATAAGAAACGATTGAACTTTAAGCAGAAGCATGCCCTAATTTATTCAATTTATTCACCATACAGCTTACGGTGGCATGAGGTTTTCGCATTGTGTGTGTGACAATACACCTGATTTGGAAATTATTACTGATTACCACTGGTTTCAATCATACATCATGAAAAAATGCTATAACAAAACCGGCACATGAAAAACCATGAGCTGAGATTTGCATCCCTGTTGTGATTGTGTATTTGTATGTATTTCGGTGAATCAATGTCTTTCCACGTTTGGCGTCCAATTTAGTCCTAGACGAATACACTGGTCCACGACATGGGACCTTCTGGTCAATAAGAAGTTCTTATGCCAGAAACATTATAACACTGTCATTACTGTTGTTTGTACTGTCCCTCTTTCTTCCTAGGTCGGACAACCTATTGAACCTTTATTCAAGTAGGTACCACACATCGGGGTACTACTCTCAAACATATAAAGTGTGGAGTAGGCAACTCACTCTTGTTCAAGGTCCTGAAGAAGTGCCATGGATCTTTCTGACTAACAGAGACGCGAAACATATTGACCCATGTTTGATCCTAATAAGGAAAACAAGCTAAGTTACTAGGGCACAAGCCAATCCCTCCAGTAGCACCAACCTATTAGGTTTTTTAGCTTGACAGGAGAATCTATAGATTAAAGGTTTTAGTGATATCCCCTAGTGAGTTTTAACCCACTTTATCACTAACACTTCGCACCACCCCACTAGGGCATCCCTCGCACTCATCGAACAGCATAAAAAACGAACAGATCTCAGTTAAAGTGACCCTTCGGGGGACCCGTAGGGCATTGCAGCGCCGGCCCGACAAGGAGCAACCGCCCGATGATGAAACATGACATCCCTCGGTATGTGTGAGGGCAACAAGAAACAGTTTTATTGACTGTTCCTTACCTTCTGTTCAAGACCTAGGCGCTCTCTCTCTCTTCTTTTCTGTCAGGAACACGGTGACCCCTATTTTCTGGTTTGAGATTAGTCTCTGTAGCACGGTCACTGGACCTTTATGAGCTCCTAGTCCCCCCTCTCTATATTTTTTGAGAGACTATTTGTAAGATGCACTAGAACCCACAAGGGTATCCTGGCACTGAGCAGGCGTGTAAGACTAGCTTTCCCTTGTCAGGGTGTTAGTTGAATAGCCAGGTCTTAGGCTTGGTGCGGAATTCAAGAAGAGAGGAGGAGGCTCGGATGTGAAGTAGGAAGTTATTTTATGCTTCAAGAGTGATGTAGGAGAATGATCTACCTCCAGATCTGGGTCCTCGTTTATGAAAACTGTTGCATCGCTGCGTGAAAACAGTGATGCAACAGTTTTCACTGTGCCCTCCTTGCGACACGATGGATGCGTCATATTAAATGTACGGCGCTCCATGTCGCAAGAGTTACAGAAACGTCAGTATTTCTGATGTATCTGTAGGTCTAGTAATGATGCATTGCTGGAGTGTACCGCAAAAGTGACGCAACTCCAGCAATGGGTCATTACACATGGGCAAGTCCTATGTTAAATGTGCCTGCGTCAGTCATACGTAAGATTTTGACACAGTGGTGTTTTGACACAGTGGCGTCTTAGAAGTGGCACAGTGAAATATAATAGATTTCACTGTGCCACTTCTACAAGGATTTTTGTGTGGAACGCCCACCCTGCATACATTATACCTGATGCTGTTATAATGTAGCGCAGGGCTTTACAAAATGACGCATCTGCTTAGAAGTGTCACTTTGTAAATATGGCGCAACATGGCACATATTTTATGCTGCAGGTGCGTCACAAAAAGTGACGCAATGGTGGTGCAAAAGTGTTGCAAGGCCTCATAAATAAGGCCCCTAGTTCTTTGTATGAGTGGAATGTGTGTGAGTAGGATCCCTGCGGAGAGGAGACGTCTGGGTGGTTGGTGGAAGGAGATGCAACTGTTTAGGTAGATGGGGCCTAAATTGAGTAGTGCTTTGAACATGTGAGTGAGGAGTTTGGACTGAGCATGTTTGTGTATGGGGAGCCTGTGGAGCTCTCCGAGGTGTGGCGTGGGTTCTGAATGAGAGGCTGAGGATTAATCTGGCTGTGCGTTTTTTATGGTTTGTAGTCTTCTTGTTAGTGGCTTGGTAATCCCGGCGTGGAGGTTGCTCCCATTGCCAAACCTGCTGGTTGCAAGGGTGCGAGTAATGTTTTTTCTGGTGTTGCTTGGGAGTAATGTGTAGATCTTCCTTAGCACCTTCATGGTGTTGAAGCAGAATGCAGTGATGGCGTTGACTTGAGCGGTCAAATCCAGCTTGTAGTCCATAATGATCCTGAGCTTTCTGGCATGGGCGCTGAGTGTGGATCTGAGTTCAGACTGCCACCAGTTGAAGTCCCATAGTGAGGGACTCTTGCTAAAGATCACTATTTCTGTCTTGTTGGTTTGAGCTTGAGACACTTGGCTCTCATCCAGGTGGTGACTTCAATGTTGAAGGTGCTGAACTTGTTTCTTCTGTTGGGGGACTTTTCTGGGAGAGAGAGAGTATGAGTTGTGTGTCGGTGTAGGAGAGGATGTTGATGTTGTGTACTTGGATAATGCTGGCCAGAGGGTTCATGTTTATGTTCAAGAGGGTGGGGTAGAGGGATGAGCTTTATTACATAATGCAGATTTGTACAGCACACTATCACCCAGCAGGGTATCCTGATGCCAAGCAGGTGTGAGTCTAGCCACACTTAGGTCCTAGTGGGACTACTCAAAAAGCCAGTTCTTCAGCTTCTTGCTGAATTCAAGAAGTGAGGAAGAGGCTCTTATGTGTAGCGGCAGGTCATTCCACACCTCAAGAGTGATGTAGTAGAAGGTCAGCTGTCGGATCTTGCTTTTCGTATGCATGGGATTTGTGCAAGTAGGAGTCTGTATGAGCGGAGATGTCTGGAAGGAACTCCTTGGCGTACTCCACAGATGAGTTCTCAGGCTTCTGTGGAGTAAGGTGCCAGGCTGGCAGCTTCGGTTCTATCCATTAAGAAGGTTCAGATTCAGTGGAGAGAAGGTCCGATGATGATGATGCTATTCTTGTGTAGACGTCTGATGAGGATGGGGTTTGAGACCATTTCAAATGCTGCAGATAGGACCAGGAGGATGATAGGTACTGTATCTAACCTATGTAGGCTCATGTGGATTTTGTCTGTGGTGTCAATGAGTGCTGTTTCTGCACTGTGTTTGGGCTGGAAGCCAGACTGCGTGGTGTTAAGGAGCTGGTGGCTATTGAGGTGGTCGGTGAGCTTCTCTAAGACCATGGCCTGGTACGATAGGAGGAAGATAGGTATGTAGTTGGTGAGTGTGGCTGGGTCTGTTGATGGTTTCTTGAGCAGGGAAGTGATGGTGCCATGTTTCCAGGTGTCTGGGAATGTGGCTGAGTTGATGGACGCAATGAGGATGGATGTTAGTGCTTTGCTGATCGATGGGTGTTCTTTAGTGAAGAAATGGTGGGGGCAAGGGGCAGATGGGGCCTCTAAGTAGATGGACGTCATGGTGGTGGCTGCTACTTCAGTAGTGATTGCAGGCTACAGGGTCAGGGTTTGTTCTCTGGCCGTGATAGGAAGTTGAGTTGCAAGGGTGATGGAGTCCAGGTGGGGGTTGAAGTTGCCGTATATGGAAGTGATTTTGCTACAGAGGAATTCAGAGACTTTTTTGCAGAGGTTTTAAGAGGGGGTGATATTGCCAGAGGTGACTGGAGGCAAAGTGAAATCTTTGATGATAGTGAAGATTTCCTTGATGCTGTTCATACTGGAGTCAATGGGGTTAGCGAGATCTGTGCACTTGGTGTTCCGGATCTGCTGATTGTAGCCTCTTAGGGTGGATTTGAAGATGTTTGTCTGTGTGGCTTGTCTCGTTCTCCTCTTGAGCATGAGTTGCTTGCAGTGAAGTGTACAAAAGGTGGGTCTCTCTCTAGAGTTGCTCAGTGGGTGAAAATGGATCTTCTGGAATGCATCCCAGATCGATCGCCAATGGCTGAGATTAATTCAAGAATTCATTCTATCACCTTGTTGTTTTTGCAGTAGGCACTCTAAGTGTGACAGGTACGCCCAGACTTGGGGCCCGTGCTCACTGTGCTATAGGACACAGGCTATACCTTACTGATGAGACCTAACTAGGTAGAAACTGGTCTGGGGTTGCTTGTGTTTTCACTTGGAGGGGACCTGGCCTGGGCTATTCCTACTGGAGCAGGACCAAGACTGATACACAAAAAACAGAGTTACCCCTTAAACCTAAGGGGATGGGGTGTTCTTATAAGCAAGAAACTGAAAAATCCTCATGACCTACAAAGTCCTAAGTGACCTCTAGTTCAATCACAAATGCTGTACTAGCTGTGCAATTAATTAACACCAATAACATATATGCAACAAATTAAAACAAATAGCATATATACAAAGAGATGTGGCGCAGCGGCCAGAGCAACTGACTCTGGAATCCAGGGTCTCATGGTTCGATCGCCGGCGACAAATCAGCCCAGCACCATGTGACTCTGGGCAATAGCTTGCTTAATCTTCCCGACGGCCCCCAGCGCCTTGACGCCCTCGGGAACTTGTTCGCGCTTTACAAATACTGGAGATTTACATTTACAAGTTATTATTTAGCAAAGAAAAATCACTTAGCAGTACATACATAAAAATATATGTACAAAATTTAAAATACTGGAAGATTAAAAAAGAAACCATGTCAATTTCATATGTTCAGTGACCTCTTCCCATTTCTTATAAAAAAAAAAAACGGTTGAACTCATTGGAATACATTAATACATATTTCAAACATACAGCATGAGAACAGAAGTCAGTTCTGAATGTTCGTTGACACGTTTCGGTTGTCTGTCTTGCTTAAAACCACCTTCTTTAGGACAAGAACATTAACATCTTCTGCTTATAGACTGACATCAGGATAGTGCCACATGGACGATGTAAACACTCCTATAAAGATACATAAAATACAGGGGCATATTAGCAAGACCGGCGATAAAATTATCGCCGTTTTAGCGGCAGGAAACTGCCGCTAAAACGGCGATAATGGGCTTGCTAATATGCGTTATGGAATTCCAATAGAAGCCCAGGTTAGATGTCCTGCACATCTAACCTGGGCTTCTATTGGAATTCTATAACGCATATTAGCAAGCCCATTATCGCCGTTTTAGCGGCAGTTTCCTGCCGCTAAAGCGGCGATAATTTTATCGCCGGTCTTGCTAATATGCCCCACAGTTCTTTGCACAGACACCACATAATATAGTGGAAAATGTCAGAAGGCCTGTTGATAGGGCACAAACATCACAGCTGCTCCGATGAAACATGGCCTCAGACTGGTGCACTCTAAATACCTGGGGGCATTATGGATCTCGCAAAGTATTACTAGGAAACATATATCTAATCCCAAAAAATATATCCATCTCATACTCAGGGTAATTTTAGAACCCACAACAGATATCTCTATTAATTAATGGGGATCTCGTTTAGCAATTGCATCTTGTTATAAATTCCTACATTAATTGATAAAATACAATACATATATCTTAGAATTAAGACTTCTGAAATCTGGTAAAAAAAACCTGTTTTTTAAAGAGCTAAAACAATCACATTGTTAAGTTGAGTGCGCTGCTACGCCACTATGGGTGTACATCGCGGATATGTATACTAAGAAATAGAGGAATACTTTTATTAATACTGCTTTAAAAAACTGGACTGCACATTGCAAAAGCTTCTTGTCTTACATTCTAATGCTAATGCTGCTTGCACAGATCCCCCGTGTGCGCCTACAAAGAATGGGGGGCAGGTCCCTGGCCGTTAGGGCAGCCACGGCCTGGAATTCGCTGCCTTTTTCTCTGTGTAGCATCCAGGATCTGGGGCTGTTTAAGAAACAGCTCAAAACTTTTCTGTTTTAATCACTTCCTCTACCTGCACCTCATAGGCTCGCGCCGGGACACTCCCAGGAGTAGCTGCGCGCGTTATAAAAACTCAATAACATAACATAATGAGCACATTGATATTCTTTATCCCTAGAGCCTCTCTCCTTGTTCTCTAATGATTGTTCTGAGTCTTTATGTCTCCCAATCAAATATGTTGTTTAAGAAATTGTATTTACTTAGAAATAAAACATGCAGTGATATATTAAAAATCACCTCTCCCATACTTTCATACAGCATATCTCGTCTATATGGGTGTGAATATATACCTTGTGACTCCAAATGCTATCCTTTATTCTTCAAGAGGCTTTCACTTCTGCAGTCCATTTACTAAATCAACATTTTTTAATGTTCCTAAAATATAGAACAAGGGATCTAATATCCCATCCTCTAAGAGTAATTTTCATACCACTAAAACCCCACACCAATCCTCTATCATTCACTCACCTCGTCAGGTAAGAAGGAAGAGGGCCACGACTACTTTGCTACCCTATTCTTAGGCCTCTGAGTATACTAAAATAACCTTACCTGGCTTTACATCGTGATCCCATCGCGATCCAGGCACATCTATTCATGCCGTGGCCACCATATATGAACAATGCTAGTCCAGCAACATTAGATATGAAGCATATTTTAAAAATATCCACCTGTATGTATTGCCAGCATATCAGTACCAACCGCAAGACCAATATATAGTGAACCATTACTTATGCAGCCTGTGCTGATTGCCATCTTGGAACCGGTTCATTGGCCAAAATCTCAAAATATCTGTACAATCTGCAAGACATTTTTGTAGTGAACCATTACTTAAGCATAAACGTCTAAGGGCCAGATGCATGAAGAAACCGTTTTGCGATTTCCTAATTGCAAATCCTTGCGATTCGCAATTAGGAAATCGCAAAGCGGCATGCATGAAAGTGTGTTGAACACTTTTTGCGATTCCTAGGGGATCACAAATGACCTACCTCATGAATATAAATGTGGTAGGTCGCAATTTGCGACCCCCTAGGAATCGCAAAAATCACAGGGATGATGGCCTGCTGGGGTCAGCAGACCACCATGTCTGTGATTGTTTTTAAATAAAGCAATCTTTTTTAAATGCAGCCTGGTTTCCTTAAAGGAAAACAGGATGTGTATCAAAAACAAAAACGAAAAGTTTTCTATAATTTTTTAAGAGTAGGCAGTGGTCTGTGGGACCACTGCCTGCTCTTAGAAAACGCTGTAATAAACATTCACAAAGGGGGAGGGGTCCCTTGGGGGCCCCTTCCCATTTGCGAATGGGTCACCACCTACTTAAAGTAGGTGGTAAAATGCGAATGTTTTACGACCGCATTTCGGTCACAAAACATTCCTACATATTGATGCGATTCGGTATTAGGAAGAGTCGCCCTTCTTCTCATATCACAGTCATCATTCTAAAAAGGGTACATTAAATCTCCATATAGCTCAACTCGCATATTGTATATACCCAAAAAAACAGACCCACATTTATCATTAGACAAATTCATTAAATCTCCCTCTTTAATGGCCCCATCTAAATGTGCCATTATTGGAGAACATCTGGATCACATTGTAATATAAAAGCCCAACGATAAAATATCCCTCTAACCTCAAAATAACAGAATAAAATATGCTGAAACCAACACTTATCAGGAGTCCATGACTATAACACAAACACTGCCCAAATGTAAATTTCCTAATTTAATAAAAGACCAAAAGGTATACTGCCCAATTGATCTCTTTATCTATCCCATGATACGCTCCCATTCTTCCTTACTCTTTAATACCACTTTAAATGTACCCAAAAAGACTATAAAACTGCTTTCTTAATTTCCTTTCTTTGGTAAATCTCCTCCGCTTAGTCAACATGAGATCTTCTCCAGTGTGACCCACTCTATCTCATCTTCATTCTGTTGCATTGTGGTATAATGTTCAACCAGGGGAGAGCTGTATCTTTTTGTACAGATGGATGACGCATGTTCGTTTATTCTGCTTCTAAATTACCTACTAACTTCCTCAGGTAGTCTTTTCTTCAGGGACACATTTATAAATAAATCACATTTTTATTCCTACAATTACCCATGAAGTAAACCGAATTGTTGTTACCATGACATTCAATGGTAGCCCCTCTCTTCACAAACCAACAACTATGACAGGACCCACATTCAAAATGGCCTCCGATCTTGGACATGGTGTCCACTGTGACTTGTTTTCTATCTCCTGCATCCCTAGAAGTATGTAGCAAGATGTGCCACAAGTTTTTGTTTATTTTGTAACCAAAAAGGGACGTTTCTATTTCAGTTTTACCTTCACTATTCAGGAGATGCCAATTCCTATTAATTATATTTTTTACTTGATTGCTAATATTAGAGGATTTGGTAGCACATACTGTCCTATCTTCTGATATATTTTTCTCTCCTCCAGCATGCTGCCCCTATTGTAATACCTTGCTCCTTTGTAGGCATGTCTGACCTTTCTACAAGGATACTCTCTCTCTTTAAGCTTGTTCCTAAGAACTTCCAAATGTAGGTCAAAATCCCTGATCTCAGTACATTTCATGTGCAAATGCAGACATTGTCCAAATGGAATCTTTTCTCTCTGACTTTTGGGATGGTCGCCTTCAAAATGAAGGAGTGTATTCCTGTCTGTGGATTGTGTCTAGATAGATCTACTTCCGGATGGCCTGAAAGCTCTTTGATTGTTAAGTCAAGAAAGTCACATCTGATGTTACTCTTTGAACATGTGGATCTGAGATTACTATCACTTAAGTTTAACCATTTAATAAACTTATTGAATAATATTTCAAGGGCCGACCAAATGAAAAAAGATTGTCTATCTATGCATTGAAACTGACATTTGGGCCATTTCGTTAAAAATTTCATCTTACTCGAATTTACCTACATAAATACACACATAGGGCCCCATGCATCAAACTAAAAACCGGTCGCAAACGGGCAGATTCTCAGAATCTGCCCCTTTGCGACCGGTATTTTTACATTTGGGATGCATCATCCCAAATGGAAAAATCGCAAATTGCGATTGCATTTAAGGAATCGCAAATTGCGATTCCTTGAATGCAATGCTAGAAGCAATTTAAAATAGCGATTTCGCTATCAGGGGTCGCAAATTACCGAAAAATAAAATAGGTCGGTAATTTGCAAAAACTTTGAAAAATGCACTAAAGTGCATTTTTCAAAGTTGCATGATACACACACACATGCCCTTGGGGCATGTGTGTGCGCAACATGGGTGCACATTACAATTTCAGGGGTGCAACAGGGTGTCCTTTTGACACCCTTGCACCCTTGAAATTGCATGCGCAATTTGCGAGTACCTAATGGGTACTCGCAAATTGCGCATGCAATTCCCATTCATTCCTATGGGCCTGTAGGCCCATAGGAATGAATGGAAAGCCATTCCTTAATTGCGACTCGCAATTTGCGACTCGCAATTAAGGAATTTGTAGGAATCGCTATTTTTTTTGCGATTCCTACATGCATAGGCTTTTGCAATTCCTTATTAGCGAATCCTTATTTTTCACTAATAAGGAATCGCAAATGGCATTTTTGATGCATGTGCCAGAAAGCTCCCATTCGGATACTTTTTAATTGAATACCTAATTCATCTTTAAACAAAAAAGATAATTTTTTAGGACAATCCTGTCATATTTCACTATGGTACTCCTATACTCTCTTTTTTAAGGACCCCTTCTACAGCTTGAATGGTTTGTTTCATAATTTAGGGCCATTAAAGAAATTTGATTTATTAAATGGACTGCCGGAAGTGAATACCTCTTGATGGATAGAGGATAGTATTTCAAGTCAGAGGGTATACAATCACACCCTAATAGTGAGATATGCTATGTGATAGTGTGGAAGAAGCGTTTTTAAATCATTTCACTGCATGTTTTGTTTCTAGGGAAAAACGATTTCTTAAACAACATATTTGACTGGTAGACATAAAGAAATATTGCAGTCATTGGAGAACAAGGAGAGAGGCTCTTGGTAAAAAGAATATCAACATGCCTATTAGAAAGTAAGGTGAGACACTCCTGCAATGTGCAGTCCAGTATTGTTTGTCCAATATTAATCAAAAGTATTAATTTATTTTTTTAGTAGACATATTCACGGGAGGTGTACCGATGGTGGTTAGGAGAGCTTTGGACTTAAGAAGAAGATTGCTTTTGGTTTCAAGAAAAAAAAAGATGTTTTTACCTGATTTTTGGATGTCTTAAATGTAAGAGAAGTGTATTGTATTTTATGAATTAGTGTAGGTATTTACACAAAGAAACAATTGCTAAATGAGATCCTTATTATTTAATAGGAATGTGGGTATTAGGTTCTAAAATTTCTCAGAGTATGGGAACTACATATGATATTGGACTAGATGTATGTTTACCAGTAATACTTTGCAAAATCCATAAAGCCCCAGGTGTCTGTAGTGCACCAGTTTGAGGAGGTCATGTTGTCATTGGAGATACTGTGATATTTGTGCCCGATTGGCAGATCTTTTTAAATGTTCCACTATATGCGGTGTTGTCTGTGCAAAGAATTGCATTTTGTGTTTCCTCATAGGTGTATGCTTACATTGTCCATCACTATCCTGGTGTCAGTCCATAAGTAGAAGATGTTAAGGTACTTCTCCTGAAGAAGGGGCTTTAAGCAAGACAGACCACCAAAACATGTCAATGAACATTCATAACCAACTTCTCTTGGATGGGTGGGTCTGGTTACATGCTAGGAGAGACTGATGTTTCTGAGGTTTTCTAGTATGGCAGTTGAGTTTGGGTCATTGTGGTCTTCCAGGTGAAAGTTCAGGTCTCTGAGGAGGATGAAGGTGCTGGACTCGATGGTGAGGAGTGAGACGAAGTCCATGATGTTACTGTTGAATTTGGGTCAGGCCCTAGTGGTCTGTAAACCAGAATTCCACACAGGGGAAGTTGTCTGTGATATGTAGCTTGAATGTGAGCTGTTTCATGTTGTTGGTGGGGGTGTCCATGGCAGAGGTGCAGCTAATGGTGCCTTTGAAAAAGATGGGGACTCCACCTCTGGGTTTGTGTTGATGATTGTTCCTGATGAACGTGCAGCCAGCAGGCATGGCTGTAGCAATGTCCGGTGCCAAGGTTAGGTTCAGCCATGTCTCAGTAAGGAAGAGCAAGTCAGGACTCAAAGCATGGTCATGCAGTACGTCCCATATATTCTTGGTGTTTTTTGTGAGTGAATGAGTATTCTGGAAAATGCATGCTTGTGAGGTGTGCTGTGTGTGTGGCAGTTGTTCTGCATAAATGTGAGCTGGTATGTGCTTGCTGATGTTGTTTCAGGAGTGGTGGGGTAGTGTGTAGGAAAGTGCATGAGAACTTGCAGGAGTGTATGGTACGGTGCGGTTAGTGGAGGCCAGGGCTGAAAGCATGAAGGAGTGGAGTGGGTTAGCAGCAGGTGGGAGGAGGACCAGTGTCCTTGGCACTAGACACAGATGGATTTGCCTTTAGTGAGTCTTCAGCACACCAATGGTGCACCAGCTGCATTTGTCCGCCATTAAGTAGGTCCTGTGATGGGAGGAGTGCAGGGGAGAGAGGGGCATGATATGCAGGAGAGTAGGAGACAGAATGGCTGAAAGCATGAAAAGGTAAAGAGCACTGGAGAAGAGTGGTGAAAAACGGCAAACAGAGCAAAAATAGGCACAAAAGAGAGCACTCCAAGATGTAAAAAAAAAGCAACAAAGACAGAAAAAAGGGCAGAACTGAAGAACAAGCCAAAAAAAAGTCAAAGATAATTGGCAAAGAAGAGTGCAAAATGAGACAGAGAGAAAATCAAGACAGAAAAAATGCAACAAGAGGCAGAAAGAAACAAAAGGGCACACAATAAAAGATACAAAAGAGAGCAAAAGAGACAGAAAACAAAGGGCAGACCGCAACAGGAAGCACAAAAGAGGGCACAATAAGAGGCACAACAAAGAGCAAAAGAGACAGAAAATGAAGGGTAGAACACAACAAAAGAGAGAGATAAGTGAGAGTGAGAGAGAGGTTGGGAGAGTGTGAAAGAGAGTGAAAAAGAGCCGACAGAAGTGGATCGAGTCAGGAGCCTCAGACATGAGAGCCTGGTCCAAAAGGGCGTTGCCTGGTCGGAGGATGGGGGTTAGGTAAATATAGATCATGGCTAGGGCTATGCATGTGCTTTCCCCCTTGTGAGTGTGTCCTTCACTTCGCGGGGTTTCCTCCTTCCAGACAGGTCACTTCCAGTCAGTCATCCTGCCCCCTTCACCTTTGACACCATCACCCTCATTTACGAAGTTGCACAGGGATCCTCACGCAGCCCCAATCTTTGCAATGATTGCATGACCTCACTTGCCTACATCATCAGCACCCATGGAATAAACATCGCCCAGCTCATATTCTCCCAATTTGACAAGATGCCAAACGACAGGAGCATTTTCTCCACCCGCATGATTGAAGTCAAAAGATGGATGAAAAAAAAATTCCTAAGCTCAACACAGACAAGACGTATGCAATAATCTTAGTCTGGGATCCCACTTCAAGGTCTGCCAAACTCAGACCCACACTCCTAGCAACCCACACACAGAACCTTGGAATAGTAATCGACAAATCACTCACCATGACTGGCCAAGTGGACTCAGTCTCTGTCTCCTGCTTCCACACACTCATGATGCTCGAGAAGATCCTCAACAATTGCAGAACCATATCCCCAAGCCCTCATCACCAGCAAGCTGACCAGAAAATTCCAGACCATACAACACTCAGCCGCCACGCTTACCCTGAGCCTCCCACCCTGCATTCATATCACCCCAGAGCTCAAAGAGCTCCACTGGCTCCTGATTCACGAAAGAGCACGCTTCAAACTCCTCACGCAAACATAGAGAGCCTTAAACAACATTGGTCCCTTTTACCTCAACAAATACATAAACGTTCACAAACTACCAGGCACCTTCACTCAGCCGGACTCCCAATCGCACACACCTCCCGCCTACGCAGTACCATATCCGATTGTACCTTCTCCTTCCTTTAACTTGCTCGTAAAGCCTGGAGGGACTTGCCACTGCACATCAGAGCCTCCTACTTAGTTTTTGAACTCCACAAGAAACTGAAGACCTGGTTCTTCACCTAACCCTATGTAGCTCTTGCGTCAGTGCCAGGATACCCCCGGATGAGTTGTGCACTATAAAAGTACACATAGCATAACAACATTTCTTGCAAGGCAACTATCACCAGTTTGTGTGCCCAGCCCTGCCTAAGGTAGGTTGACTAACTGAATAGCCAGGTTGCTTCATGCTTTAGGAGTGATTTAACACCCGTTTGCCACGATTCGCTCCCTGTGATCTCCTGCCCACCACCAGGAGGCCTACCTATGGGACTCTCCATTGTTCTAATAAGCTTCCGAACCTTCCACCATATGCTCTTTGATGCTATTTAGAAATTCCCCTTCAGTTCTAATTCATGCTGGGTTTTTTGGAAGTCAGTCTGCTCGTGCTAAAAACTCCATTACCTAGAATTCCCTGCTCACTGCTTCATCTCCATCCCTGCAAGCCAAGGATGAGTGGAGAAATTCAGCATACCTGGGGCTGGCAGGTGCTAGCCTGCTCACACCTGAGGCATGTGATCACAGTGAGCTCTTTTAACCCATAGTTCCCTTCAGCCCAGTGTTGGTCATTGTAGCTGTATTCCTGTTAGACTGACCCTCTGTTTCCTGAACTTTAGCTAATCCTTGTTCCTTGAAGTAGCGCTGCCTGCAGTGTTACCCTGCTTTCTGATTCCTGAGCCCGCAGTATTTTAACGCATCATTGATCCTTTTACTTTCCCTCTTTCTATTGTTACTTTTTCCCACTTTTGCCTTCCTTTCCTTTTACCTTAGCCCAGTTTCTAGTTTACTAGTTTGTTACTTGCTTTCTTCCAAGTGTGACCTTTGTTTTACCTTCTTTTTTGTCAAGCATTTCTCCTTTGTACCTCTTTGTCTATCGTGGCTCATATTTAGGTGTTACCACCTTGCGTGTTCCTGTTTGATCGCCAGGATCTGTAGGTACAGCTGACCTAGGTGGTGTTTCTTTTCCACTGTGAGTATTGCCGTAAAGTTACTTTTATTACATCACCATAGGTATCAGCTCCACAGACCCTGCCTTTGCATGTATATCCTATATGTGGGTATTTGCAGTCAGTATCTGTAACAGCAATTGTGGGTGAGGAACTCCCGAGTGCTTTAGCCCACATTCCCTTTATTGTTAATGTTGTTATATGTATGTCTGTCCTGGGTCTTTGTTAGTCTGGATGCCAAATTGCTTACTGTGTGCCTGTGTTTTCTGAGCTTTGAACATCTTGTTCATTTGTGCAGAGCTTTCCCTTTTGAATCCCTTTTCTCCTCTGACTCCCTGTGTGATCTTGAGCAGGTCTGTACCCAATATTCTATTCCTTTGTCTACCCTGCCAGCAGCCCTTGCCAGAGTTCCTGACACCATCCTCCTGATCTGGATCTGTGTATGTGTGGGATGTGTGCGAGCAGGAGTTCTGCGAAGCAGAGTTGTGTGGGTGGCTGATGGAGGGAGATGCTACTCTTCAGGTAAGTGGGGTCTAAGGTATGTAGTGCCTTGAATGTGTGTGTTAGGAGTTTGAATTTAACGTGTTTTTGTAACGGGAGCCAGTGTAGTTCTCTGAGGTGTGGTGTGATGTGAGTTCTCTGTGAGAGTTTGAGGTTCAGTCTGGCTGCCGAGTTCTGGATGGTTTGTAGTCTTCTAGTGAGTTGCTTGGTGACCCCGACGTAGAGGGTGTACTCATAGTCCAACTTGATGGTGACTGGGGCATGACTGACAGTTCTTCTAGTTTGTTTGGAAGACATTTGCAGATTTTCTCCATCATCTTCAGGGTCTGTAACAAGATGGAGTGACAGCATTGACTTGTGCGATCATGTCCAGTTTGCTGCTGATAATTATTGTGAGGTTGTGAGCATGGCTGCTGGGTGTGGGCCCAAGTTAAGCCGGCCACCAGTTGGAGCCCCATAGTGAGGTGTTCTTGCCGAAGACAACTACATCTGTCTTGTCGGTGTTGAGCTTGAGACAGTTATCGTTCATCCAGTTAGCAACTTTGGTCATGCAGACGGTGAACTTGTTTCTATGTGTTGGGGGTGTTGTCCGAGAGGGATTGTATGAGTTGTGTGCCATCTGCGTAGGAGAGAGGGTTGATGTTGTGTGCGCGGATGACGTTGGCCAGTGGGATCATGTATGTGTTGAAAAGCGTGGGGCTGAATTATGAGCCTTGAGGCTCTCCTCAGGTGAGTTTACGAGCTTCCGAGGAGTAAGGTTCCAGGTAATAGCTTGCGTTCTATCCGTTATGTGCAGATCCAGCAGAGAATGGGTCCTTGGATGCCAATCTCGTGCAGGCAATTGATGAGGTTGGGGTGTGGACCATGTGAAATGGTGCAGACAGGTTCAGGAGAATGAGAGCTGCCATGTCTCCTCTGTCAAGGATCGTGCACAAGTCATCTGGGGAAGCGATGAGTGCTGTTTCTGTACTGTGGTTCGGCCTGGATCCAGACTGCGTGGCATTGAGGAGCTGGTGGCTGCTGAGGTGGTCAGTGAGGCATCAGTTGATTAGTCGGTTAGGCAGTGCTTATCCTGAACGTTTCTGGACCTACATTCAGCACCCCTGCTGGAGTGAATGACACAAACATCAAATCCAAAATATTGTGTTAGCTAAATATCATGTCTGAAATACTGTTACTAAAAAATTATCGGGGAACAGAATATAGATGGTAGGAATATAAGTTTTATGTATCTAATATTGTTTAAAAAAATATTTTTGCATATAATATTGTTTATTTTAATGTAGTTGGATTAAATATACTTTTAAATTAATTTAATGTATATTGGTTAATATAATAATTTTAGATGTTAGTATTAGTAATATAATTGTTTCAAAATTGTTTTAGTACAGTTTGTATTTTTTAGTGTGTAGATATATTTTATTTACATTAAATTAGTATTATACATTGTAGTAACAGGTTTTTGGGTTTGTAGGGGAATAGGGAGGTAAGTTATTTAAAATATTGTTTTTTTATTTTCAGATATTTCATTTTGCATATTGAAATGTAAATAATTATGTAAGTTGTTTATTCAGACTAATTATTAATTTAATTGTTCAAGTATATTTTGTGATTTTTAATATATATTTTATGTTTGTACAGATTAATGACTACAAAATATTTTAGTAGCGGGTTGCTGGGTTTGTAAAAGAATACCATGAGTAGTTATTTAAAATACATTATATATGTATTTGATAATTAATAATGTACCTTATTCAATTGATTATTTGTTTTCTAAATTATTTGATGGATTATAATTTTTTGTTATTGTTTTATTTATAATTTATTTTAATTTTTGGGGAGTTGTCGGGTTTTTTTTGGATAAGAGGAAGAGAAGCGTATTTGTTTTACATTTATTGATTTAATTTTTAGTTTCCTAAATTCATTTTCCATTATTATTACATGTTTATTTACATTCAATTGTATTTATTTATATGGTATATATTTTCTATTTTAAATATGTGTTAAAGATTTTGTGTTATCTATTTAAATGTTTTTCAATGATTAGTATTTGGAAAGGTATTTGTAAACCTACACTTTCCATGTTTTTGCTTACATTGAAGTATGTACACTAAGGGGTCGATTCCGATTCGGGCCGGAAAAAGCACCGACCGACTCGGATCCGGAAAAAATACCGACCGACACGTACCAGTGGCGCCCGACACGCCAAGTACGATGCAAGCCGCGATAAATCCGACCGACACGTCAGGAAACCAAGCCGACCGACCGAGCCGCTCGGAAAATAGCAATCCGGCCGGAAAAACACGCGAATCCAACCGACCGACACGCACCCGGAACAAATCCGACCGAATCGTACCCGCCAACTCCAACCCGCAAAGTACGATGCAAGGCGCGAAAAACACGACCGAGTCGGACGGAGGACAAGCCGTACGACCGACACGCATACAAAACCGAGCCGAAGCAACACAATACACCGCGACCGACGCGTACGCAGCATACAAAACTGCACAAACACAGCGTGAACGAAACGGAAAACACCGTACGAGACCAATGCAGGGTCCGACTCGGTCACAAGAACGTTTCCAACATACACAAACAGCACAAAGGAAAAATCAACCAAAAAAAGGCCAAACAAGCAATTACCAAGCCAATAAATACTGGGGGGGTGGGGACAGAGAACAAAGACACACCCACAACTCCACCTATATAAAGGACACAAATCACTACCATGAGCCTTTGCAAATGCCATTCCACTGCCAGCACCCAAGAGAAAGCAACCACACACCCACAGCTCATCCCTCACACAAGCCACACACCAGCAGCACACCAACAAATACCTACCTCACATACACCCAGCACAACACACACCCACACACCCTCACCTGCACACCAACACACACATCACCCACCATCACCACCCATCACCATGCCCCCCAAGAAGAATCACAAGTTCCTAGATTGTGAATTGGAAGTCCTGGTAGACGAGATCCTCAGGGTAGAGCCACAGCTGTTTGGCACATTGGTCCAACAGACCCCCATGTCGCAGAAAACCAAGATGTGGGAGAGGATCATCAACAGGGTGAACGCACAATCACCATGTCGGCGCACAAAGAGCGACATCCAGAACAGGTGGTATGACGTGCGCAGGAGGGTACGGAAACTGCTGAAGCAAGATTACATCAACAGCCAACACACCGGCAGTGGCCCTCCTGCCAAGCCAATATACCTCAGGCCCTGGGAGGAGAAGGTGCGGGCCATCCTACCGCCAGTGAGCATATATGGACTAGAGGACATCCCAGAGCCTGGTGAGTACACAACAAATGTACACAATATACTGCCACAAAACACACACACATCACTGTCAAGGGGAGAGTCAAACCATGCACTCATAGCAATTACACAGCAACTAGAACAGAATCATCCCAAAATGTGTATGTCAGTCAGATAAACACAACACATGCCATCAAAAAAGTCACATCCAACTGTGCCAACACATGTACAAACACAACCACAACTACAGCTAGGCAGTGGCACAAATAGAACTAACACACACATCCACACATGTAGCCACCACAACAACACCAACACACAGTGAAGACCACTCAAAGGAAGGAATTCTGTGTATGCTGGCCAAGTCAGTGTAGCCAATAGCATCATGGGAGTCGCAGTCACACATATTGCCCCCCCCACAACTGTCCCATCAACACCACCATGAACCATGCGCACATCACAGGGAGTGGAGAAGGACTCACAAGATGGCTGACACTGGCTACTGCTGTGAGGAGCACAAGGCCCTGCTGCCAACTGTGCACCAACAAACAGCAGGACACCACTGACTGACATCCTGAGAGACAACTTACACTCCCTGCAATGCAAGCACGTTCCATGGTGGGATATCTGGCTGGCTGGGTGGGAAGGGGGACTTGCAGCACTGACCATAGTCACCAGCACCTCCCCTCACACCCCCCCCCAACACAAACTCCACAGTACCCACCTGGTAGAATGCAATGCCCTCCATCCTAACACAAGATCCCACAAAGCACCACCACCCTGGCTTATGTTGTGTGAAGCACAGGGACACTCTTGGGACTCTTAGCCAAACAACTGCCAGGACAACACTCCCAGCCATCCTGTCAGCACAGCCAGCCCACCCCACAGGGAAGCAGAGTCAAAAGGAAGGAAGCATGGGCATGCTGGGAAGGGGGGTGGAGGCAATAGCATGATGGGAGTCGTAGTCACAGACATTGCTCAGCCTCACAACTGGCCCATCAACACCACCCTGAACCATGCTCACATCACAGGGAGTGGAGAAGGACTCACAAGATGGCTGACACTGGCTACTGCTGTGGGGAGCACAAGGCCCTGCTGGCAACTGTGCACCAACAAACAGCAGGACACCACTGACTGACATCCTGAGAGACAACTTACACTCCCTGCAATGCAAGCACGTTCCATGGTGGGATATCTGGCTGGCTGGGTGGGAAGGGGGACTTGCAGCACTGACCATAGTCACCAGCACCTCCCCTCACACCCCCCCCAACACAAACTCCACAGTACCCACCTGGTAGAATGCAATGCCCTCCATCCTAACACAAGATCCCACAAAGCACCACCACCCTGGCTTATGTTGTGTGAAGCACAGGGACACTCTTGGGACTCTTAGCCAAACAACTGCCAGGACAACACTCCCAGCCATCCTGTCAGCACAGCCAGCCCACCCCACAGGGAAGCAGAGTCAAAAGGAAGGAAGCATGGGCATGCTGGGAAGGGGGTGGAGGCAATAGCATGATGGGAGTCGTAGTCACAGACATTGCTCAGCCTCACAACTGGCCCATCAACACCACCCTGAACCATGCTCACATCACAGGGAGTGGAGAAGGACTCACAAGATGGCTGACACTGGCTACTGCTGTGGGGAGCACAAGGCCCTGCTGGCAACTGTGCACCAACAAACAGCAGGACACCACTGACTGACATCCTGAGAGACAACTTACACTCCCTGCAATGCAAGCACGTTCCATGGTGGGATATCTGGCTGGCTGGGTGGGAAGGGGGACTTGCAGCACTGACCATAGTCACCAGCACCTCCCCTCACACCCCCCCCCAACACAAACTCCACAGTACCCACCTGGTAGAATGCAATGCCCTCCATCCTAACACAAGATCCCACAAAGCACCACCACCCTGGCTTATGTTGTGTGAAGCACAGGGACACTCTTGGGACTCTTAGCCAAACAACTGCCAGGACAACACTCCCAGCCATCCTGTCAGCACAGCCAGCCCACCCCACAGGGAAGCAGAGTCAAAAGGAAGGAAGCATGGGCATGCTGGGAAGGGGGTGGAGGCAATAGCATGATGGGAGTCGTAGTCACAGACATTGCTCAGCCTCACAACTGGCCCATCAACACCACCCTGAACCATGCTCACATCACAGGGAGTGGAGAAGGACTCACAAGATGGCTGACACTGGCTACTGCTGTGGGGAGCACAAGGCCCTGCTGCCAACTGTGCACCAACAAACAGCAGGACACCACTGACTGACATCCTGAGAGACAACTTACACTCCCTGCAATGCAAGCACGTTCCATGGTGGGATATCTGGCTGGCTGGGTGGGAAGGGGGACTTGCAGCACTGACCATAGTCACCAGCACCTCCCCTCACACCCCCCCCCCAACACAAACTCCACAGTACCCACCTGGTAGAATGCAATGCCCTCCATCCTAACACAAGATCCCACAAAGCACCACCACCCTGGCTTATGTTGTGTGAAGCACAGGGACACTCTTGGGACTCTTAGCCAAACAACTGCCAGGACAACACTCCCAGCCATCCTGTCAGCACAGCCAGCCCACCCCACAGGGAAGCAGAGTCAAAAGGAAGGAAGCATGGGCATGCTGGGAAGGGGGTGGAGGCAATAGCATGATGGGAGTCGTAGTCACAGACATTGCTCAGCCTCACAACTGGCCCATCAACACCACCCTGAACCATGCTCACATCACAGGGAGTGGAGAAGGACTCACAAGATGGCTGACACTGGCTACTGCTGTGGGGAGCACAAGGCCCTGCTGCCAACTGTGCACCAACAAACAGCAGGACACCACTGACTGACATCCTGAGAGACAACTTACACTCCCTGCAATGCAAGCACGTTCCATGGTGGGATATCTGGCTGGCTGGGTGGGAAGGGGGACTTGCAGCACTGACCATAGTCACCAGCACCTCCCCTCACACCCCCCCCCAACACAAACTCCACAGTACCCACCTGGTAGAATGCAATGCCCTCCATCCTAACACAAGATCCCACAAAGCACCACCACCCTGGCTTATGTTGTGTGAAGCACAGGGACACTCTTGGGACTCTTAGCCAAACAACTGCCAGGACAACACTCCCAGCCATCCTGTCAGCACAGCCAGCCCACCCCACAGGGAAGCAGAGTCAAAAGGAAGGAAGCATGGGCATGCTGGGAAGGGGGGTGGAGGCAATAGCATGATGGGAGTCGTAGTCACAGACATTGCTCAGCCTCACAACTGGCCCATCAACACCACCCTGAACCATGCTCACATCACAGGGAGTGGAGAAGGACTCACAAGATGGCTGACACTGGCTACTGCTGTGGGGAGCACAAGGCCCTGCTGGCAACTGTGCACCAACAAACAGCAGGACACCACTGACTGACATCCTGAGAGACAACTTACACTCCCTGCAATGCAAGCACGTTCCATGGTGGGATATCTGGCTGGCTGGGTGGGAAGGGGGACTTGCAGCACTGACCATAGTCACCAGCACCTCCCCTCACACCCCCCCCAACACAAACTCCACAGTACCCACCTGGTAGAATGCAATGCCCTCCATCCTAACACAAGATCCCACAAAGCACCACCACCCTGGCTTATGTTGTGTGAAGCACAGGGACACTCTTGGGACTCTTAGCCAAACAACTGCCAGGACAACACTCCCAGCCATCCTGTCAGCACAGCCAGCCCACCCCACAGGGAAGCAGAGTCAAAAGGAAGGAAGCATGGGCATGCTGGGAAGGGGGGTGGAGGCAATAGCATGATGGGAGTCGTAGTCACAGACATTGCTCAGCCTCACAACTGGCCCATCAACACCACCCTGAACCATGCTCACATCACAGGGAGTGGAGAAGGACTCACAAGATGGCTGACACTGGCTACTGCTGTGGGGAGCACAAGGCCCTGCTGCCAACTGTGCACCAACAAACAGCAGGACACCACTGACTGACATCCTGAGAGACAACTTACACTCCCTGCAATGCAAGCACGTTCCATGGTGGGATATCTGGCTGGCTGGGTGGGAAGGGGGACTTGCAGCACTGACCATAGTCACCAGCACCTCCCCTCACACCCCCCCCAACACAAACTCCACAGTACCCACCTGGTAGAATGCAATGCCCTCCATCCTAACACAAGATCCCACAAAGCACCACCACCCTGGCTTATGTTGTGTGAAGCACAGGGACACTCTTGGGACTCTTAGCCAAACAACTGCCAGGACAACACTCCCAGCCATCCTGTCAGCACAGCCAGCCCACCCCACAGGGAAGCAGAGTCAAAAGGAAGGAAGCATGGGCATGCTGGGAAGGGGGTGGAGGCAATAGCATGATGGGAGTCGTAGTCACAGACATTGCTCAGCCTCACAACTGGCCCATCAACACCACCCTGAACCATGCTCACATCACAGGGAGTGGAGAAGGACTCACAAGATGGCTGACACTGGCTACTGCTGTGGGGAGCACAAGGCCCTGCTGCCAACTGTGCACCAACAAACAGCAGGACACCACTGACTGACATCCTGAGAGACAACTTACACTCCCTGCAATGCAAGCACGTTCCATGGTGGGATAACTGACTGGGTGGGTGGGTGGGTGGGAAGGAGGTCTGGCTGTCAACCAAACACAATCAATGCAGACCATGTTCACACCCCAGAGAATACATAGAAATGCCCAAATAATGCAGGACAATGTGCCACACCAATATCAACCCCTGACTGTGACGACTTAGGACAATACAATGTACAGGCCCGCACCCCGAGGCACAGTCACAACTGTCAGGTGTGTCAACCACTGATGCCTGCAGAAACATGACATACATTGTTTGTGTCTCCCAAAAACAGGTGATGATAGGGACACAGCAGCAGACGCTGAGGAGTCCCAGTCCCAGGCTCAAGAGGATGCCGAGCTCACTGGCGTCGTACAGCCTCTGTCCTCCTCGGACGATGAAGAACAACCTGGCACATCCGGTGCAAGTCAACATGCTGCACCAGCAGGACCACCAGCTGCAGCACCAGCAGGTCCACCAGCTGCACCCCCTGCACCCACCCCTCCAACGACTGTCACCACGAATACCATCCCTGCCGACATGGACAGAATAAGGAACAACACCAGCGCAGTGACCCTGGACCAACCTGGGGCCATGGACACCACCACCACCACCAACCCCCAAGGTGGACCAGGGTTATCTGTGCGTGCAACTGCACACACTGCACATGTCAGCAGGGGTGGTGGGAGGGGTGGGAGACAGAGGTCGCTGCTTGCAGACGTTGCTGGTGTGCATGAAGACCCACAACTGGTACGCATAGCTGATGCGTACCAGTCCAGCACCGGAGAGCTCAGCCAGGTAGTGGGGCTCCTCAGAGACATCAAACAGCAGCAGGCTGCCCATCATGCCCGCTTGGACTCCCACATGTCCCAAGTGGAGTCACACATGTCACGTGTGGACTCCCACATGTCACGTGTGGACTCCCACATGACCCGCGTGGAGTCCAAGTGGGATGTACTACATGAGATGACGGCGGTGCACAGGGACATTTTACAATGCCTCCGCCAGATGAACAGCAACCAGTCCACACCTCCCTGTGTGCCAACAACATCTGGTACCGAACAAACTGCAACTGCCACAGGGAGGGAGGAGGACTCTGGCGGAGAGTCCCCTGCACCGCAGCAGCCTGCACTTGAGGGCCCCCCCCCAAGAAGAGGGGTCGTCCGAGGAGGGGAAAGTGAGAGGCTGATGGCCAAGCGCAACTCCCAGGAAGCCTGAACCTGTTCTGGATTTTCGCCTTTGTGCACAGACTGTTCACCCTGTTGATGGCAACACTACTCCCACACATTGCATGGGGAGTATAAGTTGGAACAATGTGTCAGACAACTGTGGCCCCGATACTGGGGATCCTGTCTACCTGGACTTTCTATTCATCTAGGAACTTGGGATTGCAAGATTCATGTACAGCACAATCCATCCTATGCACTATTATCACAATAAACACACTAATACACCATACTTGCCTCTGTCGTGATTCCAACGTGGGTGCTGTTATGGGGATGATGAACTGCAAAATTACACAGTGTATGCGAACTGCAACAGCAAGGACAACACAGGCATGTGAGTACAGGCAACGTGACACATATGAGGGAGACACACCACCAGGGCTACACAACACATACACACCTAGGCCATCTGACTCATTGCCTACACTGATGTTGCCAGGGAAGACGGTGCAATGCACAGACACCACACCCATTCCCAGTTGTAGTCAAGTAGCCCACAGGTGCAGTAAGCAAATGGCAGTCAAATGTGTGACCACAGACAACGCACATCACTAAGTGAAGCACAGGTTTATTACACAGTAGCAACATGCCGTAACCACTACAGATGCAAGGTAACCCCACCTGGTAGCGGGCACACAGTCAACAACTGTAGACAGAAGGAAGTCCATGGGTGTGGCGCACATCACCTGTAGGGACACAACAGCTACCAGCCTGGATGTGCAATCACGTCGTCGGTGGACACAGTTGACCAAACGAATCTGAAAGTACCCTGTGAAGGACAGAAATGACACACAGTCAAAAGCAATGCAGTACAGGACAGAACAGCAAAACTCATGCACAATACATGTTACAAGATACCCACCCAGAACCAAGTTAGCATGTCAACACTGTTGGGGAGTACAGCCCACCTGTCACCACACATCGCAACACACATCCTGTCAAGTAGCCCATGGACACACTCCAACAGCACCAGAGCACCACCCACACATCATGCCAACTCACATCATTCACATGACACCTCAGGATACTCACATTCAGCTAAAGAAGTTGGTGATGAGCTGTGTGCGGACATCACCATCACCATCATCATCATCATCGTCACTGGCATCGTGGTCCAGGCCAGGATCCTCCACAGGTGGCGGATGTTGGTCATCGTCATCCTGGATGAGAGGCAACTCCTTCCGCACTGCCAGGTTGTGGAGCATGCAGCAGACGATGATAATCTTGCACACTTTCGCAGGGGCATATGGGAGGGACCCTCCGGTCTTGTCCAGGCAGCGGAAGCGGCTCTTCAGGAGACCAAAGGTCCGCTCAATCACTCTCCTGGTCCGACCATGTGCCTCATTGTAGCGCATCTGGGCAGGTGTCACAGGGTTCCTGAGGGGTGTCAGCAACCACGGCATGTTGGGGTATCCCGAGTCACCTACGGACAGACAAGTGCACATCAGCTGACTTGGAAAAGTGGGCGGAATACTACAGATCAGATCACACACAATGGCACAAAGTCAGTACACACCGACAAGCCAGGCACGCTGGTTCTGCATCTGTGCCATCAACCTGGGGATGCGACTACTCCTCATCACAAAGGCATCGTGTGCTGAACCAGGGAAACGGGCACACACGTGTGTGATGGTCATGTCTGCAAGACACACCACCAGTGCATTGACCGAGTGGTAGTGCTTGCGGTTCCTGTAGGCCTGCTCCTGGGCCTGTGGTGGTACCAAAGCCACATGTGTCCCATCAATGGAGCCAATGACATGCGGCATCCTCCCCAGGGCATAAAAGTCACTCTTCACGTCAGTGAGTCGTCGCAGTCTAGGGAAATAGATGTACCGGTTCAGGAAGAGCAACATTGCCGCCAAAACATCGCGGAGCACACGGCTGAACATGGTCTGTGACATCCCACCAGCAGACGCCACAGTATGTTGGAAGGTACCGGTGGCAAAGAAGTGTAGGGCTGCCATCACCTTCACCTTGGGGGTCAGCGCTGTAGGATACGGCCGGCCAGGCTGCAAATGTGGGGACAACTGCACTGCAAAATCCTCAATCAGCTGCCTGGTGAAGCGGTACCGTCGGATGCTGTCCCGTTCCACCATCGTTGCCAGGTCTGGGAATGGCCGATGGACAGCAGGAGCCCTGCAGTGCAGAGGAGAAGTAAGCAAGATCGTCAGTCACCCCACATATGCGGCATTGAACACACTCAAGATCCCAACATACATCATCATGAGGCACAACTACATGAAGTGTGCAGTACCGGAACGACATTTATGGTACATACATGGCCAACATCTGTCAACACGGTCCTACAGGTGGCATCAATTTGTCCCTGTTTGGCCCATTGGATATCATGATGCTGTGTCACAGTCACCCCCCAGTGACATGTGAGGACAGATGTGCCCCAGGCACCACAGCTCAACGACAGGCACATTCCCAGGGACCCTGTAATGCCACATGGACACTGGCATCACCTGGAGTATCATGTGTACACCACAACAAAACAAACATGACCCCCACAGGTAGTGGCCACACTTGCCATGGCAGGAGAGCCATGGACGTCTGTGACACACACGCACAACATCAGAGTCCATGCACACACAACGTGGATGTGGAGACTGTCTCCCATTGTGCACATGAAATCAGAGACATTGTAAACACTACATGCACAAAGACTGTGGAGGGCCATCACTATTGTGCCACTGGGACACCCTGGCTCAAACATACCGTCCCACATGGGACTCACGGGGTATGTGACATGACATACACAAACACCACTGTGAAATGTGACCATGGCACATGCACAGATATGAACAGTTGCACATCACAGTGGTCACGTACACGTAACACCCATGATCCTGTCCCCATGAACACGTGCACAGCCTGGGGGTGGCTGCCCACAGGTGACACCCACAGGACAACATGTACACCAACATACACACAATAGGAAATGCAGCCTTACATGCCTTATGATAAGGTTTGGACAGGCTGTCGTGATGTAGGTGTGCCCCTCACTCCCTGGGAGCTATCTGTGGCTGGCATATGTCCATCTGAGACAGGCATGCTGACATATGCCAGTCACATGTACAGTGATGCGTTGTACTGCAATGGACCGATCGGTGCCTCCGGCCGGCCCATTGCATTCAATGTGTGCGGGTACGCGTTGTACCCCTGTGCGCGTTGAACTGCAATGGACCGATCGGTGCCTCCGGCCGGCCCATTGCATTCAATGTGTGCGGGTACGCGTTGTACCCCTGTGCGCGTTGTACTGCAATGGACCGATCGGTGCCTCCGGCCGGCCCATTGCATTCAATGTGTGCGGGTACGCGTTGTACCCCTGTGCGCGTTGAACAGCAATGGACCGATCGGTGCCTCCGGCCGGCCCATTGCTTTCAATGTGTGCGGGTACGCGTTGTACCCCTGTGCGCGTTGTACTGCAATGGACCGATCGGTGCCTCCGGCCGGCCCATTGCATTCAATGTGTGCGGGTACGCGTTGTACCCCTGTGCGCGTTGAACAGCAATGGACCGATCGGTGCCTCCGGCCGGCCCATTGCTTTCAATGTGTGCGGGTACGCGTTGTACCCCTGTGCGCGTTGTACTGCAATGGACCGATCGGTGCCTCCGGCCGGCCCATTGCATTCAATGTGTGCGGGTACGCGTTGTACCCCTGTGCGCGTTGAACAGCAATGGACCGATCGGTGCCTCCGGCCGGCCCATTGCATTCAATGTGTGCGGGTACGCGTTGTACCCCTGTGCGCGTTGTACTGCAATGGACCGATCGGTGCCTCCGGCCGGCCCATTGCTTTCAATGTGTGCGGGTACGCGTTGTACCCCTGTGCGCGTTGTACTGCAATGGACCGATCGGTGCCTCCGGCCGGCCCATTGCATTCAATGTGTGCGGGCACGCGTTGTACCCCTGTGCGCGTTGAACAGCAATGGACCGATCGGTGCCTCCGGCCGGCCCATTGCATTCAATGTGTGCGGGTACGCGTTGTACCCCTGTGCGCGTTGAACAGCAATGGACCGATCGGTGCCTCCGGCCGGCCCATTGCTTTCAATGTGTGCGGGTACGCGTTGTACCCCTGTGCGCGTTGTACTGCAATGGACCGATCGGTGCCTCCGGCCGGCCCATTGCATTCAATGTGTGCGGGTACGCGTTGTACCCCTGTGCGCGTTGAACAGCAATGGACCGATCGGTGCCTCCGGCCGGCCCATTGCATTCAATGTGTGCGGGTACGCGTTGTACCCCTGTGCGCGTTGTACCTCAATGGACCGATCGGTGCGCACCCATTGACAATGGGCTTGCCTGGCAACGGACGCGTTTTCGAATATTCGAACGAGTCGGTTGCTGGAAAATCAGTTGGTCACCCACAACAATGTTGCAAAATCATGTATGTCATGAAGTTGAAGATTTTGAAGGATGCTGTGGGCGTGTTTTGGTGCTGCTATTCCATGGATTGGCCATATTCAGAAGATGCAAACGACTTGGACCTATCACTTTGGACACAAGGGACAGTATCTGCCTCTCCAGCACATATATATTGCTGCATGTTCCCCTGAGAGCCCACTTGCCTGCACTACATGCTCCAGGACGACATCTGCCACTGCACTGCTGCTGTCTCTGCCCCTCTGGACCCTGCAATGGCACGTACTGTGGAGAGAGCCCCAGCCTTCAGCCTTGAAGAGAACCAGGCCCTGCTGGACAGCCTACTTCCACAGTACAGCAAGCTGTATGGGACACCAGGGGAGCAGGTGAGTGTTCTGTGCACTGCCTTTCTGAATGTGCATTTTGTCTGACTAGCAAGGCTGAGAGTCAGCACACCACTGGCTAGCAGGCTCACTGAGTAGTTGTCACCCCCCATAGTGTGTAGTGACTTGCACTGGACAGGTATGGTGCAGTGACAGTGCTTCTGAACAGGGTTTTACTCCCCATGCTATGATACCATGTAGTGACTTCTGGAAAACTGTCCATGGGCAGCCGTGCACTGCCTGGGTACACCATGTGCCCCTGTGATTGCGACATGTATATGCAACTGTGTCATGCACGGATATGTTGCATGTGTAGTAATGTCCTTATCACTTTGTCATCCTGACAGGCTTCTGCCCATCGGAAGCATGAGATCTGGAAGGACATCGTCCGGGCTGTCCGGTCCGTGGGGGTCTACAAGCGCCGGATCCGCAACTGCCAAAAGAGGTGGCAGGACCTTCGGGGCTGGACCCGGAGGATTGCACGGGTCCAGCTGAAGCTGTCGCCTCCTCGCAGGAGGGGCGGAACACGGACCCTGACCCCCCACATGCTCAGGATCCTGGCGGTGGTCTTTCCAGACCTGGATGGGCAGCTGAAGGCCAGAGAGCAGCAAGGAGGGGGTGAGTCAAAGACTGCACTGTGTACTCTGTCTAACATGTTATGTGCCCTCCTCGGGCCAGGTTGAACTGCCACAGTACAGCAGTCATGTTGTCCAGGAGCCATGTCCCTCTATTGTGCACTGCCCACTCCTCATCTGATACCCAGGTGTGGCCCTTACATGCAGGGAATTCTGTCACTTAGGACTGTGTCCTTGCAGTTTGCTTGACTCAAGGTGGGAGACAGCATCTGTTTCCCTGACTCTGTGGTGGGCATCATGGGTGGGTCCATTGCTTACACAATGCCTGTATTCTGACATGTATTCAGCGTGTTACTTTGATCTGTGGTCCAATTGCTGAGCTGATCCACCACATGTGGCTGGGGTACCTGGCACACACCCATGCTGCGGGTGGGAACAATGTTTGGGCCCCAGGAGTATGTATATGACGTGTGTCACACATACTTAGCCAGCTGCCTACAGTCCAGGGCTCATCCCTCATTCATGTGGGGCTGGACAGTCATGCCTACTCCAGGCCATACAATACACTCTGTACTCCCACTCCCGTGTATCAGAGGACACATTGTGCACAGTGATTTGCCCCTCAGGTGTCTGCCTCTGTGTCAGTGTGCTGTGGATTAGTCGCCAGGACTGCTGTGGAGTTTCTTGGTAGGGGCTCAGCATGCCACTGGAGATGTGACCATAGGAGACGATACTTGTGTGACACATAGGTGTCTGATCAGCTGCCCATGCAGACTGGGGCATGTAAATGTGAAGTTCAGGCAGCTGTTCCCCATGCACAGCAGAGTGTGAGGGGCTCAGGTTCAGAGGGTAGTGTCACAGGTCTCCCATATGTCCAATAGGTATGACCTGGACAGATGAGGGTTAAGAGGATGTGTTGTGGGGGGATGTACATGTGCACTTGTGCAGCTCCAGGACTTGCATTCCCCATGACCTACTATTGTGACACAGTGCAGAGTGTTGTTGTCTGGCTGCAAAGTCATACATCACTGAGACAGTGATGTATGACTTTGCAGTCATGCCTCCGCCATGGCATGTGTCTACTGATTGGTGATCCTGCAGGGGAGTGACATGTGCTACATGCACACCATAGTGGCGCTGGCTATCAGGACATGGGTGCATCATGGTGTCTGTCACTGGTATGCATCACATGCATTTCCTATTTGACTCTGGGCATCCCTTACATCCGTAAACCTGTACTGACTCAGTGGCAAGAGCTGTGATGTGTCCACACCGTGTCCTCTGCACTGTCCAACTACTGTGTACTTGGTGCATGTGTCAACACTGGGGTGTTGCAATCCAACAGACACCAGACAGATGGGTGCAAGGCCATGTGGGATGTGAGTGCCATGCTTGGCATCAGACTGACAATTGACTTCTCCTGTTCAATTAGTGCACTTTTAGCAATGTACAACTAATGATGCCAGGGCTTGCTCTGTGATGTGCTGTGCTCACAGTGGTGTGTGCGTTATGTGCAGGTGACTGATGTCTGTCTGTTTCCCCATTGTTTGCAGATACATCCACGGCCACGGAAGGGGACAGCTCCACGGACCAGGAGGAGCCGGAGAGCCAGACTGGGTCAGCAGCCGAGGAGTGGTCGGAGGGACCCAGTGGCACGGAGGGCGAGGGGAGCCACACCGAGGAGTCCTCAGCAGCATCCACCTCAGCTGAGGACCAGAGCAACTCGGAGGATGACTCCCTTGTGGAGGCGGGTGTCAGCAGCCACCACACCCCAGCTAGTGTTGCTGTCCCCGCCACCACCAGCACCACCACCGCCCTCCCATCGGCTCCCATTCCCCAGGTCCGTGGAGGCTCCCATGTCCGGGAGCGTGTCTCCTTTGGGCCAGGCACCGCACCCCCTGCCCCTGTGTCCCCTGCTGCCCTGAGTGAGGAGTCTGTGTACCTCCTTCGCCAGCTCCATGTAGGGCAGACAGCCATGCTGAGTGTCCTCCATGCGCACACCGCGCTGTTGACTCAGCTGGTGTCGTTCATGGAGGGCATCTCATCGGGCATGTCTGACCTACAGAGGGGCAATAGGTCCATGGACTCCTCCCTGACGGCAGCAGTGTCCCTCCTCAAACGGTCCCTCACCCCTCCTGCCTCTGCTCCATCCACACTCCCCAGCACCTTACCCATCCCAGGCACACACACACTGGCACACACCAGCACACACACATCCAGCACACTGACACACACGCCAATGACAAAACGCACACGCAAGCACATTCAGGGGACTGAAGCCAGACTCACAGGGGATGGGGCCCTGGAACACACACACGCATCCACATGCACTGCGCAGTCCTCAGTTCCCTCTCCCTCCAAAGCACCCTCCCTTGCCTCACCTGCAACCCCAAAGTCACAGCAGCTCTTCCTCTGTGACCTCGGCCTCTTCCCCACCGATGAAGCTGCTCCAGCATCCCGGGGGAAGAGGAAGCCCACCCACACGGAGCAGAGTGCCCCTCGCCCCCGGACACCCTCCCCCAGGCGCAGACGGACTGAGGCCCCCACCCGCAAGTCCCCCGGAGTGCTAAGAGCAAGACCCCGCCACCGCCCTGCAGCTCAGGCACAAGGTCTCCGTCCTCCATCCCTCAGGCCCCCACTGCACAGGTGCCCCCACCACACCCTGCCCCAGGTTCCCCCACCCACAGATATACCATCCCCAAGATGCTCCGGCCTTCTCCCCTGCCACTTGCTCTCCCAGCACCACACCCCCGCTGCGCTTGTCTGTGCCACTGATGTGGTGAGGGTGTCCCCCCCTCTGTCCAACCCACCTTGCCTGTTCCCCATTCTCCTCCCCTGGAGGTAGGCACTGCAGTGGAGTCCACTACCGCCCTGTCTGACTTGGGCACTGCAGTGGCGGACCTGTCCACCCCATCTGCAGGGTCCACTGCAGTTGTGCCGGCACCCACGACATCTGTGTCATGCCCCCCAGTTGTGCCGGCACACACCATGTCAGACACCTCCACTGCAGTTGTCAGTGGCTCTCCAGCACCCACCACCCCTTCCCTGACTCCCCCTGGTGAGCCCTGATCCTGTCCCTGCGGTGCCTGGCCTGCCCCCCGGTTGCCCCTCCTAGTGGATTGTCCCTGGTATTGTGCAGGCATGCGTAGGGTGACATCTGCCAGTGTCACCCTGTTTGAACTTTGACAATGGACTGGCCATTGGCCTTTGCTCTTTTTCAGGACTTCGTTTGGCCTCAACACATATGCTGAATAAAGCAACTTTCTTTTCTCTAGTGCTCATGCTTCAGATGTACATGTTGTTGGTGCAGCTAACCATGCCCTTGCTGCAGTGATGGTGATATCTGGTCTCATGATTATGAAGTGTTACTGTGCAGGAACCCATGTGGTCCAGGGGGAATGTGTCCTATCATGTGGTGTATCCATGTCATCAATAGCAGCATCTGAGGGTGTCATGTGTTCAGTATTTGGCAATGGGTTTCCTACTTACATTGGCAATTTCATATCTGTGGCTTCCACCCCTGCACATCTGTTGTGCCTGCCATCGTTGCATTTGTCTACTTCCCTGACCGTGTTGCCATCTCCAGTGGACATGCAGGTTTGGGCATCAATGGGGAGGGACTCATCCGTGTAGTCAGTGCAACATTGCTATACAAGTGTGTTGGATCTGTGCTGATGATTCCGTTGGCACATCCATGACCAGGCTGATGTGATGGGAGCCCTCATTTGGTGCTAATTGTTGATTGTGTGACCAAGTGCTCAGCTGACATGATGGGGCCCTACTGAGGCAACATATGGCACAGCTTTCCTCACACAGGAGTGGAGTCCCCTCATGGCAGTGTGTACACGTGTGACATTGCCTGCGCCCAAGGTGTGTGTTGTATGTGCATGTCTGTGTGTTCACTTCCATTCATCTGCGCATGCTGTGATCCCTAGTGTTGTACCTGTTTGTGATGCTTGCTGACTTGAGCTATGTTCCCCCAAAGTCTTCTCCCTGTGTTCTCTGTGATGTGGGTGCATGGCACATTACTGGTCATCAGGGTGTCACCCATAGGTGTGTTTGCTGTCAGGGCAGAGTTTGTGTGCTGACGCAGATGGGTCACAGTCAGGTTTCCCTTTGGCACTTGTTGTTTGCCCCTGTCATGTGATTTCCAGTTTGTGTTATCTTTCAGTGATTGTGACACGTTGTGTGTGTGACTGCTGGCACTCCTTAGGGTCCGGGCTGCAATGTTGGTTGTTGTCTATGTGTGTTCTTTGTGGGTGACCTTAGCTTCTTCATTGGTGTGTGACTGTGGCTGGGATCCCATTGGTCGGTGTGGTATTGCCGTCATGTCCATGTACAGCGTAGTGTGCAGTGTGTCAGACATTCAGGAGTCTTGTTGAGTGTCCATGTGTGATGTGTTTCTACACCTTGGTTCCCACCCACCACCCTGGAATAGTAATGGGTGCATGTGCAATGTCACCAGTGCATGTGTACTTCACTGCTGCACATTGTTGGAGGTCGAGGGGTGTGGTCTTGAGTGTGTGCAGATGAGAGTTGTTGCCCGGCTAGTCCCCTGCCTCCATGTTGGCCTTGGCTTACTGGCCATGCTGATTGATTTGTGCTTGTGTAGGTGTGATGGTAGTTAGTTGCTCAGGACACCTGACTGTGGTTCACAGTGTGAACGACATTTAGCTTTGTCATCACAGTGGTATTTTTCTTCAGCCCAGGGTCACCACATTGTGGGGGCCCTGGGGGTGGTGCTGTGGTGTGTCTGTGACTTGCTGTGTCAGTTGTTGTTCCTACGTGCCTGTGTGACATGTGTGTTTTGTGCTCCCTCTCACCTGTCAATGCCTGCTTGCCCACATAGGGGATTTGGATCCATGAGTTACCTTAGTGTGGCAGTGTATGCACATCTGTATGATTGGTATTCAGCTCTCCTCATGTGTTGTGTTGTTGCCTGGGGACAATGGCACCCCCACCCCTCACCTGCTGTGTATGATGACAGTGTTGGTCTGCCTGTTTGTGTTTGTGCATCTGCACCACTGCATTGGCATATCTTGGGTGTGCCATTGGCTGTATGTTGTTTGGTGTGTTTCCCCTGCTGTCCCTGGGACTCCTAGGTCATCGGTCAGCACAGTGATCATGGTTTGTGTGTCCCATTGCTGCCATGGTATGGTATCTGTTCACCTCACATCTGCTGTCTCCACAGGGTATCTGCATTTGTGTGCCCATTGGTGCAAATATGTGGTTCTGCATTCTGATGGTCACTTCTGTCATTGTGTCATTGATGACTGTTGACGGTCTCAGCCCCCATGGGTGTTGTTTGTCTGCACATGGCCAAAGGAATGTTTCATTTGCACTGCAGTATTTGGCTCCCCCAATTTATGTTGCAATGGGACACATACACTACTTTGCCACAGATGAGTTTTTGGTTCTGTGACCAGGAATGATCCATGCAGTTTGGCAGTTGCAGCTCTTTCTTTGTCAACACTTACCTTTTGGTCACTGTGATGATGAGGGTGTAGACCCCATTGCCACAATGGTCAAAATGTGCTTCAGCTATGGACCCCACACTTACCTTTTGGTCACTGTGATGATGGGGGTTTAGACCCCATTGCCACAATGGTCAAAATGTGCTTCAGCTATGGACCCCACACTTGCCTTTTGGTCACTGTGATGATGGGGGTTTAGACCCCATTGCCACAATGGTCAAAATGTGCTTCAGCTATGGACCCCACACTTGCCTTTTGGTCACTGTGATGATGGGGGTTTAGGCCCCATTGCCACAATGGTCATGGGCTGCTTGCATTGTGGGTGCCACACACATATATGTGTGGCACATGTGCTAGGGGGTCACATTGTATGTTCAATGTCATGTTCGGTGTTGTAGGCATTTGACACAGCCTGCTCACACGCTTGTCATGGTGGTGGGGGATGTCTTAATCTTGCATTCCCTAGGTTGTGGTGTGCTTGTTGTGTCATGCATTGTCCATCCTATGAGTGGGGGTGGTAGTAGTGGTAGGCATCCTGCCCCCTGGCTAAGGGTGGTAGTAGTGGTGGGCATCCTGCCCCCCTGGGTGAGGGTGGTAGTAGTGGTGGGCATCCTGCCCCCCTGGGTGAGGGTGGTAGTAGTGGTAGGCATCCTGCCCCCCTGGGTGGGGGTGGTAGTAGTGGTAGGCATCCAGCCCCCTGGCTAAGGGTGGTGGTAGGCATCCAGCCCCCCTGGCTAAGGGTGGTAGTAGTGGTGGGCATCCTGCCCCCCTGGGTGAGGGTGGTAGTAGTGGTAGGCATCCTGCCCCCCTGGGTGGGGGTGGTAGTAGTGGTAGGCATCCAGCCCCCTGGCTAAGGGTGGTGGTAGGCATCCAGCCCCCCTGGCTAAGGGTGGTAGTAGTGGTGGGCATCCTGCCCCCCTGGGTGAGGGTGGTAGTAGTGGTAGGCATCCAGCCCCCCTGGCTAAGGGTGGTGGTGATGGGCATCCTGCCCCCTGGGTGGGGGTGGTAGTAGTGGTAGGCATCCAGCCCCCCTGGCTAAGGGGTGGTGGTAGGCATCCTGCCCCCCTGGCTAAGGGTGGTAGTAGTGGTGGGCATCCTGCCCCCCTGGGTGAGGGTGGTAGTAGTGGTGGGCATCCTGCCCCCCTGGGTGGGGTGGTAGTAGTGGTAGGCATCCAGCCCCCCTGGCTAAGGGTGGTGGTAGGCATCCAGCCCCCTGGCTAAGGGTGGTAGTAGTGGTGGGCATCCTGCCCCCCTGGGTGAGGGTGGTAGTAGTGGTGGGCATCCTGCCCCCCTGGGTGGGGGTGGTAGTAGTGGTAGGCATCCAGCCCCCTGGCTAAGGGTGGTGGTGGGCATCCAGCCCCCTGGCTAAGGGTGGTAGTAGTGGTGGGCATCCTGCCCCCCTGGGTGAGGGTGGTAGTAGTGGTAGGCATCCTGCCCCCCTGGTTGAGGGTGGTAGTAGTGGTAGGCATCCAGCCCCCCTGGCTAAGGGTGGTAGTAGTGGTAGGCATCCAGCCCCCTGGCTAAGGGTGGTAGTAGTGGTGGGCATCCTGCCCCCTGGGTGAGGGTGGTAGTAGTGGTGGGCATCCTGCCCCCCTGGCTAAGGGTGGTAGTAGTGGTGGGCATCCTGCCCCCCTGGGTGAGGGTGGTAGTAGTGGTAGGCATCCTGCCCCCTGGGTGGGGGTGGTAGTAGTGGTAGGCATCCAGCCCCCCTGGCTAAGGGTGGTGGTGAGGCATCCAGCCCGCCCTGGGTGAGGGTGGTAGTAGTGGTAGGCATCCAGCCCCCCTGGTTGAGGGTGGTAGTAGTGGTAGGCATCCAGCCCCCTGGCTAAGGGTGGTAGTAGTGGTAGGCATCCAGCCCCCTGGCTAAGGGTGGTAGTAGTGGTGGGCATCCTGCCCCCCTGGGTGAGGGTGGTAGTAGTGGTGGGCATCCTGCCCCCCTGGCTAAGGGTGGTAGTAGTGGTGGGCATCCTGCCCCCCCTGGGTGAGGGTGGTAGTAGTGGTAGGCATCCTGCCCCCCTGGGTGGGGGTGGTAGTAGTGGTAGGCATCCAGCCCCCCCTGGCTAAGGGTGGTGGTAGGCATCCAGCCCGCCCTGGGTGAGGGTGGTAGTAGTGGTAGGCATCCAGCCCCCCTGGTTGAGGGTGGTAGTAGTGGTAGGCATCCAGCCCCCCTGGCTAAGGGTGGTAGTAGTGGTAGGCATCCAGCCCCCTGGCTAAGGGTGGTAGTAGTGGTGGGCATCCTGCCCCCCTGGGTGAGGGTGGTAGTAGTGGTGGGCATCCTGCCCCCCTGGCTAAGGGTGGTAGTAGTGGTGGGCATCCTGCCCCCTGGGTGAGGGTGGTAGTAGTGGTGGGCATCCTGCCCCCTGGCTAAGGGTGGTAGTAGTGGTGGGCATCCTGCCCCCTGGCTAAGGGTGGTAGTAGTGGTGGGCATCCTGCCCCCCTGGGTGAGGGTGGTAGTAGTGGTAGGCATCCTGCCCCCCTGGGTGGGGGTGGTAGTAGTGGTAGGCATCCAGCCCCCCCTGGCTAAGGGTGGTGGTAGGCATCCAGCCCGCCCTGGGTGGCGGGTGGTAGTAGTGGTAGGCATCCAGCCCCCTGGCTAAGGGTGGTAGTAGTGGTGGGCATCCTGGCACCCCCTGGCTAAGGGTGGTAGTAGTGGTGGGCATCCTGCCCCCCTGGGTGAGGGTGGTAGTAGTGGTGGGCATCCTGCCCCCCCTGGGTGAGGGTGGTAGTAGTGGTAGGCATCCTGCCCCCCTGGGTGAGGGTGGTAGTAGTGGTAGGCATCCTGCCCCCCCTGGTTGAGGGTGGTAGTAGTGGTAGGCATCCAGCCCCCCCTGGCTAAGGGTGGTAGTAGTGGTAGGCATCCAGCCCCCCTGGCTAAGGGTGGTAGTAGTGGTGGGCATCCTGCCCCCCTGGGTGAGGGTGGTAGTAGTGGTGGGCATCCTGCCCCCCTGGCTAAGGGTGGTAGTAGTGGTGGGCATCCTGCCCCCCTGGGTGAGGGTGGTAGTAGTGGTGGGCATGCTGCCCCCTGGCTAAGGGTGGTAGTAGTGGTGGGCATCCTGCCCCCCTGGGTGAGGGTGGTAGTAGTGGTGGGCATCCTGCCCCCTGGCTAAGGGTGGTAGTAGTGGTGGGCATCCTGCCCCCCTGGGTGAGGGTGGTAGTAGTGGTGGGCATCCTGCCCCCCTGGCTAAGGGTGGTAGTAGTGGTGGGCATCCTGCCCCCCTGGGTGAGGGTGGTAGTAGTGGTGGGCATCCTGCCCCCCTGGGTGAGGGTGGTAGTAGTGGTAGGCATCCAGCCCCCCTGGTTGAGGGTGGTAGTAGTGGTAGGCATCCAGCCCCCTGGCTAAGGGTGGTAGTAGTGGTAGGCATCCAGCCCCCCTGGTTGAGGGTGGTAGTAGTGGTAGGCATCCAGCCCCCCTGGCTAAGGGTGGTAGTAGTGGTAGGCATCCAGCCCCCCTGGCTAAGGGTGGTAGTAGTGGTGGGCATCCTGCCCCCTGGGTGAGGGTGGTAGTAGTGGTGGGCATCCTGCCCCCTGGCTAAGGGTGGTAGTAGTGGTGGGCATCCTGCCCCCCTGGGTGAGGGTGGTAGTAGTGGTGGGCATCCTGCCCCCTGGGTGAGGGTGGTAGTAGTGGTAGGCATCCTGCCCCCCTGGGTGGGGGTGGTAGTAGTGGTGGGCATCCTGCCCCCTGGCTAAGGGTGGTAGTAGTGGTGGGCATCCTGCCCCCCTGGGTGAGGGTGGTAGTAGTGGTAGGCATCCTGCCCCCCTGGTTGAGGGTGGTAGTAGTGGTAGGCATCCAGCCCCCCTGGCTAAGGGTGGTAGTAGTGGTAGGCATCCAGCCCCCTGGCTAAGGGTGGTAGTAGTGGTGGGCATCCTGCCCCCTGGGTGAGGGTGGTAGTAGTGGTGGGCATCCTGCCCCCCTGGCTAAGGGTGGTAGTAGTGGTGGGCATCCTGCCCCCCTGGGTGAGGGTGGTAGTAGTGGTAGGCATCCTGCCCCCTGGGTGGGGGTGGTAGTAGTGGTAGGCATCCAGCCCCCCTGGCTAAGGGTGGTGGTAGGCATCCAGCCCGCCCTGGGTGAGGGTGGTAGTAGTGGTAGGCATCCAGCCCCCCTGGTTGAGGGTGGTAGTAGTGGTAGGCATCCAGCCCCCTGGCTAAGGGTGGTAGTAGTGGTAGGCATCCAGCCCCCTGGCTAAGGGTGGTAGTAGTGGTGGGCATCCTGCCCCCCTGGGTGAGGGTGGTAGTAGTGGTGGGCATCCTGCCCCCCTGGGTGAGGGTGGTAGTAGTGGTAGGCATCCAGCCCCCCTGGTTGAGGGTGGTAGTAGTGGTAGGCATCCAGCCCCCCTGGCTAAGGGTGGTAGTAGTGGTAGGCATCCAGCCCCCCTGGTTGAGGGTGGTAGTAGTGGTAGGCATCCAGACCCCCCTGGCTAAGGGTGGTAGTAGTGGTAGGCATCCAGCCCCCCTGGCTAAGGGTGGTAGTAGTGGTGGGCATCCTGCCCCCTGGGTGAGGGTGGTAGTAGTGGTGGGCATCCTGCCCCCTGGCTAAGGGTGGTAGTAGTGGTGGGCATCCTGCCCCCCTGGGTGAGGGTGGTAGTAGTGGTGGGCATCCTGCCCCCCTGGGTGAGGGTGGTAGTAGTGGTAGGCATCCTGCCCCCTGGGTGGGGGTGGTAGTAGTGGTGGGCATCCTGCCCCCTGGCTAAGGGTGGTAGTAGTGGTGGGCATCCTGCCCCCCTGGGTGAGGGTGGTAGTAGTGGTAGGCATCCTGCCCCCCTGGTTGAGGGTGGTAGTAGTGGTAGGCATCCAGCCCCCCTGGCTAAGGGTGTTAGTAGTGGTAGGCATCCAGCCCCCTGGCTAAGGGTGGTAGTAGTGGTGGGCATCCTGCCCCCTGGGTGAGGGTGGTAGTAGTGGTGGGCATCCTGCCCCCCTGGCTAAGGGTGGTAGTAGTGGTGGGCATCCTGCTCCCCTGGGTGAGGGTGGTAGTAGTGGTAGGCATCCTGCCCCCTGGGTGGGGGTGGTAGTAGTGGTAGGCATCCAGCCCCCCTGGCTAAGGGTGGTGGTAGGCATCCAGCCCGCCCTGGGTGAGGGTGGTAGTAGTGGTAGGCATCCAGCCCCCCTGGTTGAGGGTGGTAGTAGTGGTAGGCATCCAGCCCCCCTGGCTAAGGGTGGTAGTAGTGGTAGGCATCCAGCCCCCTGGCTAAGGGTGGTAGTAGTGGTGGGCATCCTGCCCCCTGGGTGAGGGTGGTAGTAGTGGTGGGCATCCTGCCCCCCTGGCTAAGGGTGGTAGTAGTGGTGGGCATCCTGCCCCCCTGGGTGAGGGTGGTAGTAGTGGTGGGCATCCTGCCCCCTGGCTAAGGGTGGTAGTAGTGGTGGGCATCCTGCCCCCTGGCTAAGGGTGGTAGTAGTGGTGGGCATCCTGCCCCCTGGGTGAGGGTGGTAGTAGTGGTAGGTATCCTGCCCCCTGGGTGGGGGTGGTAGTAGTGGTAGGCATCCAGCCCCCTGGCTAAGGGTGGTGGTAGGCATCCAGCCCGCCCTGGGTGAGGGTGGTAGTAGTGGTAGGCATCCAGCCCCTGGCTAAGGGTGGTAGTGGTGGTGGGCATCTGGCACCCCCCTGGCTAAGGGTGGTTGTGGTGGTTGGCATCCAGCCCCCCTGGGTTGGGGTGGTGGCGCGCATTCAGGCCCCTGTGTGCATATGTGGCATTGGTGATGGGCATCCCGCCCCTATGGTGCTGCTGTTGCTGGTGTAAGTATATTCAGATTCCCAGTGTATGTGTGTGATGTGTCGTGTACGTGTTGTATGTGTTTTGTGGTTGGTGTCTGACTTACCTTCTGCGCCGTACGCGTCCGTGCCTGTTCCGGTAGTAGATGTAGAATATTGGTATGATCGGGACGAAGGGATTCATGGTTGGTTCGTGTCGTTCGTCCTTCTCGTTGCTTCGCGTCGTCCTCGTCGCTTGGCTTCGTCCTCGTCGCTTCGCGTCGTCCTCGTCGGTGCTGTGTTCGTCTCGTAGCCGTGGATCGTGTTGTGGCGCGATTCGGAGCTTATGTGCGCCTCTCCCGGATGCTTTGACGTGCCGTGCGTAGCGACGGGTTCGGCGCGTACGGAAAGCGCATCGTACTTGTCCGGCCGGACAAGGCTGCATTTTCCCTTCCGTGCGACTCGATTCGGCGTTTCCGGATTCGCCTCGGTCGGAGAACAGGACCTGGTTTGGGTGAGTACGGCTCGGCCGGGATTTTTGCTGTTGTGCGCATCGTACTTGCTCGTTCGGTGTGCTGTACGGATCGGTCGGGAAACTGGCTTTCGCATGGCTTTTTTCCCGACCGAATGCTATTGGGTGCGCCTCCGACCGAGATCGGAATCGGCCCCTCAATGTGACCCTTCAATGTCCAACACTTTCCCTCTCGTTGTTTATATTGGAGTGTGAGTATTCACTATAACCCCTCCGAAATCCAACATGGGCCTACCATAGCTTAGCTTAGAGGGGGAATAGCATGTCTTAACCCTCCATAGTCCATTTTATTCTCTAATGTGGCTTAAGTTGGAGTGGGAATAACAACCATAACCCCTCCAAAGTCCAACACTTTCCCTGATTTTGCTTACACTGGAATGAGAATGGTACATTTAACTAACCCTGGGCGTAGTTTGCGTAGTGGCGCTACGCTACGCGAAGTGCAATTCGCACTACGCAAGCTACGCGTAGCTAGGCGAACTGCGTAGTGCGGTAGGGAAAATGCTGTTCGAACTGATTGCACAGTGCCGGATGCTTGTCCGCACTGTGCAATCATTGCAAACGGCATCTTGCACAGTGCAAGCGGTCGTTTTCTGCCGCTCAAGTAGATTTCTACTCGAGCGGCAGTTTTCTCAACGCGGACTGGTAGTTTCTCATCGCGAGCGGTCTCGAGCATACGCGACCACTCCCAATGAGAAACCTGACCTCCCCGCGTTGAGAATTTCGCCGGGAGGTTTATTTTCCACGCTTGCGATCGGCAACTTGATGTTGCTGATCGCGAACGAGGAAAAAGTCTCGCCGGGATGTCATTTTGCTCGCTCGCGGTCGCCAACTTGACGTTGAGGACCACGAGCAAGCAAAAAATGCCCGCTACGCGTTTTTGCACTGTGCTACGTGCAATTCGCGTAGTGCGTAGTAGCGCAAACTACGCAAACTACGCGAGCGTAGCGTAGTCCTACGCCCAGGGTTACATTTAACCCCTCTAAAGAACAACACTTTTCCTATATTTTCCTAAATTGGGCTACATTAGTAAATATGACTCTTTTAAAGCCCAACACATTAGCTAGTGTTTATTTTTCATTGCTGTCATTTAAAAAAAAAAATATTTTCTTGTTTAATGGTTAGGTTATTGTTTTATCCCCAAAACTTTGTTATTACCTTTCTACTTTATAGTAATTATATTCATTTTTGTTTATATAATTAAGTGTGATATGTTTTGTTAATATACGCTTTTGATGTATTTTTGTTTATTAATATTATTAATATGATTATTTTTAAAAAGTGTTTTAATAATGTTTGTATATCTTTTCAAATAATGTGTATATATATAATTTGCATATTAAGTTCATTGTATTAATTCAAACTATTTTCTATATTAAATTTAATATTTTAATATTTATGTTAGGTCACATACATGCTTTAGGTATATATCTATACCTATATGCCTATATATATATATATATATATATATATATATATATATATATATTCAGTGAAAAAACCGTAGGTTTCAGGCAAGTTATAGTTACAAATTAGCATTTTAAAAACCTTTGAAATTCACTGAAAAAACCATAGGTTTCAGACACGTTATAGTTAGAAATTAGCATTTAAAAAACCTTTGAAATTCACTGAAAAAACCATAGGTTTTAGGGACAGTTATAGTTAGTTGGACATTGCACTCGTACAAAACCCGTGAAATTCCCCGTTATAGTTAGTTCAGCTAACTATAACTCGCGCCCCCGCAATGCACTGCTGATGACGTCACATATTACATCACTCATGACATGGTCAGTGACATCACTGATGACATCACTGATGACATCTCAAATGACATCACTGATGACATCATCCAGTGACTGTGTGTTTCTGTAAAGTTTAAATATGTTTAATATATATAGGGAAAGGCGTATTGAAGAATGAGTGGGTGTATAAGTGTCTGAATGGATGATTTAGTACGTGCGTGACTGACTCTACAAGTGAGTGATTAAACGTATCTTACTGAATGCATGGGTTAGTGACTAAACTGTGTGAATGTCTGTATCCGTCTGTTGGTGTGTAAGTGGATGCATGGATTTGCGAATAGCTACATGAGTGTCTATATGGGTTATTGATTGGTTCTATGAGTATCTGTATGGGTGCCTGAGTGTTTGTGTGGATGGGGTGTGTGCGACTGTGCATAGATGTGTGAGTGGGTGATTCACTGGGTGGATGGTTTCAAGAGTTCATCTGTGATAGACTGTATGGGTGGGTAAGTGTGTGTAAGAGTGTGTTAGTGAGTGAATGTATGTCCCAGTGGTACATGTGTGAGTAACTACATATGTGAAAGGCAGTATATATGTGTATTGGAGTATATAAATAGCTATAAGCTGAGAGTGAGTGATTGTGATAGTGGCTGTATGGATGAGTGTGTGCTTGTATCAGTGATTGTATAAGAGCGTAACAATGTGCTAGTATTTGTATGATTAAGTGAGCTGGTGTGTGTATAACTGTATAGGTGAGTAAATGGCAGTGTGTTTAATTATTTGCATGACTGACTAGGTGTGTGAGTACCTCTAAGGATGAGTGGCGGTGTTTGAGTGTCTATATAGGAGTAAGAGTGCATATGATAGTCCTGTACTGAGTGACCATAAGTATGAGTGACTGTACGGGTGAGTGAGTGGATGTGTGTGTGTAGACCTAAGAATCAGTGAGTGGGTATGTAGTTATTGGTGTTGGAGTGTCTATGGTTTTGCGAATGGCACTCTGTAATTTAGATTGGGTGTATCAAAGGTTATATTAAGGTGTGAGGAGCTGCATCAGATTATCACGTGGATGATGTCATCAGTGATGTCATTTGAGATGTCATCAGTGATGTCATCAGTGATGTCACTGACCATGTCATGAGTGATGTAATATGTGACGTCATCAGCAGTGCATTGTGGGGGCGCGAGTTATAGTTAGCTGAACTAACTATAACGGGGGAATTTCACGGGTTTTGTACGAGTGCAATGTCCAACTAACTATAACTGTCCCTAAAACCTATGGTTTTTTCAGTGAATTTCAAAGGTTTTTTAAATGCTAATTTCTAACTATAACGTGTCTGAAACCTATGGTTTTTTCAGTGAATTTCAAAGGTTTTTAAAATGCTAATTTGTAACTATAACGTGCCTGAAACCTACGGTTTTTTCAGTGAATTTCAAAGGTTTTTTAAATGACAATTTTTAAATGTATTAATTTTTATATTAATTTTTTTCATACTGATTTACTACATTTTTAGAAACAATTTCTTTTACATATTTTATTTTTTAAATTACATTGTAATTACATTATACATTACATTACAAAAAATACTTTCTCAGAATGAATTACTTTAGTTTAAATACTTTGCACATAGGCAATAGACTTTTAAGTACAGTAGTTACAGTTGTTGCAATGGGCAACACATTTTCAAACACAATGCAACATTCAGCTCAATGTGAATTTCTAGTTAAATGCAATTAGTTACTTTATGGATTACTTTTTCTAACCACAGGACTGGATCCTAGATTCAGTCCTGGTACATCTCCTGTAAACAGTTGAGTAAAAGCGTTTTGGTTACAGTCGTGATTTTTAAGGAATATTATTGTATTTTAAAAGTTGACACTTAGAAACTTTTTCTCATAGAATCACCAATGTTATCCTATGGAAGGAAATTCACTTAGCAGGTAAAAACTGTTATCGTTACTTTTTTCTTACTCAGTGTTGGATCCTGGATCCAGCACTGGTGCATCTCCTGTAAACAGTTGAAAGAATGCGTTTAAGTCATACAGGCGATTTTTAAGGAATATTTGTAGTTTGTGAAAATCGACACTTTGAAACTTTTCTGCTGAAAACCAGACAATGGATTCCTATGGAAGAAAATATAAGTTACTGGTAAGTACGGTTAAAATTACTTTTCAGGACCAGTACTGGGCTGAAAGATACAGCACTGAGGTCTCTCCTTATAACAGGTGAGTAAATCGGAATTCGTATTTCGGCTGATTTTAGAGGAATATTTGTATGTTTCAAAAATCAACACTTAGAAACTTTTTCAGCAAAAAGCAGGCAATGATATCCTATGGAAGGAAATTCAAGTTACTGGTAAGTACGGTTAAAATTACTTTTGAGGATCAGTACTGGGCTGAAAGATGCAGCACTGAGGTCTCTCTTGATAACAGATGAGTAAATCGGAATTCGTATTTCGGCTGATTTTAGATGAATATTTTAAAGTTCCAAAACTCCACACTTAGAAGAATTTCCAAGTGAAACCAGTCAATGTTAGCCTATGGAAGGAAATTCAAGTTACCGGTAAGTACGGTTAAAATTACTTTTCAGGACCAGTACTGGGCTGAAAGATACAACACTGAGGTCTCTCCTGATAACAGGTGAGTAAATCGGAATTCGTATTTCGGCTGATTTTAGAGGAATATTTTAAAGTTCCAAAACTCCACACTTAGAAGAATTTCCAAGTGAAACCAGTCAATGTTAGCCTATGGAAGGAAATTCAAGTTACTGGTAAGTACGGTTAAAATTACTTTTCAGGACCAGTACTGGGCTGAAAGATGCAGCACTGAGGTCTCTCCTGATAACAGGTGAGTAAATCAGAATTCGGATTTCGGCTGATTTTAGAGGAATATTTGTATGTTTCAAAAATCAACACTTAGAAACTTTTTCAGCAAAAAGCAGGCAATGATATCCTATGGAAGGAAATTCAAGTTACTGGTAAGTACGGTTAAAATTACTTTTGAGGATCAGTACTGGGCTGAAAGATGCAGCACTGAGGTCTCTCCTGATAACAGGTGAGTAAATCGGAATTCGTATTTCGGCTGATTTTAGATGAATATTTTAAAGTTCCAAAACTCCACACTTAGAAGAATTTCCAAGTGAAACCAGTCAATGTTAGCCTATGGAAGGAAATTCAAGTTACCGGTAAGTACGGTTAAAATTACTTTTGAGGATCAGTACTGGGCTGAAAGATGCAGCACTGAGGTCTCTCCTGATAACAGGTGAGTAAATCGGAATTCGTATTTCGGCTGATTTTAGAGGAATATTTTAAAGTTCCAAAACTCCACACTTAGAAGAATTTCCAAGTGAAACCAGTCAATGTTAGCCTATGGAAGGAAATTCAAGTTACTGGTAAGTACGGTTAAAATTACTTTTCAGGACCAGTACTGGGCTGAAAGATGCAGCACTGAGGTCTCTCCTGATAACAGGTGAGTAAATCAGAATTCGGATTTCGGCTGATTTTAGAGGAATATTTGTATGTTTCAAAAATCAACACTTAGAAACTTTTTCAGCAAAAAGCAGGCAATGATATCCTATGGAAGGAAATTCAAGTTACTGGTAAGTACGGTTAAAATTACTTTTGAGGATCAGTACTGGGCTGAAAGATGCAGCACTGAGGTCTCTCCTGATAACAGGTGAGTAAATCGGAATTCGTATTTCAGGCTGATTTTAGATGAATATTTTAAAGTTCCAAAACTCCACACTTAGAAGAATTTCCAAGTGAAACCAGTCAATGTTAGCCTATGGAAGGAAATTCAAGTTACCGGTAAGTACGGTTAAAATTACTTTTGAGGATCAGTACTGGGCTGAAAGATGCAGCACTGAGGTCTCTCCTGATAACAGGTGAGTAAATCGGAATTCGTATTTCGACTGATTTTAGATGAATATTTTAAAGTTCCAAAACTCCACACTTAGAAGAATTTCCAAGTGAAACCAGTCAATGTTAGCCTATGGAAGGAAATTCAAGTTACTGGTAAGTACGGTTAAAATTACTTTTCAGGACCAGTACTGGGCTGAAAGATACAGCACTGAGCAGTAACCTCTCCAGCATTCACAAGATGTGTGCAAGAAGGAAGGTGTTTGCGCAAAAAACATATATTAGAGAAAAGATTAGCTCAGTTAGAAAAATATGTGAACACTCTTTACTTTTCTCTTTTTTATGCTTGGGTAATGTTGGAGGTTTAAGCTTACCCTCCACGTTGATTATGCATCCATCACTTGTGAGCTCAGCTCCCTTGAGGCGCCAGTCAGGGAGTCGAGCCCACCACGCAGCGCAGCCATCTGGTTGTGACATATTGGGCGTTTCTCAAGAACATGCAGGGGCTTGGACCCGCCCATCACTTACCATTGGTTCAGTTTCCTGTCACTCTCACGTGTCTGCTTTTTATTCGTGTCCCACCTTGTCAATCATGCGTTTGTTCCACCCACGGAGCTTAGCCTCTTTACCATCTCTCTGGTTCCACTGCTTGCTTTTCAAGCACTACTTTGTTTTCTGGGTAAGCACTCCACGAGAGCACATGTGTTTTATGTCTCCCTCATGTTCTTCTCTCCCCTGCACTGGATGTTGCTCACTGTCACCCATGTCTGTATGCTTCGCCTCGTCCCACTCCATGATGTGCTCACTCTCGTGTCCTCCCCGTTTCTTTCTTGCCCATGTGCTTTGTCCCCGCACGCGCCACGTTGCTGTCTCGCCTGTTGCTTCTTCTCTACACTCCCACCCTCCATGAAGCTAGCAAGTGAGGTTGACAAGAAAGGGAACGAGTGGAGAGCAGTGGGAGGGCTCAGAGCCAATTATAAGTGTTGGTGGAGCAAACAATATGTCTTCCACAGACAGCTGAAGTTTGTGTAGACAAGACATGAAATGATATGTTGTTGTTTGTTCAGTTCTTTTATGTTCTGTTGTTCTGATATTGTGCCTTAAATTGGTTTGATATGTGATATAACATTAAATGCTGAGAGACGTGTGAAAGTACCTTTACACAGTACCAAACCAGCAGTACTGAAAAGTACTGAAATTGTTGCAGGGAGTTAACACCTCATTTGGTACCAGGTAATACAGTGAAAAGGTTCATGTGACAAACCTCATTTTCAATTACGACTCGACTCTGGGTACAAGGCAGACAGAGGAGAAGCCCTCACAGAGGTAACACTGCATCACTGCTGACAAATACAAGGTCTGTGCTGCAGTGCTTCTGTCTTGGAACTATCATCCAATTTCCTTACTTGACAGCACTGTCAAGAACGTGGGAAGGGTGGTCTTCAACCGAGTAAGAGCCTGGGCTCCTCAGAGCAAGGGCTTGTGTCCTTTCCAATGTGGCTTCCGTACAGGACTGGGTACAGTGTAACAGTGTCTCAATTTGCATCTGATCATAGGCAAATACACTGTTGCTAGGAACTGTCCACTGTACCTGGCCTTTATGGATTTATCCGCAGCATTTGACTGTGTAAACAGAACTACATTGTGGTCAGTGCTGTTGGAACTGGGGTTGGGCCTCGCATTGGTAACTTATTTTATCCACTCTGCGTGACAATCTTACAGACAAGGTGCACTTTGGCCCTTTCTGGTGAAAGGGGTGGGCAGTGGGTGTCGCGGTGGGCGTTCCACCGCAGCACCCATTGATTTTGACGCTGCCCCATATTTACAAGGGTGGCGTATATAGGGGGCAGCGCCAAAATTAAGACCAGGGAAAACCTGTTCTTAAGTTGGCGGAACGAGGAGAAATGCTTTATTCCTCCTTGTTTTTGCTTTTTCCATGTGTGCTGCCTTGTGCAGCACACATGGAAAAAGCAAAATGCCATGGATTGTTTATGTACAGGAAGGTCCCCTTTCCTGCACATAAACAATCCTTAAAAAAATTACATTTTGTAATTTTTATGTGTGCTGGATGAAGCAGCACACATAGAAGTGACAAAGTGGCATTTTAGCATTGGTTATGTGCAGGAAGGGGGACCTTCCTACACATAAACAATCCTCCCCTGCACGCAGACACACGCAGACACCCTTGCACTATGGTGCAAGAGTGCCTGCGTTGGTGCCACACTGCTAAGTGTAGCGCCAGCGCAGGGGGAAACGCAAGGCTGCACCATACCCTTGTAAATATGGTGCAGCCCTGCGTTTCTGAAGTGGCAGAGTGAGGCGTTAAGCCATGACGGCCAACGCCTCACTCCGCCACTTCCTTGTACATGTGCCCCAGAGTGAAAAGCAGGGGAAGAAGACTCGTTTGCTAATGCTAACAATCACTGGCAAAGTCAACAAGTCTCCCCTTAAGAACCTATTGACTCTGCTAATGCTAACAACGCATGCATGTCTACAAAATGGCACAGAGGCAGCGGGCGCGTCATCATGTCTCTATTTCATATTTAACAGGTGGTAGCTTAAACAAACAGTAGCTCAAACGTGCTTCTTTTTTTAAATACAATTCTAACTGGAAAGTGTGTCGGGGAGCGGCTGATGCATGGTGGAGGGCAGGGGGAGGCACCCATACAGGTGGGGAAGACAGAAGCACCTGAGGGAGGCAGCAGTGTGAACTCAAACTCATGGGTCACAGCAGGGGGGGGTGTTGTGCACAGGAGCACATAGTGCCAGAGAGTGAAACAGAGCTCAGGAGCCCAGGCACATACAAGGGAGACAACAGGAAAACATGTATTCTCGAAGAGTGCGCTACGAAAAAGACAACAAGCATTGGTAAATGCAATTGGTTTCACCTATGTGATTATCAATACATTAATTTTGGGTTATTTGTAGTTTTGTGAGTAGTTGAACAATTTAAGTTACTGAAAGTCCATTAAAGTGTTATGAGATGTTTATTGATAAAGTCAATATATTTTGCTATTATGGGTGGTATTATAAAATGGGGATATTAGGTAAAGGGTAGAGGTTAATTTACAACAAAATTTACCTTATAAGTACAAAAATAACAGAATAGTGCATTGGATTAATATTTTTGGGAAAATAAGCATAAAAGATGTAACAAAACGCAAATATTCGGGCTTGTGATTAGAAAATGAAAAGAAAAGCAGAGCAAGCAAGCTGTAAATGGACGCGGCCAGGCCTGCTGTGTGTATGGGGGGGTGCGTGGCTGATAAATGAAAGCATCAACGAATACTGAAATGAGTGCTGGTAGCACGAAAAAATGTTTACAAATCTGTCATTCCCAAAACAATGTAATTAGTGTAAAGGCATCAGAGATTGGAATGTTTTTAAATTGAAACAGTATGTAAACATATCAAGTCTTTATAAAATGTGTGCTGCGGCCACATAATTTCTTGTTACATAAAAGGTAGATAATTGGTTCAAAGACATCAGAGACTAAAATCTTTTCTAAAACCATAAGTGGCAGGCAAAAAGCACTCATAAATTGCTTGTTGTTACTATGACAATAGTTCTGAAAATGTATGTTACAAAACCGGAGTTTATTATTTACTAAGCATTAGAACTAAGATTCTTGTAAAAAAAAAAAAAAGAAACATAAAGCTAACAAAAATGTTTTGCCATGTGTGCAGACGAGGAGGAAAGCAACCCAAACAAGCATTTGCAATGCAATAGGTCTCGCATTTGGGAGAGTTAGAGCTATTGGCTTGTAAACGATAATGCCTTTTACTCATGTTGTGTTTTGGAGTGTAGTGGATGTATCTGGTGGGGAGTGAAATTATGTGGTTTGTATTGGGATAGTTAGTTGTGGAGTTGTGTGGTGTGTAGTGTATTTGTGTAGTGGAATTTTGTGGCATGGTGAATAGTTAGGTGTGAGACCTGCATATAATAGTTAGAAAGGAAGATAGAGAGGGACAGGTAGTTTGTGCACGAAGTGGTGAATGAACTTCAGACAAAGGAGCAGAAAGAGTGTGTGAGAAAGAAGGGGAGAGCAGGCCACAGACTCATTAAGAGGGAGTTAGAAATTATTTTTACATCCAGAATAAACCAATATGTTGATTTACCAGCTCAGCGAGGTTTTCCAATGCTGCCCGCCCTTAGATGTGTGATTTGAGATTTAATTAAGAGCCCCTCACCACCGTACTCAAAAAAGGCAACATCCCCTTCCACCTCTATGCAGACGACACCCAGATATACCTAGAAACGTCCTCCATTGGTGACATTTAAAGACTTAATGACACTCTAAGAGAAGTCCAACACTGGCTATCCCACAACCACCTGAAACTCAACCAAGATAAAACGGAATTCCTTCTCATATCCAACAAAGAGCAGACCCCCCAAATCACAGAATGGCTCAAAACCATTGATGCTCTCAACTGCAATCTCATCCCGGCCGACTCCGTAAAATCACTGGGAATCACTCTGGACCCAAACCTAGACATGGTTAAATATATCAAGACCACCGCAAAGAGTGCTTTCCTCAACCTAAAACTACTGAACAAAATAAAACCCTTCATCCCTCCCAATGACCTTAAACAGGCCACACAATCCCTGGTTCTGTCCAGATTGGATTACGGGAACGCTACCCTCACAGGCACGGCAAAATCTCACCTAGCTCCCCTCAGATCAACTCGAAATGCAGCAGCCAGAATGGTCACTGGAGTAAAGAAATATGAACACATCTCTCCCGCTCTCAGAGAGCTCAAATGGCTCCCAATCGAAATGCGTGCCAACTTCAGAACTGCTTTTCTCACACACAAAGCCTTGCATACCGGTAAACCCGCATACCTGGCCTTCAAACTCAACAAAGCCGGTCAGACAAGGAATCTCAGGAGTACTAACACTCTACTTCTCATCCCTCCGAAAACTCGCAAACAAAAAACCTTATCACGCTCCTTCTCTGGAAATGCGCCCAAAATTTGGAACACCATCCCAGTCCATATCAGGACTAACCCCTCCTTTCCAAAATTCAAAAGCCAGCTCAAAGACCTCTTCCTCAACCGAACTCTTCCGAATAGATAGCTGACACATAACGAGGAATCTTGCACATTGGAGCATACAGTCACTGTGATAAGAATGACTTTTACAGCACCTACCTCTTGACTTGCTCCTCTGTCCTCCCTCCCTGAACAGGACTCGTCATGAATCAATGTGTTTACTACTGTTATACATTGTACTCGATTGCACATGACAAATGTTGTAAAGCGATCCGATACCCTCGGGTCTGGCCAGCGCTATAGAAAACTCTTAAAAAAAAATAATAAACATCTGTTAAAATGCCTGTTAAAATTCACTGTAAACAATGGATTCTATATTCTCCCGCACATTGCGGCCGTCCGTCCAATATATTGAACTAACCCCACCAATGAATCGCCATTTCCATGGTGTCAGACACTGGCTCCCTGATGTTGTTTGCTTTTGACACACCGGTTGTTGTTTCCTGTAGGGAGCGCCGTCCCTGCCCTCTGCCAACAGCAGCAGATTACTGGCGTACAGAAACAATTGCATGAAAAACATGCAGAAAGCTTTGTGTTAATTTATGTAAAAGGCAATCTTTCAATTTGAAATAACCTCTTTAGTGTGCATAAAACTCCTGAGTGCTGAACACAGGTGAGAGTAGTTGAAATGATTGACATAGCATGACTCTTGAACATGTCAGCCATGGCAGTGTTGTATTTTAATAAGCAAGAATGAGAAAGCAAGAGGGGAAAGCACAGACGGCCATTATATTATGTTTTTATTTTTCTATGTGTTTTAAACATTTAGGTTGAAAGCCCGGGCTTCACTGAACGCCCAATGTATGTGCTGTGTATTGGGGCCAGCCCTAATGTATCTGTGTTTTAAACTGCTTTGGTGGAAGAAGAAAGCTGATATGAGTTATATAGCGCCTTGCCCCATAAAGAATTGTAAAGAATTGTTTCAAAGTGCCCCAGGACAGTTGTTTTTCTAATCATAATTCAGATTAATGCCATTGCTAATATCCAGTATTATGCATCCCAAAGGATTGTTTTTTGCAAGCAATTAAATTAGTTTGTAGCAAAAATTCCAAATCTGAAGTACATCTCAATGTGGGATGCAAAATAATTTGCTGCTGCTTCATAATTCTTAATTTAACATGTTCCTCCACCCCGTAAACACATCTTAAAACAGAAAGTCATCTTACTGTAGACTGTTACTGCAGACATTTCCTCCGTAAATTATTTTTACGATAAATGTCACAAATCGCATTCGCAAAACTCAAATATTTTTCATTTTATGATTAAATGTACCGCGCTGTGACAATCCTCCGTCAATCTACATTCTTTTCCAGGCACATTACTCACCGTCTCTGAGTTCGGCCGAGACATTTCTTTCCTGATTGCGAATGTATTTCCTACATGAAATCCCCGTATCTGAAGCCTAAATACGTCAGTGCCATACAGCAGAACCAGTTCCTTGCTTGTAAAAGGAACTAGCAAAGAGGCGGTTTTAGTGTGTTCTGTCACATTTGCCCAGAACAGGAGAAACTAATCAAGAGAACATGCTCAGAGACGACAACGCGCCTGATCAGGAGACAGCTCAGGGACGACAACGCGCCTGATCAGGAGACACTAATCAAGAGAACATGCTCAGGGACGACAACGCGCCTAACTAACCCGAGGCAGACAACATACCCAGTGCCTTCCGTGATGATGTTAAAGAGCAGTTCTAAATCACACAGTGCATTTTAAACAGTTTGAGACGTAACAATTTTATCCACTTGTCTGAATCGCCTAGTCACATACAATACGCCAGGTGAATATGCTCTATGCTTGCGGTGCAGCATCTTCATTGCTACATGTTCCATGGAATAGCTGAGAACGCAGGCAGTGGGTCTGCAGGTGTACAGAGCGATCTTTTTTGTTGACGCTACTCTATTTCCAAGCTCTTCAGCGCTAACTGTCAGCCCTGTTGGCCTTCAAGGCACCTACAGCCCCCCTCCCCCCATTAACTGAGTATGAAGTAACTCACAGCTGAAGTGTTGGGTGGTCCCGGAGCGAGCACGTCTTTGATTTAACTTCGACGTCAGCGCTGTTTACGTGTCCAGTTCCCATGGGGATTAGTTGGCCATGGTTTCTCACAAAGTGCTATGTTTACAAGTATCGAACATTCCCCATGAACTTAGTTGAAATGGGTGCCGATTGACATTGAAGTGAGG